>SJYX01007910.1:38226-189131 GCA_006410675.1 Oreotragus oreotragus | reverse complement strand
TTTTGCCAGCTCATTAGAAAAGTTAAAGTAGAGGAGCTATATCATTAGCATAGATTCGTAAACTATCCGATCATAGGGCTTAAGAATTAAAAACAAAGTCAGAGATTAAAAAAATTTTAAAAATAAACTGTCACAAATAAAAATTCAAAAGAGGAATTTAAATTGAATTAATAAAAAATATTCAATATTCAAAAGGAAGCACAAAAGAGGAACAGAAAAATAAAGAGATGGGGAAAATAGAAAACAAATGGCAAGATCATCAACTTTAAAACAAACTGTATTAATAATGCCAAAGTATACTTCAAGAAACAGAGTATAACTGGAGACATATAGGAACATTTCATTATAATTAATGAATCCATTTATCAGGTGACAATATTCCTAATGTTTAAGTGCCTAATTATAGAACTTCAGTACATGAAACAAGAACAGATTTTTTATAATTTTCAGTTTGCCACTAAAATTCTTAATTTTGTCTTCCATTTACTTGAACATAGACATTTTTAATGAATATCTGAAAGGTCTTTAATCTGGTTAACTTGTTATTCTAGTTCCATTATCTGCTGTTTCAACTGGGTTTTGGTCACATGTTCTTTTCTCTTACTTATCCTGGCCATTTTTAATTGTATGCCAAAAACTATATATGAAAATTGTAGACATAATTCAAGTTAAATTTCATTCTGGCTTCGCTACTAGCAACACTATCATTTTCAGACCTATCTATTCCAAACAGAGATTCAAATGATTCAGAGATGAGCCTGGTAAGAGTTAGTCATTTCTGGCTTTACTGTTGCTCCCAAACTACAGCCCACAGCATCCCATTCAAACCCAGCAAAATTTACAACCTCTTACATTCCCTATGGCCTGGTGAGTTTACTGGAAGTTCTGCTCATTGTTCTACCTCTAGTAAGCTACCTGAATTTGTATATTCTTCCGAGAGAAAGACAACTACAAATACTCAACTGAATTATATGGATCTTCACTTTGTAAATTTTTCTGGCTGACCACTGCCTTTGTTTGTTCTTCAATCCCTCTTTCCTGCCATCTTTCTCTGTCTCCCTCTCTCCATCTATCTGTCTTTCAGCATTTCAAGTTGTATGGGTAGTCTGATAAATAGTCTTCCTTGATCAGATGAGCATCTCCAATATATAAATGAGTACACTTAGTATGCCACTGACTTTTTTGGCTCAATATTATATTTGTGAGATTCATTCATATTGCTACATGCAATTTATAGTTCATTTATTATCAAATGATGGACACTAAGTTTGTTTTAATTATATAGATAGATAAGTGATGGGCAAACTTACTTGGACAGAGATTGTCATTGTTTGATGAAAATTTTTCTGAAATCATTAATATCTATTTTAAGACAATATGTGATCAAGTGCCATTAATTTATGCCAATAAAAGAACATGTACATACCCATATTTTATATCTTCTCTAATATATCTCCTAATCTTCTTGACTGAGTCCATATTAAGCAGTAACCCAACAATGTACCTCCAACAGACGGATCACATTTGATACATGTTGGGGACTGTGGAAACGTTTATGGATTCAGTCAAATTTTAAATTGGAAATCAAGCAGACAATGACAAAAAGGATTGAATCCTCAAGAAACATTTGCCCTGAAATACTTTATCTTCTTAATATTGTTTGGATTGATTGGCTACAAGAAGCAAAACTATCACAAACTAATATATATTTCAAAAAAATTGTATTTAGAGAGATGTCTGTGGCTCTGAGGTTAAAGCGTCTGCCTGCAATGCAGGAGACCTGGGTTCGATCCCTGGGTTGGGAAGATCCCTTGGAGAAGGAAATGGCAACCCACTCNCATCTGTCTTTCAGCATTTCAAGTTGTATGGGTAGTCTGATAAATAGTCTTCCTTGATCAGATGAGCATCTCCAATATATAGATGAGTACACTTAGTATGCCACTGACTTTTTTGGCTCAATATTATATTTGTGAGATTCATTCATATTGCTACATGCAATTTATAGTTCATTTATTATCAAATGATGGACACTAAGTTTGTTTTAATTATATAGATAGATAAGTGATGGGCAAACTTACTTGGACAGAGATTGTCATTGTTTGATGAAAATTTTTCTGAAATCATTAATATCTATTTTAAGACAATATGTGATCAAGTGCCATTAATTTATGCCAATAAAAGAACATGTACATACCCATATTTTATATCTTCTCTAATATATCTCCTAATCTTCTTGACTGAGTCCATATTAAGCAGTAACCCAACAATGTACCTCCAACAGACGGATCACATTTGATACATGTTGGGGACTGTGGAAACGTTTATGGATTCAGTCAAATTTTAAATTGGAAATCAAGCAGACAATGACAAAAAGGATTGAATCCTCAAGAAACATTTGCCCTGAAATACTTTATCTTCTTAATATTGTTTGGATTGATTGGCTACAAGAAGCAAAACTATCACAAACTAATATATATTTCAAAAAAATTGTATTTAGAGAGATGTCTGTGGCTCTGAGGTTAAAGCGTCTGCCTGCAATGCAGGGGACCTGGGTTCGATCCCTGGGTTGGGAAGATCCCCTGGAGAAGGAAATGGCAACCCACTCCAGTATTCCTGCCTGGAGAATACCATGGAGGGAAGAGCCTGGTAGGCTACAGTCCACGGGGTCACAAAGAGTTAGACACGACTGAGCTACTTCACTTTCACTTTTCACTTTCTGCTTCCAGTATTGGTAGACCATTTCAGCTCAAGCCTCCTACTGAGAAAACCTAGGAAATCTGGAAGATATTAAAGGTATTATTAAAAGGCACCAAAGACCAAAGGAAGAACTGGATCTCAGAGACAGGAGAAGCCTAAGTGATGAGACCCAAATTTGATACCACTTTTTCCTCTTATGTCCTTTTATAATACAAAAGAGATGACTGAGGATCCAAAATGCTAAGCAGAAAGTTGTAGCTGAGAAGTTATGCAGCTGATCAGGGCTTCCAGCAGGGAACACAAACTGGATCTGACTACACAACACCAAGGAGACGTTCTGGAAAACAATCCAACAAATCATTTGACATCTCTGAGAGGATATGCCCTAAATGTAAATATGAATCAGAAATAGAAAACTCTTCACAAAATCTGAAACCCAGCCTTAAAAGAACATAATCCCTCACTGCTATGAGGTGAATTACTCCAACACTAACTGTCCCTCATAAGCAAAATGAAATGCTCCCTGGCCTCTAGTTATCTCCATAGTGTTTCACACAGAAAATCTAGCTTGCAGTCAAAAATAAATATATATACAAAAGCAAGTGGAAAGGGAAGGATAGGCATTAGGCCTATACTACATTTTCTCCATTTACTATGTAAGCCAGGACAGGAAAATCAATGATTTGGTTATACCTATACCATTTAGAGTGACTGTGAAATATCACTGTACACCTCTAAGGACTACAGTTTAAAATACTGACCATTCTAAGCAATGATATAGAGCTACAGTGACTCTCATCCATTACTAACAGAATATAAAATGATTAAGTTATTTGGAAAAAAACTCATTGACTATCCTATTTATGATGTGATTCATGCCTTCCACTTCTGGTGTTAATTCCGAAGAAATTAAAGCATATGTCCATAAACATGTTTGTATAAGAATGTTCACCGCCTGGACTTGGGGCCATAGAGATACTTAGCAGGGGTGATTATACAACTCCACATGGAAAATTTGGCAGGTAACAGATATAGTTATTATCTTATTTCATAAACATATACATGTATGTAAATCATAATGTACCATGTATTTTACAATTATCAAATTTATGGTATGTCAGTTATACCTCAAGAATCTTTTCAAATGTGTAGGATGCACCAAAAGAAAACTTTCCCCATTAAATGCAAAAGAAAAAATGCTGGAAAATTCAAGACCCGATCATTACTCACAAGACTTCAGAAAAAAATGGTAAAGTGAAGAAAATAAAACAATAAAATTAAAATAAAAATTTAATGAATTTTTTAAAATAAAAAATATCAACAAAACCAAGAAAATTCTCTTTTGAAAGGGTTAATATCCTTATTAATATCTTTATTATCTCTTTCAAAACATCTAGCAAGGCTGATTTAGAAAAATGAGAAGGGACATATAATTCATATGAGGAACATAAAGGGGGTCATCCCTACAGATTCTTGAGACATAGACGTAAAATTAAAGCACTTGTGTGTGCATGCATACTAAGTTGCTTCAGTCATGTCTGACTTTTGTGACCCCATGGACTGTAGCCTGCCAAGTTCCTCTGTCCATGAGATTTTCCAGGCAAGAATATTAGAGTGGGTTGTCATGCCTTCCTCCAGGGGATCTTCCTGACCCAGGGACTGAATCAGCGTCTCTCACATCTCCTGCATTGGCAGGCAGGTTCTTTACCTCTAGTGCCACCTGGGAAGCCTATAAGCAGTTGTATCCAGTACATTTGACATGAAATGAAATGGCAAAATTCCAACAAAAATACAGTTAAAAAAGAAAACTTAGGAAATCTGATTTGCCCTACCTCTTCCAGAAAATAGAAACAGTGAAAACCTTCCAAAAAAGTTTAATTTGATGCATTCGAAATTTATATCAAACCAACAAGAATTTCAGAGGAAAGGAAAATCAAAAGTCTCTTTTATGACCCCCCTCAAAAGAGGAAGGATGCTTAACAAACTTAATCCAAGATGTAGCAACTGTAATATACATAAACAAATACTTTTTAATCCAAGATAAATTTATGTTTTGTGTCATTTAGAAATCAAACAAAGTTAACAGAACAAAAGGAAAAAGTCATAGATTTATCCCCAAATATGCAAAAATGCCATTAGGCAAAATTTACCATGATTAAAACAACAAAAAAAAAGAAAAACTTCAGAAAACTGAGGCAAATATAATAACTAATGTTGACATACTGAAAACTTACTCCCTTGAGATCAAGAACAACATAAGAATGATTATTATCACTAATTTTGCTCAACATTTTAGGGAAGCCCTAGCCAGGGCAATAAAGCAAGGAAAAGATAAAACGAAACGCATAAGGATTATTCTTGCTGGGAGAGTTCCATGGACAAAGGAGCCTAGTGGGCTATAGTCCATGGGGTAGCAAAGAGTCGGACATGACTGAAGTGACTTAGCAGCTGCAAGGACTGAAAAAGAAGGAATGCGACAGCCATTATTCACAGACTGCATCATTATGTATTTACAATATCTGAAAGTAATCTATCGTTAGTGAGTTAGAATAAATTAGTCAATATAGCCAGATTACTTGCTATACAAGTTACAAACTCAAAAAAAAAATCAAGTATAATTTTAAATACGACAGTTAATTAAAGAATTATATTACTCAAAAATATTATTTATGACAGCATCAAAGAACATCATATTCTGAAATGTAACTTTAATGAAAAATGTGCAAGATATGTACACAGTGAACTGTGGAAAATTGCTTAGAAAATATTAATGAAGATATGAACAATTGGAATGGTATAATAATTTTATGGATTAGGAGATTCAATATTTTTAATCTCCCCACACTGAGTCACAGATTCTGCATAATTTCAGTTAAAATCCAATCAGTTCTAATGATGTTAAATTTCTTCTGCATGCTAGTCACATGGGTGTTTTTATTTTGTGAAAATTAATCTATCTAATTTATGACTTGTGTACTTCCTTGTATGCTTGTTATACTTTGATGAAAGCTCATGTTTTCTAAAGCAAAATGCTTGTCATCATTTTATAAAATTACTGTTTTTTTCTTAGCAAAATTCAAGCTAGTTTAAGAAATTTAAGAAACTATTCATTCCTAACATTTAATAGAAATAAACAGATACACACTGTATGGTTCAGGTAGCAGTAGTAGTAGTATTAATCGCTCAGTTGTGTCCGACTCTTTGCCACCCCATGGATTGTAGCCTGCCAGGCTCCTCTGTCCATGGAATTNAGAAACTATTCATTCCTAACATTTAATAGAAATAAACAGATACACACTGTATGGTTCAGGTAGCAGTAGTAGTAGTATTAATCGCTCAGTTGTGTCCGACTCTTTGCCACCCCATGGATTGTAGCCTGCCAGGCTCCTCTGTCCATGGAATTCTCCAGGAAAGAATATGAAGTGGTTTGTCATTCCCTTCTCCAGGGGATCTTCACAACCCAGGGATCGAACCTGGATCTCCTACAATACAGGCAGATTTTTCACCATATGAACCACCAGGGAAGCCCATGCTTCAGGTAACAACCAAAATTAACTAGATCCTAGTTTTTAAAAAGAATATTGTGATGTACAGTAGAAGAATTGAAAATGATGACAAGGAAGAAGGGAAAATGGAAGGAGAAGTAAAAAGAAAATAAGAAAATTTAACATTAGTGAGTCAAGAAAAGTTTAAAAACAAAACCTGATGAACATTAAGAAATACTATGCAGAGGGGGCAAAAGAAAAGCTTCCAAATGATTCATTTTAATATGAAGAGAGGCTAAGATCAAGAAAGGTGAAGACATCCTATCTCATTCGGATCTATGTTACTGTAAAGCTAGAGATACAGAATTTACATAGAAATCTGTTCCAACATTACAAAGTTATTATTCGATAGAAAAAAGCCTTTGGGTCAGAAATTTGGTTTTTATTTTTTGTATTTTCATGCTTGCTCTGTAACATAAGGCAAGATATCTAGCCAACTCCAGTCACTTCGTGTTTGAAATTTTCGTAATATTTACCTACTCACCAATTAGCATTGTCCTGAAAATCTAATTTGACAATGGGAAGCAGGACAATCTATAAATGAGTGTTAAGACCTATAAGTCATTATTTTAAAAGTCCTATAAGTCATTATAAAAAATGCATTTATACTATACTATAGACCATGTAGAGATTTTCATTATAGCAGCTAAATGTGCTTTAAATCTGCATTTTCTATAAAATTATATTTACTTTGCAAATATCAGTGGAAGAGTTACATTCAGAAATGAGGTACAGTTATTAAATATTTCAGTTTTAACAGGAAACTGCAAAGTCATGGAATACTAAACTCATATAAGGCTAGCATTTATTCAAGATATAATTTTTATAATTAGAAAGAAAACATCATCAACATGTGAATGTTAGCATTATTTAGGTGAGAATTTTTTAGAAGAAGTGATGTTTAACAATAAATCATAAAAAGCCCTGTAAGTAAGTGTTAAGTAGGTGTTAGTCACTCAGTCGTGCCCAACTCTTTGCGACCCCATGGACTGCAGCTCACCAGGCTCTTCTGTCTATGAGATTTTCCAGACAATGATACTGGAATGGGTTGCCATTTCCTTCTCCAGGGGATCTTCCCAACCCAGGGACCGAACCCAGGTGTCCTGCACTGCAGGCAGATTCTTTACCGACTGAGCTACAAGGGAAGCCCCCAAAGCCCTCTACTCTCATATATACTGCAGTCCAAAGGACTCAAGAGTCTTCTCCAACACCACAGTTCAAAGTCATCAGTTCTGCAGTGCTCAGCCCTTGGACTGCAAGGAGGTCAAACCAGTCAATTCAAAAGGAAGTCAGTCCTGAATATTCATGATGAAGCTGAAGCTCCAACACTTTGACCACCTGATGCGAAGAACTGACTCACTGGAAAGAATGAAGTCATCTTTCCCTGATGCCGGGAAAGACTGAAGGCAGGAGGAGAAGGGGATGACAGGATGAGATGGTTGGATGGCATTACTGACTCAATGGACATGAGTTTGAGCAAGCTCTGGGAGTTGGTGATGGACAGGGAAGCCTGGCGTGCTGCAGTCCATGGTGTTGCAAAGAGTCGGACACAACTGAGCGATTGAACTAATCATATATAATGCACAGTCTCAGGAAATATCAAATAATAACAAATTCAATGATTCAAACAAAATGATCATTTATAGTTATTTTGGTTATTAATATAATCTAGTAGAAAGACTATATTATTAATAAGTTAAAAGACTTTAATTTTCATAAGTTAAAGGACTTTCATAAATCATTTTCTTCTCTTAGAAAAGGAAATGATACCAATCCTACTGATTTTGTAGAACTCAAATTCAATGATTCAAACAAAATGATCATTTATAGTTATTTTGGTTATTAATATAATCTAGTAGAAAGACTATATTATTAATAAGTTAAAAGACTTTAATTTTCATAAGTTAAAGGACTTTCATAAATCATTTTCTTCTCTTAGAAAAGGAAATGATACCAATCCTACTGATTTTGTAGAACCCACTAATTGCATTAAAAAATGTGAGCTATTATTACTGTGAATAGGAAAAAATCTTAGTGTCAGGGAGAATTAAGATAATTTCTTTTCAATATTTTTAAATTAAAATATTAAATAGTAGTAAGCTTATGAGTTGCTTTAAGAAAAGTAGGTATCTTATTATTGCTTCTTGTAAATTAGTGGAAGGTTTTATGGCCCAAGCTGGATTTAACATAAGCTTAAGTAAATGGTAAGGGAATGTTGAACAAGGATTACCCTAGGAAACCTGAGTGGTTTGGTGGAAATGAGACGCTTGGAGGTTGGATATGGAATGTACAGAGGAAAACTGGGAATAAATAAGGGAACAAACAATTTGGGAAAGAAATAGGGAAAAAAAAAAACAACTAATGGTTGATTTGTGGTATTTTAAGGTAATCATAGAAAAGCTAATGACGATTTTTCATTAAAAAGAACTATTAAATCCAGTAATCAGTCTCTACAGTATCTAATCAAGGAAATGAAAATGAGTGCCTTTAGCAACTGATTATAAAAATGAAAATTAGAAGACAAATTTTGTCAAAACTTGATAAAAAATGAATTTGCTTTCTTGCTTCTTGGTTTTCTTCAAATCATAGCTAGGAGCTTTGGCAGACTTTCAAATATCTGTTGATTTCAAATTATGAGCATTCCATATAAGTTAACAGTTTATCCCTTTTGCTAGCTTTTTAAAAATGCATACTTGTTGAACAGATATTTTGGAAGTGAGGCAAATGTATCTACACCACTATTTTTGTAGAAATCAGTCAGCTACTGAAGCAATTTAGACAGTAAATCCAAATATATATTTAAAATAAACATATGATTTATTTTCTTTCTTTTATAGAAGTGCTATTAACTGGTCTATTGTGATTAGGCTTTTACATATGTTGGTTTGCAATACAGGGTATTGTTTCCAGTCTCATCAACTTCAAATGAAGATGATGAGGCAATGATGATAAAGTGACCTAGTAATATGCCCCCTTCATCATGGTTAAATTTTTCATTAAGATACATTCAGTTCAGTTCAGTTACTCAGTTGTGTCTGACTCTTTGCAACCCCATGGACTGCAGCACACCAGACTTCCATTCATCACCAACTCCCAGAACTTGCTCAAACTGGTCCAATGAGTCGGTGATGCCATCCAACCATCTCATCCTCTTTTGTTCCCTCTCCTCCTGCCTTCAATCTTTCCCAGAATCAGAGTCTTTTCCAAAGAGTCAGTTCTTCGCATTAGGTGACCAAAGTATTGGAGTTTCATCCTCAGCATGAGTCCTTGCAATGAATATTAAGGACTGATTTGCTTTAGGACGGACAGGTTTGATTTCCTTACACTCCAAGGGACTCTCAAGAGTCTTCTCCAACACCACAGTTCAAAAGCATCAATTATTCAGTGCTCAGCTTCCATTATGGTCCAAATCTCAAATCTGTACATTACTACTGGAAAAACCATAGCTTTAACTACATGGACTTTTGTTGGTAATGTAATGTCTCTGCTTTTTAATATGCTGTCTAGGTTTGTCATAGCTTTACTTCCAAGGAGCAAGCGTCTTTTAATTTCATGGCTGCCGTCACCATCTGCAGTGATTTTGGAGCCCATGAAAATAAAGTCTGTCACTGTTTCCATTGTTTCCCCATCTATATACCATGAAGTGATGGGACCCGATGCCATGATCTTCATTTTTTGAATGTTGAGTTTTAAGCCAGCTTTTTCACTTTCCTCTCTCATTTTCATCAAGAGGCTCTTTAGTTCCTCTTCACTTTCACTCTCTGCCATTAAGGCGGTGTNACATCTTCTGTCACTGTTTCCATTGTTTCCCCATCTATATACCATGAAGTGATGGGACCCGATGCCATGATCTTCATTTTTTGAATGTTGAGTTTTAAGCCAGCTTTTTCACTTTCCTCTCTCATTTTCATCAAGAGGCTCTTTAGTTCCTCTTCACTTTCACTCTCTGCCATTAAGGCGGTGTCATTTGCATATCTGCAGCTATTGATATGTTTCCCTGCAACCTTGATTCTAGTTTGTGCCTCATCCAGCCCGAATTTCGCATGATGTACTCTGCATATAAGTTAAATAAGCAGGATGACAATATACAGCCTTGACGTACTCCTTTTACATGACTACTGAAAGGGAAGCATCATTTTCCTATATCTGATTTTAATAATATCTGAAAAAACAAGGTGACTTTTTATTCAACATCATGAAGTAACCGAAGTTCACATTTTTGCAGCTTTTATTCTACCATTTATATTGCATAGGTTCACTCATACGTTTAGCAATTTATTCAGTGATTGTACCAGGCTCTTCCCTACGCACCAGGGATTAAATATTAAACTAAATATAAATAAATAAATACATAGTTCTTCCCCCTATGAGGCTTACATTCTAGTGGGAGAACATAGATCAAATATATACCAGTAAAATGTCAAATATTATTAAGTACTGTGAAGAAAAGCAATGATTAAATGTCAGAGACTACTGCAGGTTTGAATGGGATGAGAACTTTGACTTTGTTAATGTATTAATAAAAATCACTGGATAACTAACCAAAGTGATTTCAGCAGCACAGTGGGAGTCCAAGTCTGAGAGGAATGTGTTCTACAGTGAACAGATGTAAGGAAAACACAGACATCACTCTGGCAAAGTTTTCTCTAAAGAAATATAGCAGAAAGAGACACACAGCTGAAGAGGATACAAAGTCAAGGAAGGTTTTCCTTTTTTCCACTAGATGAAAGATATTACAGATGTTTTAACAGTAATGACAATATACAGAATTCCAAATAATGGAGCATAAATTGCAGGAGATAATCGCAAGAGCAAAGTCCTTAAGAGATTAAATGGAGGAGCTGATGCCAGATGGGAGAAGGGAGACTCTATCACATGTAATGGAAAAAAAGAGCATGGTTTGATTTGGTTTGGTTTAGTTTCCAGCCGTGTACTGTGGCTTGGGGGATCTTAGTTCCCCAACCAGGGATTGAATTTGGGCCCTCTGTCCAAATGAGTGACAGCATGGAGTCCTAACCACTGGACCATCACAGAATTCCAAAGAGCATGATTTAAAAAGCAGGTAGGGTGGTGCATGTGTAGAGTAGTGGCAGTATTATCCCAATAACTTTCTTTTGGCTATGAAATTAAAACAAGATCACCAGTTCGTTCTTGGCCAGAGAAGATGTTTTGATACATGAAAACTGACAAGACAGCTCCTGTGGGTTGCCTCAAAAGCAGATTCCAGCAGTTGCAGGTAGATTATTTGGGAACTGATCTCAAGAAACACAAGCAAGAAAGTGGGAAAACAGAGACAAACAGATGTCACTATGTCTTCAATCTTAAACAACCAAGTCAGTGCTATCTATACCTTGGTATCCCATTTTATCATTGCCTTATTTAAGCCTTTTTATCTTCCTGGAGTTGTAGTAATGCTTTTCCTAACTGTCCTCTGTCAAAAGTTTTACCACTAACCAATCATCATTCATATTATCATAAAAAGTAGTTTTCTCTCTCTCTCAAATCTTCAGAAGAAATCTCTTGATTTGTCACAGAAAGTCTATCATAATCTACCCCTTACACCTGCTTCTTTCTCTTCCACCATGTGACCAAGGCACTCTTCCATCTAGCCATTTAAAATATATTAATGTTCTTTGCCTTTACACATCTCTACAAAATTATCTTTATTCAGAATTCTCTCAATTGTATTTTCCAGCTGGATAATTGTTACACAGTCTAACTAAAATTTTATCTGTTTTCATTCCAATTGTTGGAAGAAGCACAAGCTGGAATTAAGATTGCCGGGAGAAATATCAATAACCTTAGGTATGCAGATGACACCACCCTTATGGCATAAAGTGAAGAGGAAGTAAAGAGCCTCTTGATCAAAGTGAAAGAGGAGAGTAAAAAAGTTGGCTTAAAGCTTAGCATTCAGAAAATGAAGATCATGGCATCTGGTCCCATCACTTCATGGCAAATAGATGGGGAAACAGTGGAAACAGTGGCTGACTTTATTTTTCTGGACTTGAAAATCACTGCAGATGGTGATTGCAGCCATGAAATTAAAAGTGGCTTACTCCTTGGAAAGAAAGTTATGACCAACCTAGATAGCATATTAAAAAGTAGAGACATTACTTTGTCAATGAAGGCCCGTCTAGTCAAGGCTATGGTTTGTCCAGTGGTCATGTATGGATTTGAGAGCTGGAGTATAAAGAAAACTGAGCGCCGAAGAATTGATTCTTTTGAACTGTGGTGTTGGAGAAGACTCTTGAGAGTCCCTTGGACTGCAAGGAGATCCAACCAGTCCATCCTAAACGAGATCAGTCCTGGGTGTTCACTGGAAGGACTGATGCTGAAGCTGAAACTCCAATACTTTGGCCACTTGATGCGAAAGATGTGTATAAGAGACAGATACTATAGACCATGTAGAGATTTTCATTATAGCAGCTAAATGTGCTTTAAATCTGCATTTTCTATAAAATTATATTTACTTTGCAAATATCAGTGGAAGAGTTACATTCAGAAATGAGGTACAGTTATTAAATATTTCAGTTTTAACAGGAAACTGCAAAGTCATGGAATACTAAACTCATATAAGGCTAGCATTTATTCAAGATATAATTTTTATAATTAGAAAGAAAACATCATCAACATGTGAATGTTAGCATTATTTAGGTGAGAATTTTTTAGAAGAAGTGATGTTTAACAATAAATCATAAAAAGCCCTGTAAGTAAGTGTTAAGTAGGTGTTAGTCACTCAGTCGTGCCCAACTCTTTGCGACCCCATGGACTGCAGCTCACCAGGCTCTTCTGTCTATGAGATTTTCCAGACAATGATACTGGAATGGGTTGCCATTTCCTTCTCCAGGGGATCTTCCCAATGACATGAGTTTGAGTAAGCTCCAGGAGTTGGTGATGGACAGGGAGGCCTGGCGTGCTGCGGGTCATGGGGTCACAAAGAGTTGGACATGACTGAGTGACTGAACTGAACTGAGTAAAAAACACTGTTATTTATGTTGTTTTTCAGATATACTATCTAACACTCCATTGCTTTGATACACCTACCTTTTATCATCTGAAAAATACTGTCACATTTTAATATTTTCCATTTACTGTTACCACATATAATGATGTGTGAGTGTACCCTTGAAAAAAGAAAAAAGGAATTGGGGAAGGGGACAGTAGAAGCCATTTGCTTGCACAATGCTTGAGACTTAGCTAAGATATTTATTTCAAGTAAGAAATGATGCACACATATTTTATAATCTTCTGTAACATCTGTTCACCAAGATTTCTTTTAAGCTGTCTCCCAAGTTTTAATGACCTCTGGAGAGCAAAAACAACCAACAATGTCTGTATATATTAATTATAACTTTTATTGAAAGACTTAGCCATATATTTTTATCCTAAAAGAAAAATTATGCACTTCACTAAAGAATATGGCCAAAAGGGCAAAAAATTCTAGTTCTTTAACTCTGAGATTTTAACTTAATTAGTATATCTAGCTCAGTCAGTAAAGAATCTGCCTGCAGTGCAGGAGAGCTGAGTTTGATTCCTGGGTCAGGAAGATCTCCTGGAGAAGGAAATGGCAACCCACTCCAGTACTCTTCCGTGGAGAATCCCATGGACAGAGGAGCCTGGCAGGCTACAGTCCACGCAGTCGCAAGAGTCAGACACGACTTAGTGACTAAACCACTATCACTACAGTATATTTACACATGTGTGTGTTTATCTATAATTGTATACCTTTTGTATCATTAATTTGACCATTATTTCTTGTTAATACAAATGTGAGAGAGACCATATTTTCTGATCTATTAGCAAATAGCATACAGTAAGCTATAGCACTCCCCCTCACTGGATGATAAACAGTGTATGCCATACAGAGAGTATAGAAATAAGGAAAATAGAACAGAATTTCCTGTCCTTTTCATAAATTCAATCTCCCATCTTTACATGTGATCAAAATTTTTATAAAAACTTGACTGTACCATGCTTTTTCTTCTTATTCTTCAAATATGTGACTTTTCTCTACCTTGCACACTATCTTACTGATATTTCAGGTTCAGTGTGTATGTCATTTTCCTCTGAAAAGATTTTCCTGATCAAATGGAGTGTCTTGTTAGATATTCCTGGAATATTCATGCTTTTCTGCCATAACATTTCTCAAATGTTGATTTTTAAAATTCTTTTTTTCCTTCTGCAACAAAACCTTTTCTCTGTTAAGGCAGCAATTGACCTTATCTTACTCACCATAGTAATCTTTAAACCTACAAGAATGTAAGACTGCCTGACACATGATGTATTAGAAATAAAATGTTTTGGATTCAAAGAGTACTAAAATTAGTCTTTAGGAGAATATCTAGATGAAAAGAAATATTTGTTTAATATGCACTATTATCTTTAGAAGATCTCCCACCTCCCATTATAATTTCACTTATGCAGTGGTAAATTAAAGGTTTTACTGGAAATTCTCTTTATAAGTCATCAATATGGCTCAGGTCTTCCCTGGTGGCTCAGATGGTAAAGCGTCTGCCTACAATGCGGGAAACCCTGATTCAATCCCTGGATCAGGAAGCTCTCCTGGAGAAGGAAATGGCAACCCACTCCAGTACTCTTGCCTGGAAAATCCCATGGACAGAAGAGCCNGTCTTCCCTGGTGGCTCAGATGGTAAAGCGTCTGCCTACAATGCGGGAAACCCTGATTCAATCCCTGGATCAGGAAGCTCTCCTGGAGAAGGAAATGGCAACCCACTCCAGTACTCTTGCCTGGAAAATCCCATGGACAGAAGAGCCTGGTAGGCTACAGTCCATGGAGTCACAAAGAGTCGGACATGACTGAGCGACTTTACTTTCACTTTCAATATGGATCAAGAATGAAAGAAGCTACATGGAATTGGATTTTATAATAGAAGGCATTTCATAAATCTAAAATGATATGAACCAAGGCCCATTTCTTGCAAATAAGATATGTATAGAAGCTTCCTGGAGAAATATCAGTGAAATTCTCACCATATAAGATGGTATAAGATAGCCAAGGTTCAAACAAAGAGTTGGGGCTTGTTTTCCTGAGCAGTTCACAGATCAGGCTCAGTGACACAATAGGCTATTTTTACCTATTCTAGTTTATGAATTGTTCTTTTGGATACATCCCAGAGCTGAGATCCATAAGTGAGCTTGTAATAGGATTGAAGGCTCACTTGAATTGCCAGAAGCTGCCCCACTGCCAGTCCACTATTCAGCCTGGAATGAATGCTTAGACAAGCAACCTTCTAGCTTTAATACACTATACCTTCTGCAAATTATACTTTAGTTGATATATTTCATTCTCCAAAATCCTTATGAGCTTTTCAGTCTGAGATCATGGACGTGTTCTTATATGGTCTTGAATGTCAAGTTTTTGAGATTTACATTTTAAATCTCTTTTACAGCTAATTACTTAGGGAAAGCAAAAAGGTTGGTAATATTTCAAATATTTTTAATGTGAAAATAAGACATCAATTCTTAACTGTTTATAAAAATTTCAATTTTAAATATTAAATTATACATATTTATGGATAAATATATTTGGCAGCTATAAATTATTCTCATTATTTACCACATGAAAAATATTTAATCAGGCATAACCACCAATGATATAATTATAGTGCAATTGGCTCACATAATAGATATTTATTAAGTACCTACTATGTAAAAGTAATTTTTTTTATGGTTTCAACCTTAAATTCACTTTCTTGTTCTGAAATATCAATTAGTTCTGTCTGATCAAGGACTCCAGCAATAAAATGGATTCAAAGTAAGCATATTATAGTTCTTAATTTGAGTCTTTGTCACTCTGGGTATATTCAATACAGGTCAAACGAACCTTAAAAATCTTGCAAAGTCATCAGCTATATAATGATTCAGTTCAGTATAGACAAGTAACACACACATGATTAGAAACACATAATTAATAATTGAACTGTACTTTGTTTCTATATATGATTTCCTCCTCTGTAAAATTTACTTACACTAATCTATACCAGAATCTAAAAATAGAAATAACCTGGGTCTTGGCTCAGATGGTAAAGACTCTGCCTGCAATACAGGAGACCCAGGTTCGATCACTTGGTTGGCAAGATCCCCTGGAGAAGGAAATGGCAATCCACTCCAGTATTCTTGCCTGGAGAATCCCATGGACTGGCGTGCTGCGATTCATGGGGTCGCAAAGAGTTGGACATGACTGAGCGACTGAACTGAAATGAACTGAATTGAAGTGGGGATTTTTATGGAAGCTTCATTGCATAGGCATGATTGATTAAATTATTGACCACTCATAATTGAATTCAAACTTCCCTTCTCCTCTCCCCTCCCCCAAGGCCTGGAGGTGGGATTGAAAGTTCCAACCCTCTAATCACAAGGTTGACTTCCCTGGCAACCAGCCCCATCCTCAAGTGCTTTCCAATAGTCACCTCATTAACATAACAAAAGATATTTCTAATGCTCTCCTAGCTTCGAAAATTCTAAGGGTTTTAGAAGCTTTGTGCCAGAAAAGAAGATGAAGGTCAAGTATGTTATTTCCTACTATAAATTACAATATCACATTAGAGGATGTTAAGTGAAATAAGTCAGACACAGAAAGACAAACACTGTATTATCTCACTTATATGTGGAATCTAAAAAACTCAAACTCATAGACGAAGAGAGTAGAATGAAGATTGTCAAGGGCTGGGGGTGGGATGAATGGGGAGATCTTGGCAAAGTTGGTACAAACTTCCAGTTATAAGGTGAACATACTAGGGATCTAATATACAGCATGGGATTATAGTTAATCATATTGCATTGTATAGCTTGTTGTTGTTGTTCAGTCACTTAAGTTGTATCTGATCCTTCGTGACCCCATGGACTGTAGCCCCCCAGGCTCCTCTGTCAGTAGGGTTTTCCAGGCAAGAATATGGGAGTGGGTTGCCATGCCCTCCTCCAGGAGAATTTCCCAACCCAGGGATAGTACACGTGTCTCCTGCATTGGCAGGCAGATTCTTTACCACTGAGCCACCAGGGAAGCCTATTCTATAGTTAAAACTTGCTAAAAGAGTAAAGCATGTGTTCTCATGGCAAAACAAAAGAGAAAAAGGTGATGAATGTGTTAATTAACTGGATTTTTGTAATTATTTCACAATATATAAGTATGCTAAGTCAACACTTTGTATACCTTAAAAAAGAATGTACAATCTAAATATGAAGTTTTTATTTGTCAAACATAACTTAATAAAGCTGGAAATATGAAAATATATGATTTCTCAGTCAAAGAATAAAGTGTAAGTAAAATTTTTAAACATTCTACAACTCAATAATAAATAAACAAATAACCCTAATCAAACATGGGCATAGAATGTGAATAGACATTTCTCCAAATAAGATATACAAATGGCCAATAAACATATGGAAATATGCTCAGTATCATCAGTCCTCATAAAATGGAAATCAAAACACCAATGAGGTACTTCACACCCAGTAAGATGATAATCAAAAAGTTAGATAATAACAAGGTTTGGTGAGGACATAGAGAAACTGAAATCTTCATTCACTACTAGTGATAATGCAAATGGTGCAGTCACTTTTGAAAACAGTCTGGCAGCTCCTCAAAAAGTTCAACAGTTTATCATTTGACCCAGCAATTTCACTCTTCAGTTTCTAATGAAAAGAAATAAAAATACATGTCCACATAAAACTTTTATTGTTCACAGCATCATTCTTCATAAAAGCCAAAAAGGTGAAACCCAACATTTGTCAACTGATGAATAAGCAAGTTCAGTTCAGTCGCTCAGTCATGTCCGACTCTTTGCGACCCCATGAACTGCAGCACACCAGGCCTCCNCCACATAAAACTTTTATTGTTCACAGCATCATTCTTCATAAAAGCCAAAAAGGTGAAACCCAACATTTGTCAACTGATGAATAAGCAAGTTCAGTTCAGTCGCTCAGTCATGTCCGACTCTTTGCGACCCCATGAACTGCAGCACACCAGGCCTCCCTATCCATCATCAACTGTCAGAGTCTACCCAAACCCATGTCCATTGAGTTGGTGATGCCATCCAACTATCTCATCCTCTGTAGAAAGTGGTATATTCAAACAATAGAATAGTGTTTGGCTATAAAAATGAAATGTTCTGTATCCCAAAACATGGATAAACTCTGAAAATATTTTGCCTAAGTGAAAGAAGCCAGTCACAAAAGATTAAATATTATATGATTCCATTTACATGAAAAATTCAAAATCGGCAAATAGAGAGAGAGAAGTAGAATGGTGATTGCTTAGGGCTAGGGGACTAACGGGTGATAGCCAAATAAGTAAAGGCTTTCCTTCTGAGGTGATGAAAATGTTCTAAAATGTATTGTGGTGATGGTTGCACAATTCTGTGAATATACTAAAAAAACACTGAACTGTACATATTAAATGAGTGAGTTGTTTGATGTGTGAATTATATTTCTATAAAACTATCAGAAAAAAAATTATCTTGGAAAAAATCCCTGAGAGACCAAAAGGAAAGATATGCATCAACTTCATTAAATTGAATTTAATATGATGACTTCTCAGGGCTTCCCATTAGTTTGCACTTTGATTAGTAAGTACTTCATGATGTCTAACCCAAAAGGCAAGTAAGCATTCACTATACATATAGAGAGACTGACTTGTCCTTTATAGACAAATCCATTTCAATTTATGCAAAACTCAGACTATAAAGCATTAGTTTCACAGTAATGGTGCTTACATGTTTTCCTGCTATTTAAGTGTTTGGTAGCTGCAATAACAGGCAACTGATACTACCCCTTACAGCCATTATCTTTGCTCATTTAAACATCGTGACCATGTTTTCAATAAAGGAAACTGTAAAAGATATCAGTAAATCTGTTAATTTTCCATATGACTTAGGGTCTATAAACTGATAGCTCACAAAAATTTCATTTAACTTTTTCTCAAGAAGAACCATATCTAGTTCTGCAATTGTATACTATACTAATATGGAGAGGCATTAACATGTTCATATCTTGGCAGTCAATAAAACCGATATCAATTTAGTAAGCACCAACATGGAAACAAAAAGACCCTTTACAGCTGTTAATAAAGAAAGACAATTGCTGGTTTGATCATAGCATTTAAATTTGCCAAAGAAGTAGTAGGACAGTTTATGTTCCTCAAGGTGATGCTTTCTGTGAGGTATTTTCAAGCACTAAAGCTCATGCATTACCAACAGGGAATCTTTCTGTAGCTAAAAGAGAAAACATTGAAATCTTCTTTGTGTTACAGTACATTATATACAAATAAAGTACTGGACTAAAACTGTCTATCCATCTAAATATAGATCATCACAATGCTATGACTTGGCAAAAATGTTTTAAGGGAATGAGGTATATGCCTGTGTCAGTGTGTGTGTGAGGGAGAGAGAAAAAATGAGGGAGAGAGAATTATCTGCACCAAACTTGCTGATACTTGCAAACAATCTTAAACACAATAGAGTTGTATCAAGACAAAGTAACAGCTAATGACTCAATGTAAAGAGTATACAAATTTCTGAAAATAAAATTGAAGAGATTAAATTTTATTTTTATTTTAATTCATAATTATTTCCTAAAATGCTAACATTAAAAAAAGAACACCTAACTCCAAGATCTATCATCTTTCTTCATATATCTGTAATAACAAAGCTAATGTTATATATTGCTATAGATGTGCTTAGTCGCTCAGTTATGTCCGACTGTTTGTGACCTCATGGACTGTAGCCCACCAGGCTCCTCTGTCCATGGGAGTCTCCAGACAAGAATACTGGAGTGGGTTGCCATTTCCTTCTGCAGAGGATCTTCCTGACCCAGGGATTGAACTCGTCTCCTGTGTTTCCTGCATTGATGGTGGATTCATTACCACTGAACCATCAGGGAAGCCTCATCTCTATAGTTACATGGGTACAACTGTTGTAAAGAAGTAAAAGGAAATGTTTTAAATTAGAAGTAAAAGGAAATGTCAAAAATTATTTAAAAATATATGAATTTTGCTTTAAAAAACAGGGTATTTTTTGCAAGGTAATAGTAGGTTATAAAAATGAAAATTAAAGGAGTAATAAAGGACTTAAAAATTGTTTTTAAAATGATAATAGTTAAATATATCTAGGAATTTCTCTGGAGCTGTTGTGGGCCTGTCTCTTATACACATCTAGATGTGTATAAGAGACAGGAGTCACAAAGAGTCGGACATGACTGAGCGACTTTACTTTCACTTTCAATATGGATCAAGAATGAAAGAAGCTACATGGAATTGGATTTTATAATAGAAGGCATTTCATAAATCTAAAATGATATGAACCAAGGCCCATTTCTTGCAAATAAGATATGTATAGAAGCTTCCTGGAGAAATATCAGTGAAATTCTCACCATATAAGATGGTATAAGATAGCCAAGGTTCAAACAAAGAGTTGGGGCTTGTTTTCCTGAGCAGTTCACAGATCAGGCTCAGTGACACAATAGGCTATTTTTACCTATTCTAGTTTATGAATTGTTCTTTTGGATACATCCCAGAGCTGAGATCCATAAGTGAGCTTGTAATAGGATTGAAGGCTCACTTGAATTGCCAGAAGCTGCCCCACTGCCAGTCCACTATTCAGCCTGGAATGAATGCTTAGACAAGCAACCTTCTAGCTTTAATACACTATACCTTCTGCAAATTATACTTTAGTTGATATATTTCATTCTCCAAAATCCTTATGAGCTTTTCAGTCTGAGATCATGGACGTGTTCTTATATGGTCTTGAATGTCAAGTTTTTGAGATTTACATTTTAAATCTCTTTTACAGCTAATTACTTAGGGAAAGCAAAAAGGTTGGTAATATTTCAAATATTTTTAATGTGAAAATAAGACATCAATTCTTAACTGTTTATAAAAATTTCAATTTTAAATATTAAATTATACATATTTATGGATAAATATATTTGGCAGCTATAAATTATTCTCATTATTTACCACATGAAAAATATTTAATCAGGCATAACCACCAATGATATAATTATAGTGCAATTGGCTCACATAATAGATATTTATTAAGTACCTACTATGTAAAAGTAATTTTTTTTATGGTTTCAACCTTAAATTCACTTTCTTGTTCTGAAATATCAATTAGTTCTGTCTGATCAAGGACTCCAGCAATAAAATGGATTCAAAGTAAGCATATTATAGTTCTTAATTTGAGTCTTTGTCACTCTGGGTATATTCAATACAGGTCAAACGAACCTTAAAAATCTTGCAAAGTCATCAGCTATATAATGATTCAGTTCAGTATAGACAAGTAACACACACATGATTAGAAACACATAATTAATAATTGAACTGTACTTTGTTTCTATATATGATTTCCTCCTCTGTAAAATTTACTTACACTAATCTATACCAGAATCTAAAAATAGAAATAACCTGGGTCTTGGCTCAGATGGTAAAGACTCTGCCTGCAATACAGGAGACCCAGGTTCGATCACTTGGTTGGCAAGATCCCCTGGAGAAGGAAATGGCAATCCACTCCAGTATTCTTGCCTGGAGAATCCCATGGACAGAGGAGCCTGGTAGGCTACAGTCCATGGGGTCATAAAGAGTTGGACATGACTGAGCAACCAAGACTTAAATGTAAAAAAAGGAAAACCCTCTGGCATCCTCAGACAATATTTCAAAATCATTATTTCAAAATAAGTTACAGTTGAACCTTAATCTTGAAGAACGTGCCCATATTAATACACTAACAAAAATAAAGCCAGCTAATTAAATCATAAATGATTGAATTTGCACAACTAATTCAGTATCATTTGTCTAAGTCCTTAGAGAGCAAACTGCTTCACATTGTCTATAGTGGACATCCACTGAAATGTCATGGCTTCCTTATTTTACAATATTTCACATACTAAAATAACTCTATAAGTAAGTAAAGTTGCTCAGTCATGTCTGACTCTTTGTGACCCCGTGGACTGTAGCCTACCAGGCTCCTCCTTCCATGGGATTCTCCAGGCAAGAGTACTGGAGTGGGTTGCCATTTCCTTCTCCAGGGGATCTATCCCAACCCAGGGATCAAACCCGGGTCTCCCGCATTCCAGGCAGACACTTTAACCTCTGAGCCACCAGGGAAGCCCTGGGTATGGAAGTTATATAGCTTCTGAAAGGGAGTCCAGTCTTTTGGTTATGACATGATTTCAAAATTAATCTACTTCCTCAAACTAATCATGTGTAATTTTAAAAGAATATATTTGTGTACTATTTTTATGGCTTGATTTTTAATAGAAATAGAGATAGCTTCCTATACCTTATTAGTTTTTTTTGTTTGTTTTCAACCACAGAGGGCTATATAACCCAAATTTCCAGAACATTATCTGGAATCTGAGAAATCAAATAATTTAATTTTATAAGCCAGCCTCTATCCTCTTACCCCCATGCCTGGTGTTCATTGATCAGATTTAAGTTGATCTTTCTATTACATAAATAGTTCCCTTGTTGAAGCTACTGTATAATCTTCATTTTCATTAACAATGACTGTTCATCATTATAAAAATTTCATTGCCAGAACCTGAGGGATTAATAATAGCAGGCACTTGAAGAGCTCACTATTTTTATCATTGGTTATGCTGGCAAATAGCAGCCAATTTTTTCATGGTAGTCCCTTATTAGCTATAACTACTTCCTTAGATAACTGTGAAAATCATTTTTACATTGATTATTAAATTTAACTTCTTAAACTGCAATGGATTAAAAGCAGGCAAAACAATTCCACCAGCTCCTAGAATAGGAATCTTGGTGATATATTTCTTAATTCTTGGGTTATTTTATTTTTCCTAGCTCTTATATAAGAATATCCAAAGCAAAAATGACTTAGGGAATTGTTCCAATTATTAATGGGCTCAGTACTTTATTGGCTGAATTTGACTAGGGAATGGAAAGTAAATCAAAGTTAATATTTCAATGTATTTGTATCGCCCTGGCATTACAAAACAGATATACAATTTTTAGGGCTGTAGCATAAAAATCCTTAATAGCAAATCCAAATTAAAAATAATAATAAGACTGGAATGAATAAGGGATAAGAAAGAGCATAAACAGGGGCTTCCCTGGTGGCTCAGTGGTAAAGAATCCATTTGCCAATGCAGGAGGCGTAGGTTCCATCCCCGATCTGGGAGGATCCCACATCCTCCAGAGCAACTGAGCCTATGTGATACAACTACTGAGCCTGTGCTCTAGACCCTGGGAGCCATAACTACTGAGGCAACACACCCTAGAGCCCACAAGCGAAGCCACCACAATGAGAAGCTCCCACATTGCAACTAGAACCACAACTAGAGAGTAGCTCCTGCTCACCAGGACTACAGAAAAACTTGCACAGCAACGAAGACTCAGCACAGTCATAAATAAATAAATTAAACTATATACAAAATATTTTTAAAAGAAAGAACATAAACAGTCTCACATTTTCCCATTACTTTAGTGTCCAAAATATTTCTCTCCGAGGCTGTTACAAGGTAATGGAGAATAATGTTAAAGCCATGCTCTAGAAAAGACTGACAGTGAAGCAATACCTCAAACAAAATGAAGTTAAACCCAGCCCCTTCAATGTGAGCTGGGAGAATGAGAAAAGAGAATGTCCTGTGCTTACAGAAAAGTATGATTTCTCACAATAGACTCTTCCAGCTCTTTCTGGTTCCTGGAAGGGTTTGTGTAAATTCGTTTTTGTTTTTTCCTCAAATGCTTTGCTATAATCCTACAATGAAGCAAACTGGGATTGAAGTTCTCTCATAAAAACATTTTAAAAATTGATTTGGCAGTTCCTTGGTGGCCTAAATATGAGGAGATACAAGAACTGGGCTCATGAAATCAGTTCCTGAAAATATCTAACTACCTGTCCTGCCAGTTTCCTGTGCCTCCCTGCATAGGGTGTTTCCTTTCTGCTGTCCACCCCGAACTCCTCCCCAGGAGTGCTGAGAGTCAGCAACTGCAGCAACATGTGATTTAATCCTTCTAAGGCAGATGGCAAGTGCCCAAGGCAAATGCCAATTTGTAGTTGACACATCCTTACTCAAATAACATACAAAAATTAATTCAAAAATAAATCAATGATGTATATATAAAAGTCAAATTATAACACTCAAAGAAAAAAACATTTGGGTAAATCTTTGTAACCTTGGGTTTGAATATGGATTATTAAATATGATAGCAAAATCAGAATCATCAAAATTTTAAAAAATAGATAAATTAGACCTCATAAAAATTAAAAACACCAAAGGACATTATAAAGAGCATGAAAAGACAAATCATAGAATGGAAGAAAATATTTGGATATCATATATTGGATAGGGATTTGTACCTAAGATAGAACCTGCCATTTGTGACAACTTAAGTGTTAGTCACTCAGTTGTGTCTGACTCTTTGCAACCCCATGAACCCTAGCCCACCAGGCTCCTCTGTCCATGGAATTCTCCAAGCAACAATACTGGAGTGGGTAGCCATTTCCTTCTCTAGGGTTTCCTGACTCAAGGGTCGAACCCAAGTCTCCTGCATGGCAGGCAAATTCTTAACCATATAAGCCACCAGGGAAACCCTGTGACAACATGGATAAACCTTAATCTTTTGGATTTCTGGAACCATTTTCAACATATTTTCTCATAGGCTTCCCCACACCAATTTAATTAACAATATCTACATGGTGATTCATTGGAAAAGACCCTGATGCTGGGAAACATTGAGGGCAGGAGGAGAAGGGGGCGACAGAGGACAAGATGGTTGGATGGCTTCACCAACTCAATGGACATGAGTTTGCACAAACTCTTAAGAGATAGTGAAGGACAGGGAAGCCTGGCATGCTGCAGTCCATTGGGTCGCAAAGAGTTGGGACACGACTGAGTGACTGAACAACATGGTGATAGCATCAGATTCCACACATAAAGGGCTTAATCCTATAACTGCCCCACATACCCACAAACATTTCCGAGACAGTGGCAAGCCCAGGTTGCTACCTGTACTTCTGAGACATTGGCTATCCATCAGAGGGTCCCTGGACCCTCTTCTTCCTTGGGTTATTAATTTGCTAGAGCTACTCACAGAACTCAGGAAACATTTTACTTACTATATTATGTTTATGTGTATTATAAAAGGATATAACTCAGGGACAGCCATACAGAAGATGCACATAAGACAAGGTATATGGGAATGGTATGGATCTTCCATGCTTTCTCCAGGCCTGCCACTCTTCCCTAATCTCCATGTGCTCACTCAGAAGCTTTCCAAATTCTGTTCTTTTGGGGATTCTCCAAGCCAGGCTTCAGCAATATGTGAACCATGAACTTCCAGATGTTCAAGCTGGTTTTAGAAATATGTAAAGAGTATACAAATTTCTGAAAATAAAATTGAAGAGATTAAATTTTATTTTTATTTTAATTCATAATTATTTCCTAAAATGCTAACATTAAAAAAAGAACACCTAACTCCAAGATCTATCATCTTTCTTCATATATCTGTAATAACAAAGCTAATGTTATATATTGCTATAGATGTGCTTAGTCGCTCAGTTATGTCCGACTGTTTGTGACCTCATGGACTGTAGCCCACCAGGCTCCTCTGTCCATGGGAGTCTCCAGACAAGAATACTGGAGTGGGTTGCCATTTCCTTCTGCAGAGGATCTTCCTGACCCAGGGATTGAACTCGTCTCCTGTGTTTCCTGCATTGATGGTGGATTCATTACCACTGAACCATCAGGGAAGCCTCATCTCTATAGTTACATGGGTACAACTGTTGTAAAGAAGTAAAAGGAAATGTTTTAAATTAGAAGTAAAAGGAAATGTTTTAAATTAGAAGTAAAAGGAAATGTCAAAAATTATTTAAAAATATATGAATTTTGCTTTAAAAAACAGGGTCTTTATTTTTTGCAAGGTAATGTAGGTTATAAAAATGAAAATTAAAGGAGTAATAAAGGACTTAAAAATTGTTTTAAAAATGATAATAGTTAAATATATCTAGGAATTTCTCTGGAGCTGTTGTGGGCAGTGTGGGGTCAGTTCAGTTTCAGATAGTTCCTTGTTCCAGCTGATACTTCTTCTCAAGGTCTATAGGCCCCTTCCAATGTAGTCAGTGCTAACTACAGGGTTTTAATCTGTTGCACCTGTCACTTCCAAAGCAGTTCCCTCTTCTTTGTTTATTTTGGCTTCCTCTGTTTGAAAGTCTCTTCAGTGTGTAACTTCCACCCTGACACAAGGGAGAGGAGGTGGTCACTTATTTAGGCTCACTTGTTCAGTTGTGCTGTGGGGAGGGGGGAACACTGCAAACGAGTATCAGTGGCGTGTGTGGGGAGTGCTCACAGTGTCTGGGCCACACTGGGGTTGCCCCTGCTCACGGTGTGTGTGCTTCCTGGTCTACACTGCTCAGGCTCCAGGTTGCTCTGCAGGGGAACTGTCTAAAGCAGGCCCTGGGTTGCATGCACTTCCCAGGTCTAAGCCGCTTAGGTTCAGGTTCTCAGGTACTGCACAAAGGCACAGACTCGGCCGGACCTGCGTTTCGTGCCCTTCCCAGGTCTGAGTAGCTCAGGCGACGCGTGCGCTGTGTCTTATCACCTCTCTGGTCCCAGCCTGTCGGTTTCCTGGGTGTGCNCAGGTCTAAGCCGCTTAGGTTCAGGTTCTCAGGTACTGCACAAAGGCACAGACTCGGCCGGACCTGCGTTTCGTGCCCTTCCCAGGTCTGAGTAGCTCAGGCGACGCGTGCGCTGTGTCTTATCACCTCTCTGGTCCCAGCCTGTCGGTTTCCTGGGTGTGCAGCAGGAGCACCGTCTCAGGTGTGCTGTGTGTCTTCTCTGGGGAGCTGATTTCTGGCTGCGATCCTCCAGGCGGATGTCAACCGTCGAGGATTCTAGGAAGACTTGGTTCGCAACTGGGAGCCTGCTCGCAGTTTAGTAGAGGATGCTGTCTCTGGAGCTGAGATTGCCCCTTTCTGGCTCTGGCTGGCACCTGCCTGCCTCCCTGCCTCTGGCGGGGGATGGTCCAGTCCACAGCCGGCTAGCTCTCCTTTAGTATTCGCTCAGTCCTTTGTTCTGTGAGTGGCCTGGCAGTGCCTTGGGTTAGAGCTTTTCGCGGGAAAGTTCTCTCTCTCTCTCTCTTCTTTTTTCTCTCTCTGGCTATCCCCCAGTTTGGGTTGGTATCTCACGTTAGCTCCCTCAGATTGCCCTCAGGGCATTCAGGCCCGGTCCTTACCCTAAGCAATGCAGCCTGCGCCTCCCTGTTCAGCCCATGCTTGCGGGTGGCAGATGTGAGCATCTGGGCTACTTCTCTGCTGGGAGTTGCGGTTAGGTGCGTCATCTGTGGGCTTCATTTATTTATTTATTTTTCTTCCCAGTTATGTTGCCCTCTGAGACTCCATAACTCCCCACAGACCTGCCGGGGAGAGGGTTTCCTTGTGTTTGGAAACTTCTCTTTCACGACTCCCTCCCCGGGACAGGTCTCCATCCCTAACTTTTTTGTCTCTCTTCTTATCTTTTATATTTTGTCCTACCTCCTTTCGAAGACAATGGGCTGCCTTTCTGGGTGCCTGGTGTCCTCCGCCAGCATTCAGAAGTTGTTTTGTGGAATTTATTCAGCCTTCAAATGATCTTTCGATGAATTTATCAGGGAGAAAGTGGTCTCCCCATCTTATTCCTCCACCATCTTAGGACCACCACCGACTAATAGGAATTCTGAACCTTGTCTTATAGAACAGCATCTAAGGGAAGAGCTAAAAACTCCCCTGCTGCTGCTGCTGCTGCTGCTGAGTCGCTTCAGTCGTGTCCGACTCTTTGTGACCCCATAGACGACAGCCCACCAGGCTCCTCCATCCATGGGATTTGCCAGGCAAAACTCCCCTGCTTGTAGCCTTCCTTCAAAGAGCAAGCTCACTTCAGTTATTTTATTTTTTCTTACTTTTTCACCTCCTCTTTAATTGCATACCTTCCCAGGTTCACGATAGCCCAGCTATTTTACAGGGACTTGAAGTTAGCTCTTGTCCAGTGCAAGCCAGCTAAAGCAGATTGAAACCAACACTGAAACTGCACCTGTGCAACTGTGGGAAGATGGCCTGTTGACGTCAGAGGCTCAGAGACTTCTCCCTCAGATCATGCTAAGGGCCTCCACTTAGAATCTGCAGAAGCATGTAACCCAGATGTACCTGCCCAGAAAACCAATTACCTCACTTTCCCCCTACCTCCAATCACCGTTCACCATGCTGGAGATCACCCTGCTTATCCTAGAAACAGTCCAGCTCTAACCAGCCCCCCCAACCCTCCCCTGCCTACCTGCTTTCGGGAGACAGATCTGAGATTCATGTTCCATCTTGGTTGCCTTGTGAATAAACTCCTGGCTATAAAACCCGGGCTTCTCAGGGTTTGGCTTGCTGCACTGTGGGCAACCAGACCTGGTTCAGTAATAGTGCATCAGTTCTTAGACACCATAGTTTGTCATCTCCCATCTTTGGATTTGGTTCTAATATTTTAAAAAAGCTAAACAAAGACTTGTTGACCATAGTATGGATCACAAAATATGATTTTGGAAACTTCAGTCTAGGATTTTACACTGGATTATGTTCAATTATAACAATTATAGGTGATGACTTTAGAGTGTCTAAATTCACTTATTTCAATGAAGTTGATTACCCTCTATCAGGTACTGTGCTAAGTGTTTACATATAATGAAAATAGAGACATGATTTTTACCTTTAAGGAAACAATTTCAAATATATTTAAATAAATTCAAACTTTGTATTAAAGCATACTAAGTCCTGCATACATTATATTACAGTAATAATAAGGTTCAATTAATTAATCAAATATTCTGGAGTTTTCAACTGGCCCACAAATTATTATTTCTGCATTTAACACTTCTTAAAAATAGCTGCTGAAAGGCTAACTATACTAGTTAGTTATTGTTACAATAATGCTGCATAATAAAACACATCAATTTTTCAGTGATTTGGGTTTAGCTGATCGAAGCATGGCTTAGCTGCTACCTAGTAGTTCATTTGGACTTAGCTACAGGTAATATTGGGACTTCCCAGGTGGCTCAGTCGCAAAAAAACCACCTGCCAATGCAAGAGACATGGACTCAATTCCTGATCGGGAACATACGCTGGAGTAGGAAATGGCAACCCATTCCAGTATTCTTGCCTGGAGAATCCCATGGACNTAGCTGCTACCTAGTAGTTCATTTGGACTTAGCTACAGGTAATATTGGGACTTCCCAGGTGGCTCAGTCGCAAAAAAACCACCTGCCAATGCAAGAGACATGGACTCAATTCCTGATCGGGAACATACGCTGGAGTAGGAAATGGCAACCCATTCCAGTATTCTTGCCTGGAGAATCCCATGGACAGGGAAGCCTGGTAGGTTATGCTTGGGGTTGCAAATAGTAGGACACGAGTAAGCAACTGACCATGCATGCATAAGTAATATCAAATTTAAGTCTGCTCTGTGTGTATCATTCTGCAACCCCATACTGTATCGAGTTCCTTTCTCTAGAAGAGCATTTACAACTGGCTCAAAAAAATTGAAATCAACCATCAGAGGATGGCTTGGTCCTTACTTAACATTCCATTGACTAAAACAGGATACATGGCCCCATCCAACCCCAACTAAATGGGCAATGAAATAACTAGGGCAAAAAAACATGGAAATGCAGTTCAACCACCATGAGGCCCTGGTAACAGAATGGAAGACTACTTCTACTGATAGTGAGAAATGAGACAAGTAGTTTAATCTACCACAATTGTTGGTATTGTCCTTTTCTCTAAAAGTTGGTCCTTGATGCCACTTTTCTAATCTTGTGTGCTGTTCGTTTTATGAGAAGGATGATTGGCCTTAGAGATGAACTTTTAAATCATAACATCATCAAGGGAAGTTGTCTGACCACTCTTTCTTGAAGTGATGGCTAAGTTTCACCTTTGTGTTCCTGAAGTTGTTTATATTTATCTACCTATCAATGCACTTACAGTTTTCACAAAGTTATATTAACTTTACAAGACTGTTACTTTGCGAAGGCCATTACAGTACCCTATCTTCTCTTGGAGTTCCAGGGCATTGCTCTTAGCCTAGTGTTTACAAAGCATTCAATACCCAACATTTGAAATAGTAAAGTGAGACTTTTTATAAAAGTAACACAACTATTTATTTATTGAAAGGTATGTCATTAACTTCCCTACTAATGTTGGTACCCAAATCATTTGAAACTGCTTTTAAAAAAAGTACTATGAATTCTGACATCTATCTGAAACAAAACATGTGTAATACTAATTTCTTTTTTTGTCCTCACTAGGTGGCATGCAGGATCTTAGTCCCCAACCAGGGATGGAATCTGTGTCCCTTGCATTAGGAGCATGTGTCTCAACCACTGGACCACCAGGGATATTTTCATGTAATACTAATTCAATTATTACTCTTCTCCCTACTACAATTAATTAATTTTAACTAACTTCCTATTTGAATAGTAGGTAAATAACTTCTGATAGGTATGGAACAAAACATTACAGAATTTCCAGAATATTTATTATAAGACATATAGCTACAATTAGAAAGTACTTCGACCTTTTAGGAATATTTACTGAATTCAAAAAAACACTTCGAAAAATTTTACTGGCAATATAGCCCACCCACAAAAGCTGCCCATTCTTTCTTAGGTCCTCTCTGTTAAGCTGCACCCCAAAGTGCAAACTTTAACTATAATTCTCTTTTGTCTGGAACCTATATGCTCTGTGCAACAGAGATTGAACTATCAACAAGAGTTTTGTGTGTGTTTGATTTTTCAAAATGCAATTTTTAGAACAGCATAAACATTGAGTTCATTGAAACAAATTCAAAATTACCTGAGACTTTGTACAAATCCAGCAAAATGAACGACTGTATAAATCCTGTGCTGTGTGCTGTGCTAAGCTGCTTCAGTCATGTCTGACTCTTTGCGACATTATGGACTGCAGCCCACCAGGCTCCTCTGTCCATGGGATTCTCCAGGCAAGATTACTGGAGTGAGTTGCCATTTCCTTCTCCGAGGGATCTTCCTGACTCAGGGATTAAACCAGTGTCTCCCGCATTGCAGGCAGACTCTTTACTGTCTAAGCCACCAGGGAAGCCCCTAATATATATTGATTCCAATATGGAAGACAAACATAAAATGAGCAGGTGATCACATAGGCCCTACCTTCAACGTGTGAAATGACTTAAGGAAAATGACTTAAGGAATAAACCTCCTAAGGAAGGACTGATGCTGAAGCTGAAAATCCAATACTTTGGCCACCTGATGGGAAGAACTGATTCACTGGAAAAGACCCTGATGCTGGGAAAGATTGAAGGCGGGAGGAGATGGGGATGACAGAGGGTGAGATGGTTGGATGGCATCACCGACTCGATGAACATGAATTTGAGCAAGCTCCAGGAGTTGGTGATGGACAGGAAAGCCTGCTGTGCTGCAGTCCATGGGGTCACAAAGAGTTGGACACAACTGAGTGACTGAACTGAACTGAAGGAGTATATGATACTAAAAGTATCTGAGTATTGCACTGGGTATTTTGGCACCTCACTACTCTAAATTTCTTGTATATTGATAAGATACAATTGCTACAAATAAAAAACACATTTTAAATACTGGCAAGATAGAATCTTTTACTAAGTGTCAAAATAACATAAAACAAAGAGAGGGCTCTCATTCTGGCAAGCCTGTGGCCTGCCAAAACTGCTTATTAATGTTCCTGTGCAAGCTTCATTGGACTTGGTATTACCAAGCTCTCACAATGGCTGAAATAAATGAAGTTCCATCTCAAGTTTCCTTTCTAAGAAAATAGCATCAGGCAGTGCTCTTTCACTGACTGGTATAATGGTTGTATCTGATGTTTCCGAGCCACAAGCATTCTGTAGGACAGTACTTCTCCAAATGCAAAAGTTGCCTGCTGTCAAAAGCTCGACATTGCTTTTGTCTTTTGAATACTATACTTCATTACCCCTACAGTTAATGCTAGGGCAACCAGCACCGGAGCTCTCCTAAGACCTGCAGTTCAGTGGACCACAATATAACAACAAAGATCTTCACAAAATTTCTTTCTTTTCAAATTTTAACCACTTATGAATGATCTGGTTGCATGGTGGTGCACCATCATCAAAAGGCCAGTCCAGAACCTGGATGCCTTTTTTCTCTAAAATGGCAAGTGTTGTAAGTTGCTTCACACACTCCTACTATGGTGGTAACTCCATTCTTCTTAAGTTCCTGTAAGAATTTGTCTAAGGACTCATTTCTTGGGCTGTGGGTGATCAGAAATCTCATATTCCTGTATGCCATCTCTACAGAAGCAGGGTAGTTCACCCCAATCATGTGAAAGTAATTAAAATTTAAAAATACAGAAAAGATATAAAAGAACTGGAGGCTACTTCAAAATATTAATACTCCAGTTGAAATTCTAAGCTGAATATGAAGTTAGGAGTAATAGGAAATGAAACCAACCTTCAAACAAAACAAGAAAGTATCAATGTTTCAGTACAGTAATACTGAAAACCAGTACACTCAGCTTTTCAGGTCAGCTCTTCAGTGTGCACGTTATTCATTTTCAGGGGAATCTCTCAGGTAGTAACAACTTTCTGGAATTCACTGGATTGCACAGAAGTTGGACTGGGCCTATCAGTAATTCCTATTGCCTCCTGGACAGTCCATAGTTGTGTGACCAAGAACACTGGAGAACCGAGAGATATGTACATTCAGTGATGAATGTGGCCTAATCAGACACCCAGTCCCTGGGTGGAAATGACAATGCCCAGTGCACAACTCCGGGGAAATTGCATCATTGACAGGATCTACTGCCACCAGGGTCCAAAACGGTCTTTATGTGGCCTACATCGTCAGCTTTTCTTTGTTTCTCTGCTCAAAGGACAAAAGGAGAATCTGGCCACTGATCAGATCAGTGGATCCCAGGCAAGTGCAGACAAGGAGGAACTGGGCTGGGGTAATGTGAAGGCCAGAGCATCACAGAGGGGAAGCAAATGCCCACATGTGAGAGCTATTTATTTCTGTGGTAATGTTTTATAAATTAATCCACAGGTTCTCCCATGAAATACTTCCAATGCACAGATAGCATTTCATATTAGACAACCATCAAATGTCAGTTCCCTTTCTTTACATAATCAACAAACAAAAGGTGATATTAAAGGTGGCCCTGAAGCAACATGCCAATTTCACATCATTTACCAGGAGAATAACTGATTGTGATACCAATTATTTCTTTGGTGCAGCTGTTAGGTGGCACTGTGCTCCAGGCTGACTCAGAAATCATTCATAGATTTTCCTCCCATTTACTACAAAATGGATGTATTTGATATCCAGCCTCTACAGTGATTTCTAATCAATTTTCCCACATACAAACATGATCTGCTTTCTAAGACTTAAAAAATATTAAAAAGAAAGAAAAGAATGAAAATAAGTCAACCAGTCTAATGGTGATCTAAACCTCTCTGATTTCAATGGTCTTCAAATTCAGAAGGTCTTATCTTCTGTCCAAGATGAGGGGAAAGTTAAAGTGAGACTGGAAAAAAGACTAAGTACAACTCTGACTCCCTCTAGCCTGGAGTGAGGCTGGCACAAAAGTATCCAAATGACCATTGTATTTTCTGAAAAATTCAAAGGTCCAAAGTGGCACTTTCCACTAAGTCACAGGTGGTGAGAAGGAAATTAGTGTAGAAAAAAAGACTGTAGAAAGGGAGTATATGATGTATGCATGGGTAAAATAACAACTTGTCATATTTATTTTCTCTGGGTGGATATGAAAAACAAAGTATGTCTATATGGCTATAGTCATACTCTTTATTCAAGCACACAGTGAGGAAACAGGCAGTGTGTAATGCAAAATCACATTGTACTTGCCATACCCCAGTATGATTAACTTCTGCAACTCATTGAGTCCCTAGAAAATTGCATGATTTATATGCAGAGGTACAACTAAATGCACATATATATATATATATATATATATATATATATATACACGCATACACAAACATACACTTTTACTTTCATCACATTACATGTATCATAAATAAATTCTGCATCTGTAAACGTATACTACATAATTCTTTCTCCAAGAGGACATACCCAGATTAGCAATAATGAAACGCAGACTACCTAAGAAGCTATTTATGATGTTTCTTTTATTTTCTCTATAAACACATTCCCATCCCCTTTCCATACATTTAAAGTAAAAATCTAGAAGAAAAAAAATTTATTTTCAAGATTCGCATTTTGGTAATACTTTTTGCAAAAATAAGTCTGCTGTCAGAGCACATGCATCTCCCTAACTCCTGATTAAAACTCCATGAAAGAGGAAAAATATATGCATTTCAAAATAATACATTTATAACCTCCTATAAAAATTAAAATGTGTCATTAATGGGTATATTCTAAGGAAGACCATGGAGTATTTCTATATTAATTCAATACACCTTTATCAAGGTTTTCCTAAATATTAGTAAAATCTAGACCTAGTCCACAAATTTGGAAAACTCAGCAGTGGCCACAGGACTGGAAAAGGTCAGTTTTCATTCCAATCCCAAAGAAAGGCAATGCCAAAGAATGCTCAAACTACCGCACAGTTGCACTCATCTCACACGCTAGTAAAGTAATGCTCAAAATTCTCCAAGCCAGGCTTCAGGAATACGTGAACCATGAACTTCCTGATGTTCAGGCTGGTTTTAGAAAAGGCAGAGGAACCAGAGATCAAATTGCCAACATCCGCTGGATCATGGGAAAAGCAAGAGAGTTCCAGAAAAACATCTATTTCTACTTTATTGACTATGCCAAAGCCTTTGACTGTGTGGATCACAATAAACTGTGGAAAATTCTGAGAGAGATGGGAATACCAGACCACCTGATCTGCCTCTTGAGAAACCTGTACGCAGGTCAGGAAGCAACAGTTAGAACCGGACATGAACAACAGACTGTTTACAAATAGGAAAAGGAGTACGTCAAGGCTGTATACTGTCACCCTGCTTATTTAACTTCTATGCAGAGTACATCATGAGAAATGCTGAGCTGGAAGAAGCACAAGCTGGAATCAAGATTGCTGGGAGAAATATCAATAACCTCAGATATGCAGATGACATCACTCTTATGGCAGAAAGTGAAGAGGAACTAAAAAGCCTCTTGATGAAAGTGAAAGAGGAGAGTGAAAAAGTTGGCTTAAAGCTCAACATTCAGAAAACGAAGATCATGGCATCTGGTCCCATCACTTCATGGGAAATAGATGGGGAAACAGTGGAAACAGTGTCAGACTTTATTTTTTGGGGCTCCAAAATCACTGCAGATGGTGACTGCAGCCATGAAATTAAAAGACGCTTACTCCTTGGAAGAAAAGTTATGACCAACCTAGATAGCATATTCAAAAGCAGAGACATTACTTTGCTGACTAAGGTCCGTCTAGTCAAGGCTATGGTTTTTCCTGTGGTCATGTATGGATGTGAAAGTTGGACTGTGAAGAAAGCTGAGCACCGAAGAATCGATGCTTTTGAACTGTGGTGTTGGAGAAGACTCTTGAGAGTCCCTTGGACTGCAAGGAGATCCAACCAGTCCATTCTGAAGGAGATCAACCCTGGGATTTCTTTGGAAGGACTGATGCTAAAGCTGAAACTCCAGTACTTTGGCCACCTCATGGGAAGAGTTGACTCATTGGAAAAGACTCTGATGCTGGGAGGCGTTGGGGGCAGGAGGAGAAGGGGACGACCGAGGATGAGATGGCTGGATGGCATCACGGACTCGATTAATTAATAGTAATCTTTTGATGATCTGACCACCTGATCTTTGTTGCAAAACTGCTGTATACCCTCCCCCACTCCCCACTTAATTCTTTGGAGCAGGTCTTCAGAACTATTTGAGAAGCTGTGTCCTGGGCTGAAATCCTCAGCTTTGTCTCCCAAATAAAACGTAATTCTTAACTTCTAGGCTTTTCATTTTCTTTTTTCAGATGACACTGCCCTACCTGCTTTATGGACTCTCTTGCCTGCCTCTTAGATAATAGTAATAACTTTTCCAATCACTTTCAGATACTGATAGCAATAGTCCTCTGGTTTGTTTTAGATACGATTCCCATCTCATTTACATAATAAATTTGAATTTCTCAAGATGAACCTCCAAGTTTGATTTAACTTGATTTGATTTCAGGGGGGATATCTGCAAAGAGAAGCAGTTATTTCTCTTTCTCTTACACCTCTTATTTTTCTAATGAACTATAGAGCTTCTGGACATTGCAGGAAGGGAGTGGGGTTAGAGTACAGATGTATTCAGCCAGCAATCTCGGGGTTTGGCAGCTGTTTGAAGATAGTTTATTCAGTCCTGGGATGATGTTAAGGATTTCTGAGAAATTCATCCACATGATGTATGATGGCTCTTAAATTCCTTGGTGTCTGGTAAGCTACTCCAGAGACTCTCCAGACTGGACCCCTGCCCTCTTTCAGGTAGCTATTTTGGGCCAAGTTCTTGCTAAGATGGCTTCAAGCTATTTTCTCTCTCTCTCTGATGGCATATCAATGTAACAGTTTGTGGAAACCACACTCACAGTCTTGTTCATTCTATAGGTGGAAGTTCAGTTTGTTCCTGAGATCATGTTTTTTTTTTTTTTTTTCTCTCTGGATATTTCCACAGCCTCTTTAGAATTCTCAGGTATGAATCAAACACCAGGACTCAAATTCCTCAAATTCCAGTGGACACTTTTTAAAATCTTAGGTTGGTTTCCTTAAATAAAGCCCCTTCTACTAGACTAGCAACGAAAAACACCTTCGTCCTCTCCTTCTAAGAGTTAAGTGTAATGATGAAATAAGAGAAAGTACGAAGTCCTATTGCAAACATCTCCAAAGAAATTCTCTCTTTATCTTGCTGCTGCTGCTAAGTCACTTCAGTCGTGTCCGACTCTGTGTGACCCCATAGACGGCAGCCCACCAGGCTCCTCCATCCCTGGGATTCTCCAGGCAAGAATACTGGAGTGGGTTGCCATTTCCTTCTCCAATGCATGAAAGAGAAAAGTGAAAGTGAAGTCGCTCAGTCTGTCCGACTGTTAGCGACCCCATGGACTGCAGCCCACCAGGCTACTCCGTCCATTGGATTTTCCAGGCAAGAGTACTGGGGTGGGGTGCCATTGCCTCTTTATCTTACTTCAATTTAAAGTCTCAAGTGGTAGGCTACAAGTCACAAAACCTTTTTCATATAACTTTTTTATGTGAACTGTTTAAATGGCCTAGTGCCTCACTTTTGTAATTATTGTTTTGTTGTCCAATGTTAGAACCTCAGCTGAAACTCAGACAAAAGAATCTCATTTCATTTCTACTGTATAGCACCAGAAACTACATTAAATATCTTGCAATAAACCATAATGGAAAAGAATATGAAAGAGAATATATGTATAACTAAATCACTTTGCTATACCACAGAAACTAACACAACATTGTAAATAAACTGTATTTCAATTAAAGAAAAACCTTTCAGAAAAAAAAAAATCTCATTTCAGATAACATCATATACATGCATACTATGCTGTAATATGTAATTCTAGTCACTCGGTGATGGACACTTACACTGGCTACAGAATTTATTACTCTGAACAACGCTGCAGTAAGTATCAAGGTACGTAAGTCTTTTCATGATTTTTGAATATGTTAATAGGAAAAATTCCAAAAAGATAAATGAATCAAAGGTTTATTTATTTCTACGCATATTTTGAAATTGCAAGAGAATAGAATAAAAGTACCCCACTTTTCTTCCATTACCATATTTCTCCAAGGTTTTAAATCTTTGCCCATAAGTGTAGAATAAGCTTATTATTATTCTAATTTATATTTTTTTAACTGTTAGAACATGGATTAGTTTACTGTGGCTGCTGTAACAAATTATCACAAACGGGGTAGCTTAAAACAACAACAAAATGTGAATTCCCTGGAAGTACACTAGTTAGGACTCCATCCTTCTACTGCAAGGGGCCTGGATTCGATCCCTGGTCCTGGAACTAATATCCTATCCAGCATGCCGTACAGTGAGGCCAAACTAAATAAATAAACGGAAAAAAAGCAAAAAAAACAAAAAAACAAAAAAAAAACTAAACTAAAAAATTCTCAGTTCTGGAGGACAAAATTTCAAAAATTAGCATTGTGAGGGGGAAATCAATGTGCCAGCAGGGCTGTATACTCTCCAGAGGCTCTAGGAGACAATCTGTTTCTTGCTTCTCCCAGCTTCTGCTGACTGTTGGCATGCCTTGGCTTGTGGCCACAATATCCCAATTTTCAAGGCTAAAACTTCGAGTCTTTCTCAGCTCAGCCTTTGCATTGTCTTTTCCTCTGTATGTGTGTGTGTGTGTCAAATCTCCCTCTGCCCACTGTTTACAATAGCCAGGACATGGAAACAACCTAGATGCCCATCGGCAGACAAATGGATAAGAAAGCTGTGGTACATATACACAATGGAGTCTTACTCAGCCATTAAAAAGAATACATTTGAGTCAGTTCTAATGAGGTGGATGAAACTGGAGCCTATTATACATAGTGAATTAAGTCAGAAAGAAAAACACCAATACAGTATATTAATGCATATATATAGAATTTAGAAAGATGGCAACAATGGCCCTATATATGAGACAGCAAAAGAGACACAGATGTAAAGAACAGACTTTTGGACTCTGTGGGAGAAGGCAAGGGTGAGATGATTTGAAAGAACACTGAAACATGTATATTATCATATGTGAAACAGATCGCCAGTCCAAGTTCAATGCATGAGACAGGGTGTTCAGGGCTGGTGCGCTGGGATGACCCTGAGGGATGGGATGGGGAGAGAGGTGGGAGAGGGGTTCAGGATGGGGAACACATGTACACCCATGGCTTTATGAGACAGCAAAAGAGACACAGATGTAAAGAACAGACTTTTGGACTCTGTGGGAGAAGGCAAGGGTGAGATGATTTGAAAGAACACTGAAACATGTATATTATCATATGTGAAACAGATCGCCAGTCCAAGTTCAATGCATGAGACAGGGTGTTCAGGGCTGGTGCGCTGGGATGACCCTGAGGGATGGGATGGGGAGAGAGGTGGGAGAGGGGTTCAGGATGGGGAACACATGTACACCCATGGCTGATTCATGTGACTGTATGGCAAAACCCACCAAAATATTGTAAAGTAATTAGCTTCCAATTAAAATTTTTAAAAAAATCTCCCTCTGTCTTCCTCTTATAAGGATACATCTGACTGCATTTAAGGCCAACCTGTATTATCCAGGAAAATCTTTCCATTCCCTCATTCTTAACTTAATCACATCTATAAAGACTTATATACAGTAATATTCACAGGTTCCAGGGATTGAGGTGCAAATATCTTTTACAGCTTGCTACAGAGTACATGATTTCATGTTTACTGATGTTTGGCATTTCATTTCCTGTGAACTGCTAATTTATGCTTTTTCTACCAGAAAATTTAGTCATTTATGCTTTTCTGCTTTCATTGTAAAAAAATATAACCCACAGAAAAAAAGGATATATATTTCCCACCACTATAGAACATTTTTGTGTCATCATCAGACTTTCCCTTTGTCACCACTTGAATTTCTTATCGTTATAAAAAAAGAAGAAAAAAAAAAATTGTATGGCAAAACCCACCAAAATATTGTAAAGTAATTAGCTTCCAATTAAAATTTTTAAAAAAATCTCCCTCTGTCTTCCTCTTATAAGGATACATCTGACTGCATTTAAGGCCAACCTGTATTATCCAGGAAAATCTTTCCATTCCCTCATTCTTAACTTAATCACATCTATAAAGACTTATATACAGTAATATTCACAGGTTCCAGGGATTGAGGTGCAAATATCTTTTACAGCTTGCTACAGAGTACATGATTTCATGTTTACTGATGTTTGGCATTTCATTTCCTGTGAACTGCTAATTTATGCTTTTTCTACCAGAAAATTTAGTCATTTATGCTTTTCTGCTTTCATTGTAAAAAAATATAACCCACAGAAAAAAAGGATATATATTTCCCACCACTATAGAACATTTTTGTGTCATCATCAGACTTTCCCTTTGTCACCACTTGAATTTCTTATCGTTATAAAAAAAGAAGAAAAAAAAAAACTTCACCATCTATGATTAGTAAAATCTTCATAAAATAGTTTGTGATTTATTTTCTTGAGATATTATATTTCTAAAAAGTTATGTTAATAAGAGAAGTAATGCGATGAAATTGAATTTATCTATTAGTTTCTAGACTGCTGAACCAATACCATGTTTGCATAATTTAGCTTACCCTATAGTTTGCAGATAAGAAACCCCATAAATATAATCTCTAAATTTTATTCTTTCCACTGAAATGATTCCTTCTTACTGCATCAATGCAGTAAGGTTTTTATTAAACTGGACTTACACATTTTGATATCTGGTATAAGTCATCCTCAAACATTATTCTTTTTCATAAAAGTCTGTTACTCTCAACTAGTGATATTTCTAGAAAATTTTCAGAATAATATTATAGCAAAAACAAAATAAAATCCTTATAGTACTTTTCCTTGGATTGAATTACATTACTGAGTTTCTGTTTGGGAAATGGAATTACTCACAATGCTAATTTCCTGTCATAAATCAAAGTGTGTTATTATTAAAGGATCTTTATTAAAAATCTTATTAAAGGATTTAATGTGTCTTAAGAAACTTTAATGCTTTATTCATATAGGTCTTAAACATTTCTTGCCATATTTATTATAAGCATTTAATTTTAAATAGTTGTTGTGTTTGTTCTTGGATAAAGGAAAGTTACTGGTTGTCATTTACTAATTGAATAATCAACACCCTTACTGAATTCTTTTTAAGATTCTTTTGGGTCTTCAAAGTATACAATAATAAAATCTGGAAAAGATAACATGTCCTCCTTCTCCCCCAAATTTATAGCTCTATTTTCTTACACTCTTATCTAATTGAATAGGCTAGGGGTGACAGTTCAAAGTAAAATCAGTTCAGTTTAGTTCAGTTCAGTTCAGTTCAGTCACTCAGTTGTGTCCGACTTTTTGCGACCCCATGAATCGCAGCACACCAGGCCTCCCTGTCCATCACCAACTCCCAGAGTTCACTCAAACTCATGTCAATCAAGTCGGTGATGCCATCCAGCCATCTCATCCTCGGTCGTCCCCTTCTCCTCTTGCCCCCAATCCCTCCCAGCATCAGAGTCTTTTCCAGTGAGTCAACTCTTTGCATGAGGTGGCCAAAGTACTGGAGTTTCAGCTTTAGCATCATTCCTGCCAAAAAACACCCAGGACTGATCTGCTTTAGAATGGACTGGTTGGATCTCCTTGCAGTCCAAGGGACTCTCAAGAGTCTTCTCCAACACCACAGTTCAAAAGCATCAATTCTTCAGCGCTCAGCTTTCTTCACAGTCCAACTCTCACATCCATACATGACCACTGGAAAAACCATACCTTTGACTAGATGGAGCTTTGTTGGCAAAGTAATGGCTCTGCTTTTGAATATGCTATCTATGTTGGTCATAACTTTCCTTTCAAGCAGTAAGCGTCTTTTAATTTCATGGCTGCAATCAGCATCTGCAGTGATTTTCAAGCCCAGAAAAACAAAGTCAGCCACTGTTTCCACTGTTTCCCCATCTATTTCCCATGAACTGATGGTCCTGGAAGCCATGATCTTTGTTTTCTGAATGTTGAGCTTTAAGCCAACTTTTTCACTCTCCTCTTTCACTTTCATCAAGAGGCTTTTTAGTTTAGGCTTCTCGAGAGGCAGGTCAGGTGGTCTGGTATTCCCATCTCTTTCAGAATTTTCCACAGTTTATTGTGATCCACACAGTCAAAGGCTTTGGCAAAGTCAATAAAGCAGAAATAGATGTTTTTCAATAATGACTGGTAATTGGCTTTATCTTACTCTTGAATAGATATTCCCTAAATATTCACCATTAAATATGATTCTGATTTTCAATATACACATACAGAACATATTTTACATTAATACACACACCAGTTAGTATAATGAAATGAAACCCAAAACATACTACAGAATCTACCCAACAGACTCTGACTTCTATCAATGAGCACCGAGCAACCATTCAAATTGTACACTACCTAGTATGCCTTACCAGTGTGTGTGTACTGGCTACATATCAGCTCTAGGGTTACATGCTACACACGGTTAAGAAACAGTTAACTTTTTATCAGACATGGATATATATTAAATTTTATAATTATTTTAGCATTCTACAAAATGAATATTTTTCATATATATTGTATTATTTGTGATATTACAAATGAGTATTTGTAATATTGAGTATTTGTTATACTAATATGAAAAACTCTACTCATTAGAAAAATAATCATGATGTACTGATAAGCTATAACTGGTGATATTGTCTTCAGCAATTTGCTTCAATATGAATTAAAACTTTGAGGATTCACTTTGCTTTTCTCCTAGTAAAATTTCAATCCATTAAAAAAAAACAACTTCATTATTAAATTTCGGGGGGGATATGTTGGGTCTTCTTTGCTGCATGGACTTTTCTCTAGTTGTGGCCAGTGAGGCACGTTCTCTAGTTGTGGCGCACAGGCTTCCCATTGCAGTGGCTTCTCTTGTTGCAGAGCATGAGCTCTAGGCATGCAGGCTGTAGTAGTTGTGGCTCTGGGGCTCTAGAGAGCAGGGTCGATAGTGTCGCACACACAGGCTTAGCTGCTCCGGGGCATGTGGAATCTTTGTAGACCAGGGATCAAACTTGCGTCTTCTGCATTGGCAGGTGGATTATTTATCACTGAGCCACCACAGAGGCTACCAATCCAATTTTTGAAGTGTTTGGATGTTCTTTTTCTCTGTAGTGTTCTCAAATCGTTAAAATAGCAAGGTAGTTTTTTATTTTTGACAATTAAATAGAGGTCACCTGTACTATTCAGAATATTTCAAATAATAGAAAACCCAGTAAAAATCAGCTTACATTACTGATACAAAGGAAACATTTTCTCTGGTTATTCAATAATCCCAAGATAAAGCTCAGGGGCAGCTTGATCTAGAGCTTAGGCTGGTTTCCTCTGTAGTATGTTTCTTCCCTTGTTTTCAAACTATGGCTTCCACCAGCTCCAAAAGTGGCACATTGCTCATTTGTATCTCAGAGCAAAGAAATTCTTTCAAGTAGATCTCATTAAATAAGAGAACAGAATTCCTAGAATGTATTCATTTCATTTGCTTTGTCTCTTTTATATATCTACTCAGTATCAATGGCAAATGTCAAGAAATACATAATATATAATACCATCCCTGGGGCTGGTGATGGTGTAGGGACAATCTCACTCAAAGTGCCTGGCTAAGAATTGGCAGTTGAATTTCCTATAAAATAATTCTCAAGGAAATGGAGGAAGAATGGAAAAGACAAAGAGTAAATACCTATTAATGTTACATAGAAATATACATGTACATGCACACATAACTATAATATGAATTTTTTATGACTATATTGGGGCTTTCCTGGTGGCTTAGATGGTAAAGAATCTGCCTGCAATATAGTCATATAAAATCCACTGAACACCAAATTCATGTTCATCAAATTGATAAGGATGAGCTCCTGAGCAAACTGCAGGAACGATAGATCTTAGATTATTCAGGTACCTATGTGTACAGCAAAAACAATGCAATATTATTCAGTAGCTTATCAGGCTCTTCAGCCCATTCATATGTCCTAGTTCCCTAAAGGGTTGCCCTAGTAACTCTCCAATCAAAGTAGTTTTCTGCAGAGTTCTCCAAATAGTACCTCCATAATTGTTTAGTCATTGCCATGAGAGCAAGAAATAATGTATCTCAAATTTGGTTTGCTTCTGATTCCAACAGTTTGGAGATGAAAATCTTTCTAGTAAAAACAGCCCAAAGTGTCAAATACAGTATAACAGCAATCATGTGCAATACTATGGAGAGATGATACATATAAACCAATTTCCTTTAATTATCCCAGGGAAGGATAGATTTAATTTAGTCTTTGTAAAATAAACTGTGTATGTTACAATTTAAAGGTAACTAATTACCAGATAGATCTGAAAAAACACCTTGCAAAGCAATAAAAGAAAAACAGACAAGAAAACAATCCAATAGAAAGACAGAAAGGAACATGAGTTTATGCAAGTCTAGTGGTTAGGAAACTCAATCTACACACTCTGAAATATAAAAGGGATTAAATTTTAGGTTGTATATAATTGGACATAATTTCTATTTCCAGCCTCTATTTTTCATTGGGGCTGAAATTTAATCTCAGTACATCAAGTATGTCTGTATGTACACCAGTTTTCTTAGATTAGCAACTAAATTCTAGCGTGGGTGCATGTGTGAGGTGAAGTGGTGATACGGACCTCCACGGTTAATGTCAATGTGTCCCATCACCCAAATAAAGAATTAAGTAGCCTGGCACTTAGCACACAGTGAAATTTAGCTATTTTATCTCTCTTGACTTCTGAGGCAAGAGGGAAAATTTCACTAGTCACCTCTTTAGCAACTCCTGTGGTGAGTGTGATGACAGTGGTTTGCACAGCGCTGTGTTTTGTGGAGGAGAATTCAAGCAGTGTTAGCTTGACATGACCTTTTGAAGGGTGGGTAAAGCAAAAATAGGGACACTGTTACTATTTATGTGCATAGATTGTTCAAAGACCTGAGATATTGATCTCAGATTTCTACTTTATTATTAATAAACATATTTTACATGGTAGGTGCATATAATAGTTTTAATGTTTAAAGTACTTTCACCATATATTTCAAGATACATTATAATATGTAGAAGAATCGGTCTATGGAGTTAGATAATCATATCTGAATACCCTTGCACTAGTACTAATTATGCAACTCCGGGAACACACTTCTGTGTGCCTGTTCTCGCTGTAAAATAGAGTCAAAATACATACTATGTCAGTCCACTCCAAGAAGCCGTTAGCATGAAAGGCTTTAGTACGTAAGGGTGTCTTTAGGGGACAAGTTAATGAGAGGCAATGGAGAGCAAGTTAGAGGATGTTAGTAGAGCTGTCAGATCATAACACACTCTGACATCAAGGGAAGGAGAGACAAGATGATGGCAGCATCCTAGATCACCATGCAGTTTAAAGAATGTTTAGGAAGGCCTTCAGAAAGTCTTCAAGTCAAAGTCTCTGATCAGAGGAGTTTCTCTTCTTCCAGGAGCAAGCTTCCTTAGTACTCATCCTGTACCCACCACTGGCTGGCAGCAGTCCCTAGCAAGCATAACCTGGGAGAAAAAGAGGCAATGGCTGCAGAGTGCAGTGGCTGGGGCCCTTTAGTTCACTCAGCCATTCTCCCTCTCTACAAAGTGGAGTCTCATGATATCACATCAACCCTGTAGGCTTACAGTAAAATGTAGAAATAATCTAGGTAAATTGCCTAAGAAAATGTGCTTGACATATAATACATACTCAATAAAGAACAGCTATTGTCATATGTCATTTTCAAACTCTTTATTGTAACTCTGATGTTCATAAGATATGCATTCTTTCACTTTTGCAAAACTTTCTATTAGATATTTGTATTAGCTTGCTAAGGCTGCCATTATAAAGTACCACAGACTGAATGACTTAAACCACAGAAGTTTGTTTTCTCAGTTCTGAAAGCTAGAAGTCTAAGACCAAGTGTCAACAGAGTTTTTTTTTTTTTTTCCTGAGGCCTGTCTTTTTGGCTTGAATCATGGATGTCCATCTTTTCCTCACGTCTTCACAGGGTTTTCCCTCTGTATGTATGCCTGTGTCCAGATTTCTTTCTTTTAAAGATACCATTTATACTGGACTTGGGTCCACCCTAATGACCACATTTTAACTTAATAATCTCTAAGACCAAACATCCAAATGCAGTCCCATATGAGATATCAGAAGTTAGAATTTCAACATATGAATTTGGGGGTGGGGATGCACAAGTCAGCCATAACAGGGTGGTTATCCGTAATTACAGATAGGAAAGCTGAGATTAGAGGTGTCAAATAAGATGCTGTGATTACACTTGTAATGCAAAGCAGAACTGGGATCTCTCTATTTCCAAGTAAAATCCATTCTCTTTCTATGAAAGTGTGTTATGCACCTGACCCTTGTATGTACTGGGCTCTTTCAGGGAGAGGGAAAAAGAGAACGTGACTCACCCTAGTGGATACGGACTCAGCGTCCACAAAGAGAAGCCCCTGAATCAAGTTATACACATATTTGGGCGAGAGATAGTCAAGGGTGATTTTGCCCCCTTGAGTAATATTTAGCTTCTTCTGGATAGTTTTTGGTTGTCACAGCTGAAGGTGTGCTGCTGGCCTCTAGTGAGTAGATGTCAGGAATGCTGCTAAATATTGTGCCAATGCATGGGAAAGCCTCTTACGACCATGAATGATCTGGCTCCTAACGTCAACAGTGTTAAGATTGAGAAGCCCTACTTCAGAGTAAGGCAATTTGGTCATTAAATCAGGACTAAAGGGATGGGGAATTATACAGGCCTCTTTTGAAACTGTAGGGTTCTGTCCTGACCATTCCCCAGCATGATACACATTTCTTTTCCCAGACCAGCCTGGCTGGTATAGCCATGGTGGCAGCCAGGCAAAAATGGGATCTTCATGGTTCAAACTTAATTCTGATTTTATACACATGTCCCATGCCTCTTACACCTGATCTTCCTAGATGAAAAGTTTGGGTGAGAGTAGGGAATGAGCATAAAAAGAGGCAAAGTTATAGTCATCAGAAAGAGGCACTCAGGTATTGTAGAGGTGGAGGAAGAGTAACAACCCAGCACCCAGGATTGCACAGAGCGGGCAGGGACATTGATGAGTCCTGTAGTTAAGAAGTGCCTCTAGAGATTTCCTCACCAAAGAAAGCATCCTGGTACAGTTCTCTCAAACTCTAGCAGGCACCTTCATTTTAACTGACTGCTGGGTCTGCCATCCTCAGCTAGGCAGCTCTGAGCACCTCCCCCTTAACCCTCCTGAGAGACCTGTCAGGAGATGCAAGGCATGATCACACATAACCCTCTGGACATCTTCCTGCTCCTAATCACAGTCATCCCATGGGGTGGACTAAGGTCACGCCACCATGTTGGTGGCATGGACAAACAAGAAAACTGGATTGACTGCATTCAGAAAACTTTCAAAAGCAAGGACTAGGCTGTTTTTATAACATGAACTGGGAACTTTAAGGCTGATCTGCTAGCATTCTCAACTCGTGTTCCCTGACCAGTATTGTGTCGAAACCTGCTCGACAAGCAGCGTTCTTGAAAGCGCTATAGGGCAAGAGAATGAGAAACGAGACGCAAGAATTCAGAGAAAAGCGAGGATCAGGGGACCAACACAGCTCCAAGGTGAAGGTGTTGAAACTGAATCCAAGCCAGCTTTATTATACTTTCAGCCGTGAATGAAAGAATATGCGGGGAGTTAAACTATAACTCATGTGGCCTTCAGGGCCAAAGAACAAATGATCATTAACCATTAAGTAATTAGGAAACAGTAATCGATAACAAATCAGTAACTAAGACTAATGTTTTTATCTATAGGTTTTCCACCAGATACGTAAAACATGTGACTCTGAGACGCCAGTTGAGAAACAGTCTGGGGTCAGTGTTCCGACCCCAGGATCATATCTTGTTTTCAAGATTATGAACTGTTCCCTCTGGTCTTGTTCCAAGAGTCTCGTGCCTTATAGCATCCAGTTTATCGATAATTATAAATTTCTTTTGTGGCCCTTGCGGGGGCCTGCTTTTCTTTTATTCTTCCTGTCTCTTACATCTCCCTCTTTTTGATTTTGTAAGTGATGAGAAATGGTGAGAAATGTTAGTTGTTGTTGTTGGCTTTGTTGTCTCTTGATAGTTTTTTTCTAGACTATATAGAAACACAAACACATAATTAATAGTACTCCCATAACTAGAGCAATTTTGTATCTAAATGTCTTGATCTGTTTTAAAGAATTAAGATGAGAAAGATTATCAGTAACAGTATCAAGAAAATCTGATCCAGAAATCATATCTAGATGCTTATTAAAAGCTTTTAATATATCTTGTTGTAGATCTTGAATATCTAGAGAAATATTACTTTGATTTAATAGGTGTTGTTTAACTTTATCTCAATTAAATTGTGTCTTATTGTATTTGAAAGCCATTATACAAAAGGAAGTATAGTTCTAATCACATCTTAGTCTCACTTGTTTTTGTAAACTGACTAATTGATCTTTTACAGATTGTGGAAGTTCGGCCACTTGGGAGGCCAATTTTTCATCAATTTTTTGTTGAGTGGTTCAAAGGACACTGGCATCTTTATGCCATTTTTGTACAACATGAACTGTTTGTACAGATTTATGAAGAGCCATTTCAGCTATGACTGCTATAGTTTTAACTGCAATAATGTCTAAGATGGCAGCAATTAGTAATCTCAGAAAACATTTAACACGTTTAAGATTTAAAAATTTTTTTTTTACTAACATATAATGTAGGGCTTTCTTGTCAAGGTCGTTGTCAATCAGCTGGAACCCATATGTCAGTTCTGGTTTTAAGAATGTAAATATGGGGTGTAGGGGGGTGATAATTAGTCACAGCTTAGAAGAGTGCTGAATGCTTTCTCTAAACCATGCCTGCTGCAGAGAAGAAACATCCCAGGGGCTGGGAGTGTGGAGAACCTAACCTTAATTCCTGGGCTAAATGCTGGTGGTTTGAATGTTTTGAAGCCAGGCCTTTTGCTTCTAGCCTAGGCATATTTTTCTACTTTGTGATTTGATCTTGGCTGAAGAGGAAATAAAAACAGAACAGGAGGTGGTAGAGGGCATGGATATTTCTACCTGCTCCAAAGATCCTGGCTTCACAGAGAGAACAGCCCAGAAAAGAAAATTCCCCAGCCCGCCTCATTCCTCCAATGGCCACTCACCACAGGACACATCCACAAGTCCCATTAAAAAGAAAAAGAAACCCGGCTTACTGAACAGTAACAATAAGGAGCAGCCAGAACTAAGACATGGCACATTTTACTATATGAAGCAGCCACTCACCACAGACCCTGTTGATGTTGTACCGCAGGATGGACGAAATGATTTCTACTGCTGGGTTTGTCACCAGGAAGGCCAAGTCCTTTGCTGTCAGCTCTGTCCCGGGGTTTATCACGCTGTGTCTGAGACTGACATCGGAACCAGAGGGGGACTGGTTTTGTCCTGAATGTGAGATCACACTAGCAGAATGCATCGAGACTCAGAGTAAAGCCATGACGATGCTCACCATCGAACAGTTATCATACCTGCTCAAGCTCACCATTCAGAAAGACAGATGCATTTCAGAAGCCTGTCCCATTGGAGCAACATCCTGACTATGCAGAATATATCTTCCACCCCATGGACCTTTGTACATTGGGAAAGAATGCTAAAAAGAAAATGTACGGCTGCACAGAAGCCTTCCTGGCTGATGCAAAATGGATTTTGCACAACTGCATCATTTATAATGGGGCAAATCACAAAATGACACAAATTGCAAAAGCAGTCATCAAAATCTGTGAGCATGAGATGAATGAAACTGAAGTTTGTCCAGAGTGTTATCTAGCTGCCTGCCAAAAACGAGATAACTGGTTTTGTGAGCCTTGTAGTAGAGTTGCAAAGCACAATTAGGCATAAATGAAATCTTGGAAGATGTTTATACGGCTGTCAAGCACAGCGATTAGGAGGATTCTGAGAAATCAGATAGTAGCGGTAGTGACTCTATCAGTGAGAGGAACAGAGGTCCAAGAACGAGCCAGAAGATGCTGAAGACAAAGAGGGGGCTCGGATGGACAAAGAGCCATCTGCTGTCAAAAAAAGAGGAGACAAAAGAAATGCTGAAAGTCAGCACGTCATCAGGCAGCGAGAAAGCGGACCCAAGAGCAGTCAAGGAGAAGAGGAGCCCCAGCCTGAAAAGGACTTTTCAGACAAAGCAAAACCCTCGCCTCATTTCACAAAGGATAAGCTGAAGAGAAAAGATGAGATGGATCCCCCAACAGTGCAATTGGGCCTGGACTCCGATTCAGAGAGCTAACTTGTCATAGATTTAGGAGAAGGCCATTCTGGACAGGAGGGTCGAAAAAATAAGAAGGAACCCAAAGAACCATCTCCCAAGGAGGCTGTAGGTAAAGCTCCACCATCCATGACAGCGGGCAGCCAGTCTCCCCACAAAACGCCAGTCCTCACCTGCTCATCCTCCCAAACTCCCACAGCTGGGATAACGGCCACCACCAACACCACGTCCACGGTCACGACCCCAGCTGCCAACACCACAGGAAGCCTAGGTGAAAAAGCAGAGGCTGCTTTTACCAAAGGAGACTGCCCCAGCCGTGCAGCAGGTCATGTGGAACTCATCAACTGTCCAGCAGAAAGAGATCACGCAGAGCCCATCCATGTCCACCATCACCCTGGTGACCAGCACCCAGTTGTCGCCCCTGGTCACCAGCTCACGGACCATGATCATCCTCGAATCTTCGGTCAGCACAGACCTGCCCATGGCCACTATTTCAGCTGATGTCACTGCAGACATTGCCAAGTACACTAGCAAAATGATGGATGCAATAAAAGGCACATGACGGAAATATATAACGATCTTTCTAAGAACATTACTGGAAGCTGAGATCCACAGGCTGATAGAGATAGAGAAACTCCAGTGGCTGCACCAGCAGGAGCTCTTGGAAATGAAACACAACTTGGAGCTGACCATGGCAGAGTTGCGGCAGAGCTGAGAGCAGGAGCGGGACCGGCTCATTGCCAAGGTGGAGAAGCGACTAGAGCTGGAGAAGCAGCAGGCGGTGGACGAGACCAAGCAGCAGCAGTGGTGTGCCAACTGCAAGAAGGAGGCTATCTTCTACTGCTGCTGGAACCCCAGCTCCTGTGACTACCCCTGCCAGCAGGCCCACTGGCTCGAGCACAGGAAGTCTCGCACCCAGGCAGCTACCGCCCCTCAGCAGAAAGCAGACCCCAAGGTGAACACAGAAACACTAACTAATCCCAGGATGCCTCCTCCAGTACTCAGGCAGCTCCCCCGGGAAGCGGCACCTTGAAAGAGAAGGAGACGCCAGCTGAGCAAAGCAAGGACGGCGGCTCGACCCTCGACCTCTCTGGCTCCAAGGAGACGCCCTCCTCCATTCTCTTAGGCTCCAACCAAGGCTCTGTTAGCAACAGGTACGACAAACAACCTCCCTCTGCCCCAACCACCACAGACCACCAGCCGCGCCCCAACTACCCAGCCCAGAAGTACTATTCCCGGAGCAGTAAATCCAGTTGCTGGAGCAGCAGCGAGGAGCGACGGTCGGCCCGCTCCGAGCGCAACGCCAGTACCAGTTCGAAGAGCCTCATCCCGAAAGAGTCCCGCCTGGATACCTTCTGGGACTAGGGATATGCTGGGACACAGGCCGCCCGCCCCATCGAGGGAAACAACCCAGAAACCGGGGAAACCGGAAACCGCAGAGAAACATGAGACCGGAAGACCACCACCCTCAGCCTGGAGGATGCCAGCCATTCAGACTCGGCCTCTGCACCCGGCACGGAGGGCCGCCCACGCTACGTCACATCCTGCAATAGCCTTGACTGAGGACCGTTCCACCCACGTGAAACCTTTGCTTTAGATGTAAATAATGTACAATTTGTGGATGTCGTCGAGCCTAGAGTACCTTCCCCTTTTTATATTTGTATTGACTTTAACTTATAAAAAGAGAGGGAGAAATAAAAAACAGAAAACACGCCCAACAACAAAAAGAATGTTTAGATGCTGGAGAAGGGATGGTCATCTAGCCCATCTGTCACAGGGGTGCAGAGAGGGCGGGGGACTCGCTTTGGCGCACACAGCTCCTCCTCCTCTGATGCCCCGTGAGCTGTTTCCATTCGTATGTCTGTACACAGCACATTGGGATCAGGAATTTCCAGCACAGAATTCGGTGCTGCTGTAGATACACCACATGCACCCATTGGCCCCTTTCAAATACTACGTTATCATGCTACAAAAGGCAAGCTCTCTGGACCAGAAGGACACACGTTGTGATCTCCATGACGACTCTACTCATATAAAAGGGAAAGAAGAAGAAGAAAAAAAAAACACATTCTTGTTTACAGAAGATTAACTAGAAACATGCCCCGCTCAGCTCAGTTTGCAGGAGAGAGGACCATAGGAAGCGTTCGAGTCAGAAGCTCTGAAATACAGAGTTTTTCTTTGCTTTCCTTTAAAGACACTCACACCTGCTTGGTAAGAGATGGCCGTGCTTCACGATGTGAGAAGTCGAAGGCGAGACGCATGCGGAGAGGACATTTGAGTCTGAGATGAAGCATGTATGTAATATTTTATGATGGAATTTTATGTTTTTCTGTCAGCATGAAACAAAGGCAGTTAGAGGGGAAGCAGGACACCACCGTGCTGTTACACTACGTATGCTGTAGTACCATTTTGTATGTTGTGTAAAACAAGAACATTGAACAAAGCAAAAAGGTGATGTATGTATATGAGAAAAATTAATTGTATGATATCATTCCAGTACATTCTGTTGTACATTTTAGTCTCGTTTCCTTTCTCTTCATTGTTAAGAGGATGAGGACTGGAGAGTTTCCAGCTAGTTACCCATATTAGAAAAGAAATAAGAGTCCTAGAAGAAAACAGGAAAGAACATTTGTAGATTGCAGTTGTAAAAAAAAAAACAAAACAAAAACACTAGCCTAGCTGGCCTTATTTGTGAAGCATAATTGCTTTTAGCATATGGAAGTATGTTTTCACATTTTTTTTGTATAAAATTTGTATTAAACTTAAATATCTTTTTAGATGATGGTGTTTCTTTGTGACTGAGCCAGTCGTGGTATGTTCTCTTGGGTTCCCCCCACCCCTTAATTTTTTTCAGATTCTTCACCTTTTTAAAATTAAACTGTTTTGGAAAAATGCAAAAAAATTTAAATATTCTGTCAACTTTTATCAAAAGGAATGATATTATTTATACATGTATAAAATGAACAGTTAATACATGTTACTAATCCCAAATTGGGATCATATTTTGNTTTTCAGATTCTTCACCTTTTTAAAATTAAACTGTTTTGGAAAAATGCAAAAAAATTTAAATATTCTGTCAACTTTTATCAAAAGGAATGATATTATTTATACATGTATAAAATGAACAGTTAATACATGTTACTAATCCCAAATTGGGATCATATTTTGCTGGTCTGATCAGAAAAACAAAAGGAATGTTTACATAAGTCTGAATAGTGTGTGTAGAGGTTTTTTCGTAAAATTAAAGGTAGTTTTTGGGTCATTTAAAATATATTCAGTATATCGTCCTTTTTAAGCAATTAGTTTTTTTAATATCATGGGTATTTTCTATAATTTATCATGAATAGGATAATGATCTAGACAAGGCACGGGGGAGCTAATCCTACCCTCATGTCATATGAGGGGTTGACTAACATAAGTACTAATTGTCTTTTCATTATATACCCATGGGGAAGACACTTTAGATTCTATAAGTTTAGGGGTTCTTCGGGGTCCCCAATTGATGAGTCTTTTGTAACATTTAATAATAAGTGACCTTCTGATCCTTTATATGATTTTCATCTTAACCAATTTTTAATACCAAGGGTAATTTCAGCAACACAATCATGAATGTCAGGTGGATTCATCACGTTGGAAGTTTTTTCTTTTTTAAAAAAAGGGTGGGCAGTTAACAGAAAGAGGAAACTCTTTATCTTCATTTGATTTCTTGACAACTGACAGCCACTTTTTCTTGTTTTAAGACATAATACTTTAAAAACCCTGATACTGGGGAAGGGTCGGAGGGTGGGGGAGGGCCTGATGGTGGACTAGGATGTGACGGTGGACTAGAGCCTGATGGTGGACTAGGATCTGATGCTGGGGTAGGGTTTGATGTTGGGGTGGGTCTGATGCTGAACTATGTCTGATGCTGGACTACGGCCTGATGCTGGGGGATGGCTTGATGCTGGGGGAAGGTCTGATGATGGTGGGCAGCCTGCTCTCAGATGTACATGGAGTTGAGGATAAATCTCTATGAGAAATCTTTTTTTCATACTTTCCTGACCACCTTGCTATGTTCTTTTTAACTTAATGATAATTTTGTGCAATACCGCTTGATTTCTGCCATACATCAACCTGAATTACCCACAGGTGTACGTATGTCCCATCCCTCTTGAATCTCCCTCCCACCTCCCTTTGCTACATTCTTGTTTCTGTGGATATATGAAAAATAGACTAAAATAACATGAAAAGCTCCCACACACAAGTGTGCACACGCACACTCCCTAGTGCATCATTCGGGTCCGCGTCAGGGTTGCCCTCGGCCCCCCTTGATGCTGGGGGAAGGTCTGATGATGGTGGGCAGCCTGCTCTCAGATGTACATGGAGTTGAGGATAAATCTCTATGAGAAATCTTTTTTTACCACCTTGCTATGTTCTTTTTAACTTAATGATAATTTTGTGCAATACCGCTTGATTTCTGCCATACATCAACCTGAATTACCCACAGGTGTACGTATGTCCCGTCCCTCTTGAATCTCCCTCCCACCTCCCTTTGCTACATTCTTGTTTCTGTGGATATATGAAAAATAGACTAAAATAACATGAAAAGCTCCCACACACAAGTGTGCACACGCACACTCCCTAGTGCATCATTCGGGTCCGCGTCAGGGTTGCCCTCGGCCCCCCCCCACCCTGGGACCGACGGTGAGCCTCGACACCTGCACTTTGTTCCCACCCTCAGCCCGCTGCCCGCGCCTCAGCAGCAGAGGGGCCCTGTCCCCGCAGATGCTGAAGTGATGGAGCCTCTTGTCTCCGGAGCCAAGGGCATGAACACACCGTCGGTCGTCCCCTGGGGACACCTACGCTTGCGCCTTCTGGACTCTCCATTGTATCCGTCCATTTCTCTTAACAGAATGTCCGTGTGGTGACTCGGTCTCCCATTACCCGTTCTGGTCTGTTCTCAGCGAGAGTACAGCTTCCCCTCGGCACTCTTTATTGGCCCTGGGAAATTTTGCTTCAGTACTTTATTGAAAGAAAGCAATAAATAATCCTGTGATAAAAATAAACAAACAAACAAAAAAAAAAAACAATACAAATAGGAGTGGCATCAGAGCCAACAGTATAATTTATCAACTACTTGTTTACAGTCTATTTTAATGTCTTAATTTTTTACATCAGTGACATCTCGTATCTTTTTATTAGCCTTAGACAATGTTTGAGCCAGAAGTTGTATTTTATATGGTTCTGACCCAATATCTTGGCAAACTTAAGATTTTATTTAGAGGGGCACTCTGTGTTTTGAGAGGCTGAATCGCCTTTTTACATTTTGAGTTAGCATTGTCATAAGCAAGAACTAGACTGCTTTATTTAAATTTTGATGTAGCCTGGCAATAAAATCTACATAAGGTTTTCCATTTGATTGTTTAATTTGAGTAAATGAAATCAAGGCTTGTCAGGGTGGATTTATTTTTTCCTCAGGTTTTAAACATATTATCTTCACTTGAGTGAGTAATTGATCATCAAATTGTAACTGAGCTTGAATGTCAAAATGTGCCCCATTACCCATTAATTGATCAAGTGTTATATCAACTGGCCAGTTGGCTGTCACATTTTTGTGAGCTTGTTGATTTATCTTGCCACCCGGTCCTAAACTGTAAAACTTTTGAGGTGGATAGGCAAGTTCTGGCTATCATTTCCCAATCATAAGGACTTAACTGTTCAGCTTGTGAAAGTCTCTGAATTAGTCCCATGGTATAAGGAGAATTAGTTCCATATTGGGTACATGTCTGTTTTTTCTCCCTTATGGTTTTAAATGGTATGGCATTATAATCACAATGTATTCCTCCTTGTGGAAATTGAGGATCTGGTGGGTTTTGAGTTACAGCCACAGGGAAAACTAAAGCGTCTTTATCCCCCTGCAATTGTGCCATATGAACTCCCTTTTGTAAAGGTGTCATTTTATTAGGCACAGTTATCTGTGGTTTAAAAGCAAATCCATCATCCCAAGGGATTTCAGGATGGAAAGGAGGGGGCTTGACCAAAGGTGCAGTTAGTCGAGAGAGAAAGATCTGTTCTTGACTTCTGTCATTCTTTTGGCTCTTATTTTTCATTTTATTGTTTTTTTGTTTCTCATCACCTATGTTATCATATAAATTCATTTTCTCCATTTGTTTTTGTATTTGTTCTACAGAATATTTCAGGATGGAAAGGAGGGGGCTTGACCAAAGGTGCAGTTAGTCGAGAGAGAAAGATCTGTTCTTGACTTCTGTCATTCTTTTGGCTCTTATTTTTCATTTTATTGTTTTTTTGTTTCTCATCACCTATGTTATCATATAAATTCATTTTCTCCATTTGTTTTTGTATTTGTTCTACAGAATCTCGACAAAGGAATCTTTTCGCTGCGTTGGTAGGCATGGAGCAGGCAACGCATAACTTTTTGCCATTTTTCATGTCTAGCCAGTAGCAATATTTTTTAATGGCAGAAAACAATTTTTTAAAAGAGTGAGAAATCTCAACCCCCGAACTTTTTAACAAAGTTTTTAACACTTGCATATAGTCACTATGTTTATAAGGATTTTGTCCCATTGTTACCGATTGACAAATCTGCAGGAGTGTACTTACCAAGTACTTTACTCGTCCGCCGAGCTGGCCGGATTTCTCTGCGTTCTCTGCCACTAGGAGCTAGCCTCGGAGGCTGGATTCACTTTTGGGTCCCTGTTCGGGAGCCACTTGTCAAGACTAGACCGACAAGCAGGGTTTCCGAAAGCGCGATACACGAGAGAATGAGAAACAAGAAGCAGGAATTCAGAGAAAAGCGAGGATCAGGGGACCAACACCGCTCTAAGGTGAAGGTGCTGAAACCGAATCCAAGCCAGCTTTATTATACTGTCAGCCGTGAATGAAAAAATATGCAGGGAGCTAAACTATAACTCATGTGGCTTTCAGGGCCAAAGAACAAAATTATCATTAACCATTGAGTAATTAGGAAACAGTAATCAATAACAAATCAGTAACTAAGACTAATATTTTTANCGAATCCAAGCCAGCTTTATTATACTGTCAGCCGTGAATGAAAAAATATGCAGGGAGCTAAACTATAACTCATGTGGCTTTCAGGGCCAAAGAACAAAATTATCATTAACCATTGAGTAATTAGGAAACAGTAATCAATAACAAATCAGTAACTAAGACTAATATTTTTATCTATAGATTTTCCACCAGATATGTAAAACATGTCCCTCTGAGACACCAGTTGAGAAACAGTCTGGGGTCGGTTTTCTGACCCAGGATCATATCTTGATTTCAAGATTATGAACTGTTCCCTCTGGACTTGTTGCAAGAGTCTCATGCCTTATAACATCCTGTTTATCAATAATTATAAATTTCTTTTGTGGCCCTTGCGGGGGCCTGCTTTTCTTTTATTCTTCCTGTCTCCTACAGTGTTGGGACTACCTGACAGGTCTGCCAGTTGTAAAGACTTTCTTTCCAGGGGTTCCATTTGTGCTCTTGAAATTGTACTTACTGGGTGGGAACCAGGCACTGAACATGCCCCTCTCCTGCACCTTTGGGTGGTAAGCTTTCAGCATCCTGGATCCTCCAACACCCCAAAGAGGCAAGCACATCCATAAAAGGCCCCCAGCTTTGCCTGTTATCTCAACTGCTTTAGGGCAAGGACATCTGGGTTCTTATCTAAGGACCCATTCTAGTTACCGCAGTGCTTCCTGGGATGGGACAAAGGGGAACAGGGTCAGTGACTTGCCACAAATCTTCAATGCCCTCCCACCTTCCCTCCTTTTCTAATTTCAATCTCACCCTTCATTCCTGACATCTCCCACTCCTTTGTTAACACCTCAGACATCATTCCACTAGAGTGTCTTCATTGCTATGAAGGTTTATTTTTCTGTCTACTTTTATACTTATTTCAGTTGTGCCTCAGTAAGGCACGATACATATACATAGACTTGTCTGCTAACCAGAAATGAACTCATTAGATTTTAATGCATCATAGAATATAGATTATTGATTTATGAGCATAACTTCTGATGTAACTACTTATACCTGGCTTTATCCTCCCCCTTCTTGGAAATGATTATACTGCTCCTGATGATGATAACGAGTTTTGAAAGTTATTTATTGAGTACTAAATATTTTCTGAGCAATTTCTGTATAGTTTCTAATTTTTAAGGCAAGTTGGAGAGATTGTGGTTGAAAGAAAAAAGTAAATTGTCTAAGGTCCTGGAACTAGTAAGCATCAGAGTCTGCATTGTCATCAAGGGCTGTCTAAATATGAAGCTTTTGCTTTATCTGTTATATCACCCCACTTTGTTGGTGAGTTTAGAAAGTCACTAAGCCATAAAAATGACTGGAAGTCATATATCTAAAGTCAAAACCTTGAAAAATTCAGGGCACCTCTTCAAAAATGCTTACCTGAATTTCGTTTTAAGTACAAGGCCATTCCACACTGTTTCTTTTTTTATAAACAATCTACTTAAGGGGCCTATTAAAATTACTTCTAAAAAAGCTTAAAGATGAAAGTAAACATTTTTGACATGGTATCCTCTCACACACAGTATCTATAGAGACTGAACATTTTGGTCAATTTTTCACTCAGTGTGCAGACAGTAAGGATTATTCTTCCGTGTTTTGTTGCCCTCTTAAATGTTTCCTTAATAGTAGGTTTTGCCATCTGATGGGCAATTTCCCTTTGCACCATTTTGCTTGTCATGTTGTTTGCCTAACATTAAGTTGCTGAGACTAGAAAAAGGCTCACAGAGGTTACACTGAGAGAATGCCTGTCCTTTTTTCTTCTTCTTTTCCCCTTGTTTTTATTTTTACTTTTTATTAATCTCCCATTATGGCCAGCTGAAGGGAAGAGAATAAACAGAGAAAGCAGCAAAGAATTGTTATTCTCTGTCTGGTTGTAAATATCTTTTCTGCTAAGGAAATGGAACTTCTCCCACCAAAATAGAGTTAAGGATATTTTTTTCAAACAAAAGCTTGTGCATGCATGCAAATGTGTGTACTATGGAGAACATTCCCATGACAGTCTAGTGGGAAGGAAAACATGAAATGCTCTTCAAACTTCCTTTTTTGTCATGCACTCACAATCTGAATCATCCCATTACAACACTTAAATAGCTTGGCTTGAGAGATGTGAAAATGAAGTTTCCCTATTTTGTCACATCCTCAGTCATGTCAGATTATATCTTCTGATGTCATGTCCATACTTCAGCAGCCTTTATATTTGATGATTAAATCAGTATTTGTTATTTTAGGAATATGCTTTTTTTTGTAACTAACAACAATCTCTCAGTTTTATATAAGATCCATCCCCTGTTGGCACTTTAAAATGATCTATTTTTTGAATTACAGGGTCACTTTTTAATTCCTGAATTGTATAGTTCAGCATAAATATCAGCAAATGGTACAAAACAACTACAGTGATATTATTAATACAAGATAAATATCTGTCTTCTGGAAAACCATACTTCCTATCTACACAGATAGATCGTCTTGTTCAAACAATGGTCATAATAAAAATTAACTCTAAAATCTTCAAATATGAGAAATGGCTTCAAGCAATTCCAGGGAAATTGGACCCAGTTTACATCCCACTCTAAAAAAAAACAAAAAAACACCTCTTAACTCTGTTACCTCTTACTGTTAGAAATTCACTTGCAATCACTTCTTTAATAAAGCACCTTTCATGTTACACCCATTCATTTACAGAAAAAACTTCAAGTATTGTGTGTGTATCCTAACACTTAAGTGCCTTTTTCTTACAACACTATGAAAAATGGTTTCTAGATATTAAGTGCCACATCATTCAGCACTATTTTTTGGTATGTTAGTCTTTGTAAATTACACTTTAAAAGTTACCAGTGGTTCGGAGTCCGTCTTGTTGATTCCTCATCGAGGAAGATTCCATATACCTCAGAGCAGCTAAGCCCGTGAGCCACAACTACAGAGCCTGCAGGCCCCAGAGCCCTTGGTCTGTAACAAGAGGCCACCACAGTGAGAAGCCTGCACACCACAGCCTCTGCTTACTTCAACAAGAGAAAGCAAGTGTAGTGACAACAACTCAGAGCAGTCAACAAAGAAATACATACTCTTTTTAAAAAAGTTACTTACTGCTCTGGAGACAGACACAAGTTTATTCATGAATCAGGAAATGACTTCCAAGTATCTTTCACAATTTAGGCAGCTGAAAGCATTTGTTTTTTCTACCCACTCCCAAGGTCTTTTAGAATACTACTGGGCCAACTCTTTGCATCCCATCTAACCAGACAAAAAATTNTAAAAAAGTTACTTACTGCTCTGGAGACAGACACAAGTTTATTCATGAATCAGGAAATGACTTCCAAGTATCTTTCACAATTTAGGCAGCTGAAAGCATTTGTTTTTTCTACCCACTCCCAAGGTCTTTTAGAATACTACTGGGCCAACTCTTTGCATCCCATCTAACCAGACAAAAAATTATAGTAACAACTGAACATTTTGAATCCAGCTTCCTTTATTTTCATGAAAATACACACCAAAAATCACTTCCTTCCAATTACTCATAAGACTAAATTTTTGTCAAATCTTCACAGAAAGTGAATAGCTTTACTTTTTATTACAGTTGACTCTATTTTCCACATAAACATACACTTTTATTTCAAAGAAGAAACTGAAAAAAGAAAACCATAGCAGAACCACCGGGCAAATGATGTTACAAGCTTTGCAAATGCATTGTTAATAGCTATGTCTAGTATATACTCTTGAAACAGAACTACATTAATATTAATCAATCCTGAAATTCTTTTACAAAACTAAATTCTCTTAGATGGTAATAACAATTAAGATTTTTGCTATTTATTAAATACATGTGTTCATATATGGAAGCTTTGGATTCAGACTCTTCAGCTAATGTTACAAAGTTTTACCAGAATTTAGTAATGTCATGGGTTTTCCATAAAGACTTTATGGGCTAAGATGTGATCTTTTGCTGGGAGGTGTTTCATCTTCCTCTTCTTCTTTATCATCTGAATAATCCACTAAGCAAATCACGCTTCTGCGGTCTGGGTTACTTGTTTCATCAGCAGCATCAGCAGAATGAGATGAAGTAAATTCAAAGTCACCAGAAGATGTTTGGGAGGGAAGATCTACCTTGTCTTCATTTTCTTTTGCTTTTTCAATCTCAAAACCACTCTCTGATGGTGGCTCAACTGCTTCTTCCTTTATATTTTCATTAATGCTCCTTTCCTCCTCCTCCCCCAAGACACTGGAACCTCTGCAAAATACTTGACTATACAGTACAGAACATACATTCTTCGTTACTTGATTTTGCAGCTCTTTCTCTTGCTCATATTTCACCTTCAATCCTTTGAATGTCTGAACATATTCAATTGACTTAAGCATTGCATAAAACTTTTCAACTATATGGGCAACAAGAGATTTGATATTTTCCATTCTTATGTAGTCAAACAGCTCAACAATAGCTGAATTCAGCATATTGTACCGAGTTCCATTCTCTAGAAGAGCATTTACAACTGGCTCAAAAAAATTTCCCTTGATGATGTAACTGTTTAAAAGTTCATCTCTAAGGCCAATCATCATTCTCATAAAACGAATAGCACACAAGATTAGAAAAGTGTGCTTGGAATTTATCAAGATCAAGACTTTTCTTAGCAAGTCTGTGTTCAAAATATACATTTTCATGTAATATGCATGATGTTGCACACAAAATGAAAGCTGATCTAAAATTAAGGCAAGCAGCTGTGCTGTGCGGTAATTATTGAGACAATTTTTGTTATTTTCGTCAGATTCAACTATATTATCCTTGTCATGTATATATGCTGAAGTAGTTGACAAAAGTGGTTCTATGAAGTTATTCATACAATGCTTACAGAAGAAATGTAGAAATTCACTTTTTTCATAGTAACTGTTGTTTGGATCAAGCAGGGCACGAAGAACTTCCATTAAATGAACAGCATTTCCTAGCTCAGGGTCAGTATCACAGAATATTTGTTCAATTACTAAATTAATGAAAAGAATGCTGTCTTCACTTTGGTAGTCTTCTAGTATAAATTCTTGAACCCTGGATGGACTATACTCTACTAGATAAGTAAATACATCAGTAGCAGCTGACCTTATTTGCAAGTCATTCATACTCATTACAATTTTAAGAGCAGGAAGGATTCCCAGTTGTGTCAGTGTTTTGAAGAGTGCATTCCTGTTTTCAGGTAGTAATGTCTGAGAAAATGCACAGAATTCCTTGAAAAAAAATAACAGCTCAAGCCGTGTACCATCATCTGTGGTCTTATCCTTTAACTGTACAAAAGCGGTAGACAAAAATTTATCATCTTCCTGCAGCATATTGACTATCACACCCTTGTTTAATAAAATAAAATTTCTAAGAGTAGAAAGAAAATTCTCTTCAAATATAGATGGGATAGGAAAAAGGATGTCTTGAATGTACTGTACCCTGTATGTCTGATGTATTTTTTGCAGAAGTGCATGGTCTATTATTGGTATAACTTCCTTGAACTTCACTTTTTGGGTTAAGAATTCTCTATGCCTTTTTGGCTGAGCCAAGGCAGGGTCATATTCAAGGCATCCCACCACATCCATGATATATTTATCAGAAAAGAGGATCTCAAGCAGAGATGCCTGGTTGAGAAATAACATCCCTTTAACAATGTCATGCAGATTCTGTAAGCCTTCAGTATCCTCTAGCTCCTCACAGGTGTGGAACAAGTGCAGTAATTTTTTAATAAAGTCCTCATTTCCTACTAACAGAGCCAGCCTTTCCTTACGCTGAGGTGAGGTGAGAACTGAGGTAACTAAGTGAGCAATCTGGTCAAGTTTACCGAGTTCACAGTCAGGCAGCTCAAGCACGTCATCTGCCACATCATCCAATGCCTCGTCTTCGGATTCAACTAAGGGGTCGTGTGTGATATTGGTAGATGGGTCTTTACCTTGAACCTGGCAGATGTCTTTCCATATCTCATGACAACTTGCTGAGTCTGGGAAACTTATCGCCATACCGTGGTTCTCAGCTTCAGACCAAACAATTAATGTTCCTTGTCGTCTCTGATAGGGCGTGTCTGGATTTATCTTTGACTTCAAGATCTCTAAGCCGGTAAGTTTAGATCGAACTAGCAGACACAAGCCCTGAAGGCGTTCCACATAAATAGTGGAGACATGTCCCTTGCCTAGCATTTCCCATTGTTGGTCATCATTCACGAAAAAGACTTTAGCTATACTCTGCTCATCCGCCATGGCGACCTTCTCTCTCTTCACCCTGGCCCTGGTCTTGGCAGGTGACTGTGTCTCGCGCGAGCTCAGGGTTAACGGCAACTGACGTTGGCATCCCAACAACGGTGGCCGCTGAGGTAGCTGGTCGGAAAAATTGCGAGAAAACATGGCTGATTAAGTTGAGGCCACAGGAATTCCGGTGGTGCCTCAAATCAATAAGGCTTCCCCACAGTTCCACTACTCACTACCATCCCTTGCTCCCCTCCTTCCACTGTGCACCCCCCATAACGCTTTCTTAACGCGAAATGAAGTGAGCCTCTGCGCTTGCTCGTGGCTATCTACGACAGCCTTGATAATTATGACTCCCCCAGGGTTCTACTCCAGCGGAATGTTCTATGCTTGTTAATGCCTTCAAGCCTACCTATGGAGGCTTAGGAAGGTGAGAAAAGGGCACTTTTCTTTCAATAAGAGGTTCTGTCCTCCATTAACATTTTCACTCATCATGTGTGTGGGGATGGAGACTTAGGACCTTAGACAAAAGAAAGCTTAATCACTTACTTCCTGTCCAAGTCAACACCTAACTCTCAGTGTCAAGAAAACCCACATCCCCCCCATAGGTGGTATGCCCCCTCCCGGTGGTACTCCCCTCTCCTCACAGGTGGTACACCCCCTCCCAGTGGTACTCCCTCTCTCATCACAGGTGGTAAACACCCTCCCCTCATAGGTAGTATGTCCCCTCTCCTCCAAGGTGGCACTGCCCTCTATGCCCCCTCCCCTCAAAGGTGGTTGCCCCCTCTCCTCACAGGTGGTAAACCTCCTCCCCTCATAGGCAGTATGATCCCTCTCCTCCAAGGTGGTACCGCCCTCTATGCCCCCTCCCCTCAAAGGTGGTATGCCCCCTCTCCTCACAGGTGGCAAACCCCCTCCCCTCATAGGCAGTATGTCCCCTCTCCTCCATGGTGGTACCGTCCTCTATGCCCCCTCCCCTCAAAGGTGATATGCCCCCTCTCCTCACAGGTGGTAAAGCCCCTCCCCTCACAGGCAGTATGTCCCCTCTCCTCCAAGGTGGTACCGCCCTCTATGCCCCCTCCCCTCAAAGGTGGTATGCCCCCTCTCCTCACAGGTGGTAAATCCCCTCCCCTCATAGGCAGTATGTCCCCTCTTCTCCAAGGTGGTACCGCCCTCTATGCCCCCTCCCCTCAAAGGTGGTATGCCCCCTCTTCTCATAGGTGGTGGTGCTCAGTCGCTCAGTTGTGTCGGACTCTTTGCAACCCTATGGACTGTAGCCCACCAAGCTCCTCTGTCCATGGGATTCTCCAGGCAAGAATACTGGAGTGGGTTGCCATACCTTGTCCAGAAAATCTTTCCAACCCAGGGATCGATCCCCTGTCTCTTACACCTCCTTCACTGTCAGGCGGGTTCTTTACCACTAGAGCCACCTAGGAAGCCCAGCCAACGTCCGTATCACTCACTTACCAATCCTTGAAAGAGAAAGTAAGGTTGTTCAGTTGTGTCGGACTGTTTGCGACCCCATGGACTGTAATCTACCAGGTTCCTCCATCCATGGCATTTTCTAGGCAAGAATTCTAGAGTGGGTTGCCATTTCCTTCTCCAGGAGATCTTCCCAACCCAAGGATTGAACCTGGGTCTCCCGCATTGTAGGTAGAAGCTTTACCATCTGAGCCACCAGGGAAGTCCTATCAATCCTTGGGAGAGGCCATTGTTCCAAGAGGGAGTTGGCAACTAATTCCTTTACCCTGTTCAGTTCAGCCTAAAACTCTATCTTTTAGCACAACAAGGAAAAAATTTCCTCAAATTTTCCCAATCTATAACCACACTACTTATTCTTAGGGAAGAGTGGGCCAGTGGGAAACTGAGTTGAAGTCAGCCAGAAGGAGGCGCAAACATCACAAATCAATTGTTCTTATTTTCTTAATAATTATGGTAATAACAACCACAATAACTAACAATACTTGACTGCTTATTATTATAAAGAAAGGTAATAACATAATTGATCAAGTACTTTAGTGATTATTAAATTCAAGATACTGTAACAAGAACATTCATGTATTTTCTTATTTAATTTTAATAATAACCTAGTAAAATAGGAGTACTAAGTGTCCTTTTGAGACCAGGAAACAAACTTAGAGAAGTTAACTTGCCAAAGATCCTATGGCTAGTAAGTTGAGGAGCTCTGAACACATCTTTCTGATTGAAATATTGGTTTTCTCAGCCATTGAACTATGCTATCCTCTGCTTTTCTTGGCCTTCATTACACTTTATTTTACACTCCTTCCATCTATATAATTTGTAATCAACATAAAATTATCAAGAGAAGATGAAAGGCATGCACTTCCTCCTTTAGATTCACATCTGTGTATAGCCAATGGAAAATAGAAGCTTGTATATGGCAACTGTTAAATATAATTTTAATAGTAACCAAGTTGATTTTTGATGTAGCAGCAACTTCTGCAGTTTTCTTTTTAAAAAAATTCTTTTCCCCAAAACATTAACCCTGTTATTGCAAAGAAGAAACTGAGAATTGGACCATGTCAAGCATATTTGTAATTGAAGAGTCCTATTTGTAACAATCACTTCATTTTACATATTAATAACATTGGAGATGTGTGACAGTTCTCAAGTAGAGGACAGAAATACTCTTCCACACACCTCTCTTGCAATGTAGCCTCCAGGAGATTACTGTACAAGAATATTCCCTGGAACAGTACAGCTGGGGCTCTTGGGGGACTAAATACAAATGACAATCATTTCATGAGAAAATTCAAATCACTGCTAGGATACTGCTGCTTTAGAAACATTTATAAATTACAAAATTGAAGTGTAATAGTTAAAAACTCCTCCTGCCTTATTTCAATAAAAGAGAATATGCAAATATATAGCAACAACAATGATGCTGGACCATAGTAATCATCCAGTTTATTTTCACTGCTGTGGTTATATTAAAGTTTCTCTCAGAATCAATTATAATACTGGCAACTGTCTGAATATGCCATCAGGTTCCATTCTCTGAGAGATATTCAGCACCAATCTATGTGTTCTCACAATTTTATCACAGGAAGTTTCCCTTAGGCCAATTAAGGTCCCTTTATCTTCCCTGGTAGCTCAGACGGTAAAGCGTCTGCCTACAATGTGGGAGACCCAGGTTCAATCCCTGGGTCGGGAAGATCCTCTGGAGAANGAGATATTCAGCACCAATCTATGTGTTCTCACAATTTTATCACAGGAAGTTTCCCTTAGGCCAATTAAGGTCCCTTTATCTTCCCTGGTAGCTCAGACGGTAAAGCGTCTGCCTACAATGTGGGAGACCCAGGTTCAATCCCTGGGTCGGGAAGATCCTCTGGAGAAGGAAATGGCAATCCACTCTATACTCCTGCCTGGAAAATCCCATGGATGGAGGAGCATGGTAGGCTACATTCCATGGGGTTGCAAAGAGTCAGACAGGAGTGAGCGACATCACTTTCACGTTCTATCTTAATTATTAGGTTAACTAGAATCTCTTTACAATCTAAAAGAGCCTGAAGTTCAAATGTCTTAGTGCTGTTTTGGCAGTTGATTCTTTCAGTTCTTGTCTTATTTGGTTTGGGAAGTAGAATAATGCCCTTGAATGACAATCCACTCTAGTATTTTTGCCTGGAGAATTCCATGAACAGAGAAGCCTAGTGGGCTTCAGTCCATAGGATTGAAAAGAGTCAAGACATGACTGAGCAGCTAACACTCACTTGCTTCAGTATTCTAGCTATTTAAGGTTGTTGTTATTTTAGAATGTGTGTTTTGTTGTTTTACAGAGAGCAAGGTAATGTGAATAAACAAATGTCAGATTCTAGAAGCTGTGTAAGTTCCTTTTATAGGTATTATTTATCTTTTATTTAATCCTCATACAATAATGGCCTGAAGAAGGTATCATTACTACCATATTAGGGAGAGAAAAAAAACTTGAAACTACAAAACTGAATCAAAGATTTAGTTCAAACCTCTACGATATATGATGATGCTAGGATTTGAAAGTAGGCCTGTATAGTTCTGACCCCTCACTTTACTATTCCCAATATGCAATGCTTTCTCTTAGGCTATGCCTAAATTGTCATAGCAGATATTTATAATGTGGGGGAAGAATGTCACCTGCCATATCACTAACCAAAGGATTTTGTGGCCTTTACACCAGCAGCCACCACAGTCACCCCTAACTGTGCACCCTGAGGGGATTCAGGATGAAGAAAAACAGGAAACTGGCTGCATATACCTGAGGTGCATATCTAAGGAATGATTTCAATGAGCCTAGACTTTTGCATCTTCCCCTACACAGAAAAGTGCTAAATTCCTTAACTCGAGATGTCTGGTTTTCTTTAATTAACAGTAATCTTTTGATGTTCTGACTCCCTGGTTTTTGTTGCAAAATTGTATATCCTAGCTCCTCCCTTATCTGCAAACAGGTTTCTTAGGAGACAGGTAACATTCCTTTTCTGGTATTTCCATCTCTTTAAGAATTTTACAGTTTATTGTGATCCACACAATCAAAGGCTTTAGCATAGTCAATGAAGCAGAAGTTGATGTTTTTCTGGAATTCTCTTGCTTTTTTGATAATCCAACGGATGTTGACAATTTGATCTCTGGTTCCTCTGTCTTTTCTAAATCCAGCTTGTGAAGTTCCTGGTTCATGTACTGTTGAAGCCTAGCTTGAAGGATTTTGAACATCACCTTGCTAACATGTGAAGTGAGTGCAACTGTGTGGTAGTTTGAACAATCTTTCGCATTGCTTTTCTTTGGGATTGAAATGAAAAATGACTTTTTACAGTCCTGTAGCCACTGCTGAGTTTTCTAAATCTGCTGGCATATTGAGTGCAGCACTTTAACAGCATCATCTTTTAGGATCTGAAAAAGCTCAGCTGGAATTCTATCACTCCCACTAGGTTTGTTCATAGTGAGGCTTCCTAAGGCCCACTTGACTTCATACTCAAGGATGCCTGGCTCTAGGTGAGTGACCACATCACTGTGGTTATCTGGGTCATTAAGACCTTATTTGTATACTTTGTGTATTCTTGCCACCTTTTCTTAATCTTTTCTGCTTCTGTTAGGTCCTTGCTGTTTCTGGCCTTTATTGTGTCATCTTTGCATGAAATATTCCCTTGGTATCTCCAATTTTCTTGAATAGATCTCTAGTCTTTCCCATTCTGTTGTTTTCCTCTATTTNATACTTTGTGTATTCTTGCCACCTTTTCTTAATCTTTTCTGCTTCTGTTAGGTCCTTGCTGTTTCTGGCCTTTATTGTGTCATCTTTGCATGAAATATTCCCTTGGTATCTCCAATTTTCTTGAATAGATCTCTAGTCTTTCCCATTCTGTTGTTTTCCTCTATTTCTTTCTATTGTTCTTTTAAGAAGGCTTTCTTATCTCCCCTTGCCATTCTCTGGAACTCTGCATTTGGATGGGTATATCTTTCCTTTTCTCCTTTGCCCTTTGCTTCTCTTCTTTTCTCAGCTATTTGTAAGGTCTTCTCAGACAACCACTTTGCCTCCTTGCATTTCTCTTTCTTCAGGATGGTTTTGGTCACTGCCTCTTGTATAATGTTACAAACCTCCATCCATAGTTCTTCAGGCACTTTGTCTACCTGATATAATCCCTTGAATCTATTTGTCACTTCCACTGTATAATCATAAGGGATTTGATTTAGATCACACCTGAATGGCCTAGTGGTTTTCCCTACTTTCTTCAATTTAAGCCTGAATTTTGAAATAAGGAGTTCATGATATGAGACACAGTCAGATCCTGGTCTTGTTTTTGCTGACTGTATAGAGTTTCTCCATCTTTGGCTGTACAGAACATAATTTGATTTTGGTATTGACCATCTTGGTGATGTCCATGTGTCGACTCATCTCTTGTGTTGTTAGAACAGGATGTTTGCTATGACCAGTGTGTTCTCTTGGCAAAGTTAGTCATACATTTCTGAATTTTAGTTATTGGTGACTCAAATCACATGTATACATATAGAACGCTTAGATATCTAAATATTCTATCTGTAAGAGGAGAGAATATTTTAGTGGGAAGAGCAAGGTTTTTTCCTTTAATTTTATGAAATAGCATTCAAATACGGGTATTCAAATGAGTCCACTCTAAAATTTTCAACTTCAAAACATTAGTGAAAAACACATGCATGTTCTCTACAACTTCTCCAGGTAGCTTATTTAGTGGAATGCTGCCTTTTTGGTCACCATCATTTCTGATTTGGAAATCTGTAACAATCCTCTCTCCTAGCTTCTGTTTTTTCTCCCAACTATTAATAGTATGTTCTCCACACAATAGCCAGAGTGGATCCATTTAAAACACATCATATCCTCGCATACTTCTACACCAAAATCAACCTGCTTCCACCTCACTCAGAATAAAAACCAAAGTTCTAACTATGGTTTATAAGGCCTAACAAGACCTGACTCCCTTGACATGTGTGAGCTCTTCATTTTTTAGTCTCTCTCTCTCCCTTATTCTGCTCTAGCCACACTAGCCACCTTTTTATATCTGAAGCACACCAGGCAAACTCATGCCTCAGGGCCTCTGTACCTGCCCTTTCTTCCTTCTATCTAGAACACTATTTCTCAATATCTACATGGCTTATACCTTCGCCTCATTCAAAAATTTATTCAAATGCTTGTTTGTTGTTGTTTTTTATAAAGTGAAAGTTTACTTATTTTTTATGGATCAGTTGGGAGTTCCAGGTTATTGGACCTCTTAACTCCACACAATCTTTTGTTATTCTTTTTAGTTCCCCAACCAGAGACTGAATCTGGGCCCTGGCAGTGCAAGGGTTGAATCCTAACCACTGGACCACCATGGAATTCCCCAATGCTCTTTTTTTCTAGTGAGACTTTCCCTAACCGTCTCTTTAAAATTGCAAAGATCTTCCAACCCAAGTTTTACCCATCCATTTTCTCCATAGCACTTAGCATAATCTATTTTATACTTTATTGTTTTTTTTTTTCTTTCTTTCTTTTGCATTCAGACTATCAGTTGTATGAGGGCTGTGATTTACCTGTTTATTTTTTTCACTTCTGTGTGCCTAGAACCTGCCATAGGGCACAATACATAGTAGTTTCTCAACAATAATTTATTGAATAAATACATAAATGAATACACATCATTTCAAGGATGACTTCCAATAATGCATTTATTTATTCCTTACATTCTTCTATAACAAACCTCTATGTACAGGCCCTATATCAAGCACTGGGGATAAAACACTGAATTTGAAATTTATTTCCAGTCATATCATGGAATAGATAGGTAGTTACAACAGGAGATATTTCAAATTTACAAGACATATCTGGCATTTCCTCTGCTACCCTAATTCCATTTTTGGGGATAGTCTTCTTTTTATTGATGGTGACCAAAAGTAATATTCTCCTGTTTAGGCTTTTAATTGCATGAAAAACTTATTGAATAAGCCCTGATGTTTTCCTTCATGTTCTGTCAAACATTTTTCCCCCAACTCTGGGTTAAATCTCAGGTAGAATACAGCTTTGCAATCAATAATTAGGTATTGAAAGAATCCTAATTTTCTAACATTAAAATCTCATTTCAAGCTTCTTTTTGGATCATGTCTTATCCAAAGCAAGTCCAGAGCCAAGCCTAGAGTTGGGGTGATGGGAAAGAATGTCCCAGCTAAGGTGGGGATCATAGCAAAACTGCAAAGCAAAGGGTGTGGGTAAAAGGAAGGAGGAAGAATTGGGGACATTTAATGCAATCTTCCACAATCTTGGATAAGACAGCTGTAACTCAGAACTTTAATGGGGAAAGAGGGATATGCATGAATACTGTAATTATAGAATGTATGGATATTTACACATTTTTATTCTCAGCTGAAAATAGCATCTTGTTGTGTGCATTGCTGGAATAGCAGCTATTATCTTCCCAATGCTCAGAGGTAAGAACCAGTTTAAATATTTACTTGGATCCACAAGCAGTTTCTAATAGCAGTAACACATTCTTCACTATGTGCCTGGCTTCCTTGGAAACTCTAACATCTTTTGCTTATACAGCATGGATTTAAAAGAGGGAGAAAGAAAAAGGGAAATGTGTTCTTTGACTGTAAATTCCATACTCTCTTCTTTTTCTATTTCAGTGTGTGTGTGTGTGTGTGTGTGTGTGTGTGTGCTCAGTTGCTCAGTCGTACCAGACTCTTTTGGGACCCCCTGGACTGTAGCCTGCCAGGCTCCTTTGTTCATGGGATTCTTCAGGCAAGAATACTGGAGTGGGTTGCCATTTCCTTCTCCAGGGTGTCTTCCTGACCCAGGAATTGAAAACAGATCTTCTGCACTGTAGGTAGATTCTTTACCAACTGAGCTAACCTGTTAACCTGCACTTTACATATCATGCCCTTTTCTGGCTTTCTGAAACCTTATGCCACAAATTATTCTGTGATTCCAATCCTTAAACTCTGCCTCGGAATAATTTCCTTTCCTCCTTCAATTAAATGCATTCAAGCGTTTCCATCTTAAAACAGTCAAACAGACTCTCAAAACAAGAATCACATTCATAAGTTTAGCCCTAACACTGATTACCCTAAAACAAGGGCAAAAATGTTTGTGATGTTCACTTCTTTGTTCCCAAAATCTAGAAAAGAGCCTGGTACATAGCGGACACACAATATAAAGATTCATTCATTAAACCAGCTCTTAACAATTGCTAATGTTTTCTTTGTAGCAATTATTATTATCATTCCAAGTACTCCATAGGTGTACTCACTTTCTCCTCATAAGGTAGATATAATTATTAGTTTCACTTTAGTGATCCAGAAACCAGGATACATCAAAAGTAAGTAATTTCTTCAAGGTCACAGATACCTTGCACTCAATCTCTAGACTTGCTGTCTCTCAATTATAAATAGATAGTAGTACCTGCAGAGAGAACTTCCCTGGTGGCTCAGATGGTAAAGCGTCTGTCTACAATGAGGGAGATCCGGGTTCGATCCCTGGGTNTACCTTGCACTCAATCTCTAGACTTGCTGTCTCTCAATTATAAATAGATAGTAGTACCTGCAGAGAGAACTTCCCTGGTGGCTCAGATGGTAAAGCGTCTGTCTACAATGAGGGAGATCCGGGTTCGATCCCTGGGTCGGGAATATACCCTGGAGAAGGAAATGGCAACCCACTCCAGTACTATTGCCTGGAAAACCCTGTGGACGGAGGAGCCTGATAGACTACAGTCAATGGGGTGGCAAAAAGTCGGACACGACTGAGTGACTTCACTCACTCACCTGCAGCAAGAGATGGATGGATGGATAGACAGCTCTATCTTTCTATCTCTATTATACTAAACAGTGTTCAATCCTAGGTGGACATAGTTCATTATAAAATTAATTAAGCCCCTCATTTCATTAACCTCTGTTGCTTTAGTATCTGATTTCATTAAACAGACATTTTCAAGTTCTTTCCTAAACTTCCTTCTGCGTGAGGGCAACAATGTTAATAAATTTGTCTGAGTTTTCATAGTGAATAATTTAGACTTGAACCCTAGTAGTTAGACTCAAGAATCTGTGCACTCTAAGCTCTTTGCCACACTGCAGGTCACCATTCTTTTTTCCTTTTCTTTAAATGGATGGTGAAGCTATGTTATATAATTATGGTATATTTTTGAGACAAGCAAATATATGTCTATATCCCCCTTCCTATCCTTCACTCCCCTCTTTTTCTCTTTAATGGAAGGCACTAAGAACAATTAGATATCTAGTACTTTTACTTGGTCGTGTCTCTCCCTTAAAGTATTTGCCTCCCAAATAGAAACATTCTTATTGTAGGCATTATTTTTGCTTTAAAGAGAGATAAACAAAGTTTACTTTTCATTCTCTTTTTTTCTCATACCTCTGATTGCATTAAGCTCCAAGTGAAATACTTTCCTCTTCAGCCATATCTTATCCCTTTTATTTTTTGCCCTTTTTTTCTTCTTCATATATCTTTTTTTTTCTTTCTGTATTTCTTTCTACTTTGAACTCTTAAGAGATCTTTGTAAACGTAGGTTTTATAGCCATTTTAAAAATTATTATTCAGTGGGATCATTCTTTGTACTAATTATATTATGGAGCCTGCCATTAATTTTTCCAGTTACATCCCTTTTAATGCAGTTGTATATGGAGAACCCCTTTTATAGTTTTCTATTTAGGAGTATCTGATACCTTTCTCTTCTCTCCTATGCAAACACAGGCCATTGACAGCTAGCAATGGATTACTGGATTACTTAAATGGCTGTATTAGCCTGAGTGGCTATTCCTTTTGCTTTAATTTTAAAGACTTCTAGGTAAAGAGATAATTTTCATATAAATATTTTCTAATATCATTCAGCATGTACCAACGGGACACTTTCTTGCCTTTTCTCTCAAATAAGCCTTACTATTTTAATTTCTTACTATTCTCCATTCAATGGCAGAGGTAAGAATGAGGGTTCACATATACTGAATTGCTTTCTTTCATCTGAAGGTAAGTGCTAGCCTTCTTCAGGCCACACATCCCGATCTCACCATGACATTTATGATCTCTTTTATAACAGACTGTTAATTTGGCTCTTGGGGGGTTGCATTTTGTCTCTTCACAACAGCTAACTCTAGCTGTATCTCTCAAAGAGAAATATCATTGAATATATAGCAATTTCAAATATCTTTAAAGAAATCCTCCATTATTCTAAAATTTTACATGCCTAATTATCCAATCTCCATGTCATGTGTACTCAGGTTGCCTTCAGCAATATAAGTCTGTGTTTCACTTTAATTCGACAATGGAATAACGAAAAGGAAGAATATGTGCCCCCCCCCCTTTTGCAATATTCTTGAAGTTGCTCTGGGCATATACAGAGTCTTTGCCATTTATTAAGAATAATCAGCAAAGGAAAGCAAAGAAAAATGATAAGACATATCCATTTCCTAGGGCTTTAATGTTCAAGCTCAACTGGAGTCCCAAGGGTATTTTAACACCTAAGTCCTCTGACTACAAATCTGTCCCTCAGGTCTTTTCAGTTATTTCAGCGAAGTGTCAGTTGCTTATGGTACAAGAAGCAATTATTCCCACCCAGAAAATAGGTCAAGGAAAGAAAGGAAGAAACCTAGTTAGTGAAACAAGGTACTGAAAGAAGAAAATTCAAAGAGAAAATAAAGGAGCACATTGAAAAAAGTACAGTGATGTATATTTACTATTTTATATTCAAAAGATAAGTATAGATACAGTGACATATAGCTATATTCATCTATATCTATATCTGCATCCATATTTATACTTTACCCATATATGCCCATATATCCAGTCTGTAAGTGGGAAGAAGCAGACCTAGTGGTTAAGAACTCAAACACAAAAACAGATACTGCAAGTTGACACTGAGGCTCTGGCAGGTCATGTGACATAGACAAGATACCTATTATGTCTGGGCCTCAATTTATGCATTTTTAAAGTGGAACTTTTACCTCATTTGGTTGTTATGGGATCAAAAAAATAACAGATATAAGGTATTTAATCCAGTGCTGGATGAAGTTATTATTTAAACATGTTGTTTCATTTACAAATCTTATATGTGAACAACAATGACAAAAGTGTTCTATAACACACTTCAATGCCTTTTAGGTGAATGGGCCCAAGAAACTGAAGGCTTTTTGTTGCGGTTAGCTGAGTGCCTAGGTGTTAAATGTAAATTCATTAAGGCTTGGATGTGTGCTTGATATAACAAAAGATTGAGTTGTTTAGAGACCTCAGAAAATTGCTTTAGACACAGAAAGTCCCTCTGCTCATGTCCCTGGCCTGGGCACTATTTGAGATGAAGGCTGCAAAGGAAAAGCTCAGAGAAAGAGACCTGAGGATTAGCTCCCTACCCGGGTGGCTATTGAGGAGAGGCTAGTCTAAGGAACATTTGGACTGAGATGGTGAGTGCTGTCTAGGAGTCCTCCTTCCAGGAGCCCACGGAGCTCCAGGTAATCTTGCCCTTTCTCAGTATCGTTGCTGTTAATTAATTTTCTTATGAAAATAGGTCAAGTCATTGGTTTCACTTACAGCTTGAGTCCAGAGCAAAGTCAATCTGTGCAGTCTCAGCCTTTTCATGGGTTATTACTTAGACAAAAGGACTTTAAATTGCTGAGAATGCTAGGATCAGGATACCTGCTTCCCTTGGGTAAGTATGCTACCCTGAGTTGTAAAATTTCCTACAATGGTATTTTCATTACCAAAGTCATTTCATAACTCCTGTATATTTTCTTTAGTTACCTATTCACTGTTCAAAATTTCTAAATTTTCCTAGATGTCTAGATGTTTCCAGTGTAGAGCCATTTTATATTTGAAGATATTTACTTGTCTCTAATAAATAAAAATAACATTCTTCTTCAAGGGTGTAACAGTTTTGCAAAATACATTTCCCCCCAAGAATGTTAAAGAGCACACTCAGGAACTAAGCAATCATATTGGACTCAGGAATTTTCTGAGAATTAGACCCAGATTTATTGGGTAGGTCACATAACTCCTCTTTTTGCCTCAGATTCCTTTGTGATGTGATTGGAATAATAATGAGATTTCTCTTTTGAGACTGGACCTGGGAAATAGAATTTTTAAAATGTGAGCCCCTAAGTTTTGGCATATAAGAGCTGAAAATACCAGAGAATGAATTTCATGCTCAACTAACAAAATTAATTGCAGTAGTGTTTAAATGCAAAGCAACACACTGTCATGATTAGCCATTTAAAATTGGAACTGATATTTATGAATGAAAAATGAAGTTATTTCAAGTATCCAGTGAATACTGACTGCCTAATACAAGCCAGGACATATGCTAGTAACTCAAAGGTAAATGTTAAGAAGAGGGTTTACTCTTCATCTCTCTTGAATTTTCAGCCTTGAAAGGGAGAAAGTTAAACAGTTTTACTATAAGTACCTTATAAGGTACACAAGATAACCTAGATATATCAGGAAGCCATTCCATATAATGGTTAAATTATAGCTTGAAGTATACACGGAATTATGGATGTGTCTGTGGGAAGGTGGCAAGGGGGGAAGAAGAAAAGTAAGTACTAGTAACTCATGAAAATCATAAACGAAGTAAACCTGAAAGGATGACCATGGCAGTGCACCTTATCTGTATTAGAATTGTGTGGAGAATGGAGATGGAAAGAAAACAAGCCAGGCATCTTAATAAACAATGTTGCAGAAATCTTAGTGAGAGATGATTGTGATCTGAACTACAGTTTTAGTAGTGAGGGTAAGGAAAATTGATAACAGAATTTTCTGTTAATTGATTTATTAGAATGAGGGCGATCAGGGCAAGTGGAGACACAATAAAAAAAAAAAGTTACCAACTAGGTGGTTGGTGATGTCTTTCAATAAAAACAAGAGCAAGTTTAGGTTAGGTTAGGTTAGGTTAGTTTGGACAAATTAAACTTATAAGAATATCTCAATAATAAGTTGGTGGAATGATTAAATAATTATTTAATCTTCTTATTCTATTTATGCAGATATGACACAGTAATGCTCTGCAGGGAGTATTTGGAGGGACTTTAGAAATGATGAACTGAATGTTTTCATGGCTATTCCATCCGAAAAGCTCAAGGTAACTCTCAAGGCTAGAGAGACGTCAACGCATAATTTAAAAAAAAAAAGCTACTGCAAAATTGGCAAGTGAGATGAATTTTGCCTCCTGTGCTTGTCTTTCCTCTTGCAACATTGCTTTTCTTTCTTATTTAGACTTGCTCCTGTTTAATTCTTGCCAAAGTTCATCACCGTATCAACGGATAAACGTGTTTCACAGGTTGTGAAGGGCAAGATTAAGAACTGTAGCCCTTCTCTTTCTTCCTCTGCCGACAGTTACTGCCTAGAACAAATGGAAAGCAGGCAACTCACTGAAAGAAGGATGACACAGCCTGTGTTCTTTTCTCATCCTTAAATTCCTGGAAGTAACAGTGGACAGGAACTAGAGTTGTTTTCCCAGATCTTTTACCTTTCCTTTCCTGAAAAGTTGCAGGAACAATATATAGGACATAACCTTCCTGCTTTGAGTAGACTTAAAATAGCATGGTGATTGGTCTGGGGAGGTCTCAGTTCAGTACAGTTCAGTCACTCAGTCATGTCCGACTCTTCACGATCCCATGGACTGCAGCACGCCAGGCCTCCCTGTCCATCAACAACTCCTGGAGTTTACTCAAACTCATGTTTCTTGAGTCAGTGATGCCATCCAACCATCTCATCCTCTTTTGTCCCCTTCTCCTCCCACCTTCAATCTTTCCCAGCATCAGGGTCTTTTCTAATGAGTCAGTTCTTCACATCAGGTGGCAACAGTATTGGACCTTCAGCTTCAGCATCAGCCCTTCCAATGACTATTCAGGACTTATTTCCTTTAGGATGGACTGGTTGGATCACCTTGCTGTCCAAAGGACTCTCGAGTCTTCTCCAACAACACAGTTCAAAAGCATCAATTCTTCAGCACTCAGTTTTCTTTATAGTCCAACTCTTACATCCATACATGACCACTGGAAAAACCATAGCTTTGACTAGATGGTCCTTTGTCGGCAAAGTAATGTCTCTTCTTTTGAATATGCTATCTAGGCTGGTCATAACTTTCCTTCCAAGGAGTAAGCATCTTTTAATTTCATGGCTGCAATGACCATCTGCAGTGATTTTGGACCCCCCAAAATAAAGTCAACCACTGTTTCCACTGTTACCTCTCTATTTGTCATGAAGTAATGGGACCAGATACCATGATCTTAGTTTTCTGAATGTTGAGCTTTAAGCCAACTTTTTCACTCTCCTCTTTCATCAAGAGACTCTAGCTCTTCTTCGCTTTCTGCCATAAGAGTGGTGTTATCTGAATATCTGAGGTTATTGATATTTTTACCAGCAATCTTGATTCCAGCTTGTGCTTCTTCCAGCCCAGTGTTTCTCATGATGTACTCTGCATATAAGTTAAATAAACAGGGTGGCAATGTATAGCCTTGACATACTCCTTTTCCCAATTTGGAACCAGTTTGTTGTTTCATGTCCAGTTCTAACTGTTGCTTCTTGACCTGCATACAGATTTCTCAGGAGGCAGGTCAGGCGGTCTGGTATTCCTATCTCTTTAAGAATTTTCAACAGTTTGTTGTGATCTACACAGTCAAATGAATGAAAATGATTCCAGGCTAAATTGGGGGGAGAGAATCCTATTTTCAATGCTTCTTTCTCTCTCAGTCTCAATCTCTCTCTCTCTCTCTCTCTGTGTAGCTATCTTGCTTGGACTTTATTTTGACCTTTTCCTGTGCAGACATTTGCTCAGTACTCTTCTGCAAATCCAGTGCTCCTCTTCAAATCCTTATTTGAGAAGTTCCTCAAATCCATTTTGCCATCAAAACCTAGACACTGTATTTCAAGTTATACAGTGTATGGAGAAGGGGGCTCAATGGACTTTTAGTGATAAGGAATGTCAAATTAGCCTATATAACACCATTTGAAGACAACTAACAAGTCTAAAAAATGCCCCACATTTTAAACTGCAAGTAAGCCTTCTATTATAAATCTTTCAGTTATTTTTAGGATGAAAATGCCTAGAATGTGGACTGTTAGCTCACCAAGTAGAGATATACGGTCTGGTTGCAATGACCTCATTGATTTGAGTTCACTCCCAACTCGATAACTCTTTAGTTTCATGTATTCAATTCTGCTCTGTCATTCTCTTATTTTGGGGATGGATATTTTTAAACTTGATATCCAGCAAGTCAATTTCTTTCTCAGTTATATACAGAGATTTAAATATTGTTAATCCTTTACCTCCAGGAAAGGCAGACAATCTGAACTAAAATAAAATATTAGCACTCATTCCTTCTTTGCACAGTAGCACTTTTAATTATGGAGGAGGTACAAAATTTAAGATCATTTTGAAAATATAAATTCCCTCCTCTTGTTATTAAAGTATATACAAGTTGGAGAGTGGATTCATGCATTAATAAGTGCTTTTTTAAAAAATTTGCTTATTGAGAAGAGGAAGTTGATTTTTGCTAGAGCCATTTAATTCTTTAAGAGTAATGAAGTATCTGAAGGCATCTATACTTAGTTTTAAGAGAAATAAATATAGGGTTCTCACCCATAAAGAGTTAGGATTATATTTCCTTTCTTTGCATGAAAGATGCATAATTCATAAGCTAATAAGTTGTAAAGGTCTTCTCACAAGTAAAATTATGGTATCACTCCCAAGAGTAAGATAGTCAAACTATTCTGTAATAACTAATCGAAGTTTATTTTATCTTAACAGTTAAAATGTAATCTGTTCTTTTTAAATGCGCCATTAAAACAATACTCAGATACAGAGAAGGTGAGAGTTACTAGAATGAGAATGGAGAGAAATCTTAAGACAGTATATATGTATTTGTCTTTTGATGAAGACGAAATTCAATTGTTTTTTTTTTTTAACTAGATATATAAGCATAGACCTTTTAGCAGCTCAAATATAACTTAAATGTTTTCAAGAAGCTGATTTCCTTTGGCCTTTATGGCTTCATCCCTGTAGTACAGAGTCTTCTATGATGACTGCCAAAGTTTTATGCCTTTGTGAACCCCCCTCATTTGCATACGGGCTCAACCTACTGACTTACCTCTAACAAATAGAATATGGCAAAAGTGGGGGGACATCAACTGTAAGATGAAACTATAAAAGACTGTGACCTGTTTTGCTTACTCTCTCTCCCTCATTTTGGCACTCTCTCTGGCTTTTCCCTCTCTTGCTTGTTCTGATGAAACAAGATGCCATATGGAGAGGCTTATGTGGCAAGGAATTGAAGGTAGCCTCTGACCAATAGCCAGCAAGAAACGGAAGTCCTCTGTCCAACAGCCCTCGAGGAACTGCAGTGGGATAACAACCACGTAAGTAAACTTGAAAGCAGATTCTTCCCTGACAGAGCTTTCACATGAGATAATAGCCCTGTACAACACTTTGATTACAGCCTCGTAGTTCCTGAGCACCTGGATTCCTGGCCTACAGATCCTGTGAGCTAATAGATGTGTGCTGTTTTGAAGCACTAAGTTTGGGAATAATCTGCTATGGAGAATTAAGTAATTAATAAAACCCCAAATAAATACTCACTACTATACTGCATTTTATATATTTACATTTCTATAGTGTGTAAATTTATCAAAGCTCAGTGACAGCTGTTATGTAAATTAAACATTTATAAATATGAAACATCTTCCTAGTCCCAGAAGCCATTTTTAAACCAGGCTATTTTCATGGTGAATTTCTTTGTCACTAAAGAAAGAAGAAATAATATTTGGGATCTGATGGACAGGTAATTTTCCTCTCCACCATAATGTTAATCTGAGGTCCTGAGATTCACGACAGGTTATTACAGACATTTTGTGTGAGAATTTTTTTCTCTGCAAGAAGTTTATAATACCTCTTCTTCTCACTAAATGACAGCAGTGGGTCCCAGATACTGGGACAACAAAAATGCACCAAGCAATTCAACATCCACCTGGAGAGGACCATATTGTTTCTAGATTAGAAGTACAAGAAATTTCTGGATGGGCTTCAGCTTGTCTATGGGCCTTCTCGCCAAAAAAATCAATGTCAACTGTTGACTGTTTCTGTGCATTTTTCTAGTGAAAGGATTAATGACTTTCATGTTACTAAAAAAGGCTCCTGGTTCCCAAATCTGTCAGGGACTGCTAGGGAAGTCCTTAAATATGTGTGTCTTTTAAATGTGTGTTTAAAGTTTTAACATATAGAGAGTAAATCAGAAGAGAGTATAAGTAGATGCTGGTACAACAGATAAAAAGTTATTGTAGTAAAGAGTGGCTCAAGTTTGGGCAGTGTTGGATAAAATCCTAAAGCTATTCAAAGTACTTGTGATGTTTTTGATAAAAGGGTAAATCGGATATGTGTGTGCTCAGTCGCTTCATTCATGTCCAACTCTTTGCAGTCCTATGGACTGTAGCCCACCAGGCTCCTCCATGGGATTCTCCAGGCAAGAATACTGGAGTGGGTTGCCACGCCCTCCTCCAGGGGATCTTCCTGACTCAGGGATAGAACCCGTGTCTCCTACATCTCCTGCATTGCAGGTTGAGTTCTTTACCACTGAGCCACCAGGGAAGCCCAAATCAGATGAGGTAAGGGAAGTGACATAATTGACTCTCCTTGGCAAAAATGTGAAAGATGATGCCATTTAGTGGGTTAGAAAAATTAGAGAAAGAATAGATTTGAGAAGGAAGATAATACAAGTTAATTGTGGATCTGTTAATCTGAATGTTTTGGGAAATATAAAAGTCTTATTTGTTAGGATGGCAGCATTGGATTTACCATTAAAAATCCCCTTAACTGGATTTACTTACTTTTGCCTTGGGTGATCAGCTAGCCAAGAGCTGATCTGGACATATTACAGGTTAGATGAACATTTTAATTGCTATCTTGGTAAGATAAGCATTTCCATTCTGAAATCTTTTAAATAATTTAACTGGAAACCTTAGTTTACTCTAAGCACATAATATTCATTTTAGGGTGTCTATTTCCTCCATCCCTTGACATATACTAGAGACTTAATAAAGTTTTGGAAATTAGAAATATGTTTTTCTAAATGACACCGACTGCTTTTCCCTCTCAGACTAATATTGTCCATCATTTAGCAAATTGAATGAATTTTAGAAATGCAATAACTATTTTAGTTTGTGGTGATAAATATGGTCCTATCTGAAGATTCGGTATTAGGGAAAAAATAGAATGCCAAATATTTTCTACATTTCAGAGGTAAGTCAAGAGATAAAAATGCTAATTTCAAATTTCAGAGTTCAGAAAAGATGAATTCCTTTAGGTTCCCTGAAAAAGAGCTAATTATTTTTACTCATTTAAAGTTCTTGACATAGCTTCCTCTTATCTTTAATCTTCCTTCAAAACTCACCTTTAAATATGCTATTGCAATATTTTCAAAGTATATGGAATGAAAATGTGGACATCTATTTGAGTCATCACTAAAAACACTGGAAAAATTCAACAATACCAGGAGGAAAAACTGATTTTTTAATATATATACTTGGTACTTTGAGAACACTCTCTTAAAAAAATCCGAGGGTATTTTAAATGAACTCTCTTAAGGTTTTGTAGAGTATTAGTGAGAAGAACTTGTAAGGAAAATGTGGTGGACAGCTTCTCTTGAATATAAGTTATTAGAGTATCACCTCATTAACATTCTAAGCTCTTTTCCTTATGTCAAGAAAGACATCTCTCAAGATCACATAATCTGTTATTTTGAGACTATCACTCTACATTTACAATACCATCTAATTTATCTTTCAAGCAAGTCTAATTTATCTTTCAAGCAAGTCTACTGTACCCAAAAGTAGAATTTCANTAACTAGATATATAAGCATAGACCTTTTAGCAGCTCAAATATAACTTAAATGTTTTCAAGAAGCTGATTTCCTTTGGCCTTTATGGCTTCATCCCTGTAGTACAGAGTCTTCTATGATGACTGCCAAAGTTTTATGCCTTTGTGAACCCCCCTCATTTGCATACGGGCTCAACCTACTGACTTACCTCTAACAAATAGAATATGGCAAAAGTGGGGGGACATCAACTGTAAGATGAAACTATAAAAGACTGTGACCTGTTTTGCTTACTCTCTCTCCCTCATTTTGGCACTCTCTCTGGCTTTTCCCTCTCTTGCTTGTTCTGATGAAACAAGATGCCATATGGAGAGGCTTATGTGGCAAGGAATTGAAGGTAGCCTCTGACCAATAGCCAGCAAGAAACGGAAGTCCTCTGTCCAACAGCCCTCGAGGAACTGCAGTGGGATAACAACCACGTAAGTAAACTTGAAAGCAGATTCTTCCCTGACAGAGCTTTCACATGAGATAATAGCCCTGTACAACACTTTGATTACAGCCTCGTAGTTCCTGAGCACCTGGATTCCTGGCCTACAGATCCTGTGAGCTAATAGATGTGTGCTGTTTTGAAGCACTAAGTTTGGGAATAATCTGCTATGGAGAATTAAGTAATTAATAAAACCCCAAATAAATACTCACTACTATACTGCATTTTATATATTTACATTTCTATAGTGTGTAAATTTATCAAAGCTCAGTGACAGCTGTTATGTAAATTAAACATTTATAAATATGAAACATCTTCCTAGTCCCAGAAGCCATTTTTAAACCAGGCTATTTTCATGGTGAATTTCTTTGTCACTAAAGAAAGAAGAAATAATATTTGGGATCTGATGGACAGGTAATTTTCCTCTCCACCATAATGTTAATCTGAGGTCCTGAGATTCACGACAGGTTATTACAGACATTTTGAGTGAGAATTTTTTTCTCTGCAAGAAGTTTATAATACCTCTTCTTCTCACTAAATGACAGCAGTGGGTCCCAGATACTGGGACAACAAAAATGCACCAAGCAATTCAACATCCACCTGGAGAGGACCATATTGTTTCTAGATTAGAAGTACAAGAAATTTCTGGATGGGCTTCAGCTTGTCTATGGGCCTTCTCGCCAAAAAAATCAATGTCAACTGTTGACTGTTTCTGTGCATTTTTCTAGTGAAAGGATTAATGACTTTCATGTTACTAAAAAAGGCTCCTGGTTCCCAAATCTGTCAGGGACTGCTAGGGAAGTCCTTAAATATGTGTGTCTTTTAAATGTGTGTTTAAAGTTTTAACATATAGAGAGTAAATCAGAAGAGAGTATAAGTAGATGCTGGTACAACAGATAAAAAGTTATTGTAGTAAAGAGTGGCTCAAGTTTGGGCAGTGTTGGATAAAATCCTAAAGCTATTCAAAGTACTTGTGATGTTTTTGATAAAAGGGTAAATCGGATATGTGTGTGCTCAGTCGCTTCATTCATGTCCAACTCTTTGCAGTCCTATGGACTGTAGCCCACCAGGCTCCTCCATGGGATTCTCCAGGCAAGAATACTGGAGTGGGTTGCCACGCCCTCCTCCAGGGGATCTTCCTGACTCAGGGATAGAACCCGTGTCTCCTACATCTCCTGCATTGCAGGTTGAGTTCTTTACCACTGAGCCACCAGGGAAGCCCAAATCAGATGAGGTAAGGGAAGTGACATAATTGACTCTCCTTGGCAAAAATGTGAAAGATGATGCCATTTAGTGGGTTAGAAAAATTAGAGAAAGAATAGATTTGAGAAGGAAGATAATACAAGTTAATTGTGGATCTGTTAATCTGAATGTTTTGGGAAATATAAAAGTCTTATTTGTTAGGATGGCAGCATTGGATTTACCATTAAAAATCCCCTTAACTGGATTTACTTACTTTTGCCTTGGGTGATCAGCTAGCCAAGAGCTGATCTGGACATATTACAGGTTAGATGAACATTTTAATTGCTATCTTGGTAAGATAAGCATTTCCATTCTGAAATCTTTTAAATAATTTAACTGGAAACCTTAGTTTACTCTAAGCACATAATATTCATTTTAGGGTGTCTATTTCCTCCATCCCTTGACATATACTAGAGACTTAATAAAGTTTTGGAAATTAGAAATATGTTTTTCTAAATGACACCGACTGCTTTTCCCTCTCAGACTAATATTGTCCATCATTTAGCAAATTGAATGAATTTTAGAAATGCAATAACTATTTTAGTTTGTGGTGATAAATATGGTCCTATCTGAAGATTCGGTATTAGGGAAAAAATAGAATGCCAAATATTTTCTACATTTCAGAGGTAAGTCAAGAGATAAAAATGCTAATTTCAAATTTCAGAGTTCAGAAAAGATGAATTCCTTTAGGTTCCCTGAAAAAGAGCTAATTATTTTTACTCATTTAAAGTTCTTGACATAGCTTCCTCTTATCTTTAATCTTCCTTCAAAACTCACCTTTAAATATGCTATTGCAATATTTTCAAAGTATATGGAATGAAAATGTGGACATCTATTTGAGTCATCACTAAAAACACTGGAAAAATTCAACAATACCAGGAGGAAAAACTGATTTTTTAATATATATACTTGGTACTTTGAGAACACTCTCTTAAAAAAATCCGAGGGTATTTTAAATGAACTCTCTTAAGGTTTTGTAGAGTATTAGTGAGAAGAACTTGTAAGGAAAATGTGGTGGACAGCTTCTCTTGAATATAAGTTATTAGAGTATCACCTCATTAACATTCTAAGCTCTTTTCCTTATGTCAAGAAAGACATCTCTCAAGATCACATAATCTGTTATTTTGAGACTATCACTCTACATTTACAATACCATCTAATTTATCTTTCAAGCAAGTCTAATTTATCTTTCAAGCAAGTCTACTGTACCCAAAAGTAGAATTTCAAATTGGCTTATTTTTCTCTGTATGTGTGTGTTTTGGTGTCTTCATTCTAGGTGTGGTTTTATTAAATCAGTAGACATCTCTCAAGATCACATAATCTGTTATTTTGAGACTATCACTCTACATTTACAATACCATCTAATTTATCTTTCAAGCAAGTCTAATTTATCTTTCAAGCAAGTCTACTGTACCCAAAAGAAGAATTTCAAATTGGCTTATTTTTCTCTGTATGTGTGTGTTTTGGTGTCTTCATTCTAGGTGTGGTTTTATTAAATCAGTGATAACATAAACCTTCAAGTAACTATCATCAGTAATCTAGCAGCTGCTTTTTTGAGAGAATTTAAGACAATTTTTAAACGTTTTATATGTTTCAGAAAGAATTTAAAACAATATTTTAAAATTTTTATCATATCAATTTTGGTAAAAACTTCTGTGAGTAAATGCAAAATCACATCAATAAGAGGGTGTTCTACTTCAAATAGAAAAGCACAAACCGTTCGACCATCTCTATGCATAGTGCAGGACAATATGTGCTCATTTTCACAAAAGGCATGCAAGATGGACTTGGAATATTCATCATTTATTAATACAAGACATGATGAAAAAGTGATTTTTGAAGTGCTGAATGCAAAAGGTTATATAACTTTTTGTAAAATACTGTGTAATTGGTGTTGGGGAAGAAAACCAAATAAACTGACTTAATTCGCATAAGATTATAATAAAACCATAGACATACTTCATTGGAGAAGGAAATGGCAACCCACTCCAGTATTCTTGCCTGGAGAATCCCAGGGATAGGGGAGCCTGGTGGGCTGCCGTCTATGGGGTCGCACAGAGTCGGACACGACTGAAGTGACTTAACAGGAACAGCAACAGACATACTTCGGTATTGTTATAGCACATCTAATTGTGTCATTTAATATAAAATCAAGTCCTTTACCTAGATTTGAATAGACTCATTTCCACTTTTATCTCCTTGGGCTTACTTAGGTTTAAAGCATGAAGGAGAATATTATTGTGCACAACCATGGTTTGGGTTTTTGAAGTGAAGATGGGACAAGTTGCAAGTGATAACTGGCTTCCTTCCCTTTCCGTTTCCCACTCCCATTTGTATGTCATTTTTAAAAGTTTGGAGGTGCCATGTGTTCAGAGAACCTTCATCAAAAAGTGATTCTCTGCTTCAAACAAACTGACCTAAGTTGAGCAAGAAAATGTACAGAGGTTGTAGAGGAAAGAATGTGTGACTTTGATGGATTTAGATGCTCTGTTGTATAGTATTCTACCATGAAGAAAATTAATGTGAATAAGTTAAATTTTAAATCAACATATAAGAAACTAAAGTGGTACAGTGGTTAAGAATCTGCCTGCCAATGTGGGAGATGCAAGAGACGCAGGTTTGATCCCTGGATTGGAAAGATCCCCTGGAGAAGGAATGGCAACCCATTCCAGTATTCTTGCCTGGAAAATCCCATGATAAGAGGAGCCTGGCAGGGTACAGTCCACGTTGTCGCAAAGAGTCGGACGTGACTGAGTATGCACGCACCCACACACATAAGAAACTCAGATAGATAGTTCTGGTGTTTGCCATTTCTAATCAATGTCATTTCAAGAGTAAAGATATATTGCTTGCCTCTAGGTAAATTCTTTTAAGTATTGTTTTTTGATGGGCTTCCCTGGTAGCTCAGAGGTTAAAGCGTCTGCCTGGAATGTGGGAGACCCCGGTTCGATCCCTGGGTCGGGAAGATCGCCTGGAGAAGGAAAGGACAACCCACTCCAGTATTCTTGCCTAGAGAATCCCATGGACAGAGGAGCCTGGCGGGCTGCAGTCCATGGGGTCGCCAAGAGTCGGACACGTGCCCAGGTGACTCAGTGATAAAGAATCCACCTGTCAATGCAGGAGACGTAGATTTGATCCCTGGGTCGGGAAGATCCCCTGGAGGAAATGGCAACCCACTCCAGTGTTCTTGCCTGGGAAATCCCATGTGGGAAATCCGTGGTGGGCTACAATCCACAGGGTCGCAGAGTCAGACACAGCTTAGCAACGGAGCATACACACGTATGCTTATAAAACTGCTGCCGGGGCCGGCAAGGTAACCGCGGACCCGCGTCGCCGGGAGGAGGAGCAGGATTGGGAGTGTTAGGGTCTTTCCCTCCTCTGCACAGCCCAGCCTGGTGGCTTTGCTAAAGCACCTCGGGCTAAGGCACCCCCATGCCCCGAGGTCCACCCACAGTGGAGGCAGTGGTCCCTGCCTGTCCCTTCGGCCTGCCGAGGCACCTGGAATAAACAGTCTCCCTAAACTAAATCTATAGACTATTCCCTATGTCCCATATTCACCCATTCCCGTCCATTTTAGTTCGCTGATTCCTAGAATGTCGACGTTCACCCTTGCCATCTCTTGTTTGACCACTTCCAATTTGCCTTGATTCATGGACATGACATTCCAGGTTCCTATGCAATATCGTTCTTTACAGCATCGGATCTTGCTTCTATCACCAGTCACATGCACAACTGGATATTGTTTTCGCTTTGGCTCCATCCCTTCATTCTTTCTGGAGTTATTTCTCCACTGATCTCCAGTAACATATTGGGCACCTAACGACCTGGGGAGATTCTCTTTTGATATCCTATCATTTTGCCTTTTCATACTGTTCATGGGGTTCTCGAGGCAAGAATACTGAAGTGGTTTGCCATTCCCTTCTCCAGTGGACCACATTCTGTCAGACCTCTCCACCATGACCCGCCTGTTTTGGATGGCCCCACAGGCATGGCTTGGTTTCATTGAGTTAGACAAGGCCCTGGTCCTAGTGTGATTAGATTGACTAGTTTTCAGTGAGTATGGTTTCAGTGTGTCTGCCCTCTGATGCGGGGAAGGCAATGGCACCCCACCCCAGTACTCTAGCCTGGAAAATCCAATGGACGGAGTAGCCTGGTGGGCTGCAGTCCATGGGGTCGCTAACAGTCGGACAGACTGAGCGACTTCACTTTCACTTTTCTGTTTCATGCACTGGAGAAGGAAATGGCAACCCACTCCAGTATTCTTGCCTGGAGAATCCCAGGGATGGGGGAGCCTGGTGGGCTGCTGTCTATGGGGTCACACAGAGTCAGACACGACTGAAGTGACTTAGCAGCAGCAGCAGCCCTCTGATGCCCTCTTGCAACACCTACCGTCTTACTGGGTTTCTCTTACCTTGGATGTGGGCTATCTCTTCACAGCTGCTCCAGCAAAGCGCAGCCGCTGCTCCTTACCTTGGACGAGTGGTATCTCCTCACCGCCACCCCTCCTGACCTTAAAAGTTGGAAGATTAACAAGTATTAACAATTTCAAATAGAATCGGAGGATTATTAAACACCATTCATCTGTTCAGGGACAGCAAAATAAACAAAAAGCTCTAGAGATAGGAAAGTGTATAGTGTTTACACATCTCTTGACAATGTCTTTACTAGTAATCAGTGAAAATTCAAATCTTTCAAAATTATTTTTGGTCTCATAGTGATTTTCAGATTAAATTCAAATCCTTCTCCAGAGCTTCACAAATCCTCTTCTATTAAAACTTGTAAAAATCTTTATTGTACTAACTTAAAAATATCAGAAAACATGACCCCTGAACTGTAGGAATTCCCCATCTGGCAGCGATGTCAAATGACTACTACACAAGATTACAATAATAATAACTGCAAAAACAAAAGCAAAACAACTTGTGGTTTTATGTTTATGCTAAATAAAATATATCCTGTATACTTTATAGATATTGATAATGAGTTAGAATCAGATCAGTCTTGCTTGGAAACAATGAGTACATAATCGAAGTTACACTTTGTTTAAAATATTTCCAATTACTTGTATGTCTCAAGTCCCTTCTCTTTTGTGCAAAAATACTGTTATGTTAGATCCACAGACTACTGAATGTTCATTTATATATAAAAGTTCTAAAAGTTCTTACGTTCGTTGAACTGTGTATTGAAAGGAGAAAAAGAAGCATAGACTCAACAAGGCACCAAGGCAGAAAATATGAACAAATGCATAAATGCAGAAAAAATGAAAAAAAAAATCCACTGTAAAAAGGAAATCAGAAGGCCTTTGAGTTATCTCTTTTTAAAGAGAATAGAAATGCAAATATAACCTGATTTTGAGAAAAAGGAGTTTACTTCAAGATTTTAAGCCATGAGCACTAAGGATTTTCACAAATTGAGAAATAGTTAAAATGACTATGCAGAACCTGCAGTGGAAATGATCAAACAGTATACAATTTCTTACAGACTGAGTCTGTTGGTAATACAGTATATTGTTGGTGTTGGGGTGTGTGTGTATGTGTGTGTTCATGAGATTAAAAAGACGCAGCAATTCTCAGTCTTGGGGTCAGAATTGGAAAGGTAAAGTCATGTAAAAAGCTTTACTAAATAAAACTTTTGAGCTAATATGTGAATGTATTGAATCACTAGCATGCATGTTGTAATCAAAAGTTCCACATATTCTAATAAAATCAATTTTAAGGCTCATAGCTATTAGTGAACTGCCATGGAGGAAGGATGGTGAAGAAAAAAACAACCACAGAAAGGGCATGCTATGGGCCAGAAGTTTTTAGCTTAATTCTTTCATTCTTAGGTGGGTTTTGATAAAGTTGATTAGAGTTGAAGTTTAGTATCCTTTTGTATTAGAGCTACCTGTAGAGATTTTATCACTATCTGGGATCCAAAGAATAAAGTAAAAATAACCCCAAATATTTCTTATTCTATAGTATGATTAACCATACAAAGTAATAGTTGATGAATTGAATCAATAAAGCCTTTTACAGGTAAATCTTTGAATTATCCTAAACTTATATAACTTAACCTCTTAACATGTATAATTCTGGGCAATGTTAAATGCTAATTTTGTGACACCAAAAGATCCTGAATCAAATGTTACTGGTAATCAGAAATACATGTACTAAGCACTAACTCACATCCTAATATTTGAAGTAGCTATAGGGTATGTGCCCAGTTACAAAACCTGTATCAGTTTAAAATCATGTACATCACATTAAAATGAAAGTGTTGACACATATGAAACCTCCATTTTCTTTATTCAGTGTCATAGGAATTCAGTTTTAATAAAATCTAGGCCATAGTAAAATATTTTATTGTGTTCCACTCTAACGCTTTTTCTTTTTAAAGAAACAGATGAATGATGCAGACATACAGTCAGAATTGTGATTCCAATACTGGAAATGAAAGTAGCAGATATGTATGAGCTCCATAACAAAAACTTCTAACTCTAAATTTCAGGATTTTCTCCATTTCATTTTCAGGTTGCTAGTGAACAGAAAGGCAATTATTTTACAATTTTATTGAGGTATTATTTATATACCAAAAATTCTCCAATTTTAAGTGTACAGTTCAATGACTTTTCATAAATATACTAAGTTGTAAAAATTTTACTAAAACCTAATCTTTTTAATGTATCCATCATCTTGTTTCTTTCATGTGCTTTTTGTCCATTCATATGTCTTCTTGGATGAAATTTCTATTCACATCTTTGCCCACATTTAGATGAGTTATTTGTGTTCTTTTAAAGTTGAAAGAGTAATTTATGTATTCTGGATACAGTTCTCTTATCTGATACAAGATTACCACTTATTTTCCTCAGGCTGTGACTTATTTGTGACTTTGAATTCTGTTCCATCAATCTGAATGTCTATCCTAAGGTTGGTACTACTACACTATAACTGCATTTGTAGTAAGTTTTGTAAAGAGAGTAAATTCTTTAAATCATCCTAATTCTCAAGATATTTTGGCTATGCTGTGTCCTTTAAATTGGCATATGAAGTTTACCCTTCATTTCTCAATTTTTGCAAGAAAGTTTAGTGATATTTTGGCAACAATGTAGTTGAAACTTCAGATCTACTAGGCTTGCTGTTTTTCAGTTGCTAAGTTGTGTCTGACTCTTTGCAACCCCAAGGACTGCAGCATGCCAAGCTTCCTCGTCCTTCACTATCTCCTGGAGTTTGCCCAAACTTATGTCCATTGAGTTGGTGATGCCATCCAACCATCTCATCCTCTGTTGTCATCTTCTCCACCTGCCCTCAATCTTTTTCAGCATCAGGGTCTTTTCTAATGAGTAAGTTGTTAGTATCAGGTGGCCAAAGTATTGGAGCTTCAGCTTCAGCATCAGTCCTTCCAATGACTATTCAGGACTTATTTCCTTTACGATTGACTAGTTTGATCTCCTTGCTGTCCAAGGGACTCTCAAGAGTCTTCTCCAGGACCAGAGTTTGAAATCATAAATTCTTTGGCACTCAGTCTTCTTTAGCGTCCAACTCTCACATCTGTACATGCCTGCAGGAAAAACCATAGCTTTGACTACAGGGACCTTTGTCAGCAAAGTGCTGTCTCTGCTTTTAAATATGCTGTCTAGGTTTGTCATAGTTTTCCTTCCAAGGAGCAAGTGTCTTTTAATTTTGTGGCTGTAGTCACCATCCACAGTGATTCTGGAGCCCAAGAAAATAAAATCTGTCACTATTTCCACTTTTTCCCCTTTTATTTGCCATGAAGTGATGCAACCGGAAATAGATGGGAAGACAGTGGAAACAGTGTCAGACTTTATTTTGGGGGGCTCCAAAATCACTGCAGATGATGACTGCTGCCATGAAATTAAAAGACGCTTACTCCTTGGAAGAGGAGTTATGACCAACTTAGACAGTATATTCAAAAGCAGAGACATTACTTTGCCGACTAAGGTCCATCTAGTCAAGGCTATAGTTTTTCCTGTGGTCATGTATGGATGTGGGAGTTGGACTGTGAAGAAGGCTGAGCGCCAAAGAACTGATGCTTTTGAACTGTGGTGTTGGAGAAGTCTCTTGAGAGTCCCTTGGACTGCAAGGAGATCCAACAAGTCCCAAGTCCATTCTGAAGATCAGCCCTGGGATTTCTTTGGAAGGAATGATGCTAAAGCTGAAACCCCAGTACTTTGGCCACCTCATGCAAAGAGTTGACTCATTGGAAAAGATTCTGATGCTGGGTGGGATTGGGGGCAGGAGGAGAAGGGGACGACCGAGGATGAGATGGCTGGATGGCATCACCGACTTGATGAACCTGAGTCTGAGTGAACTCCGGGAGTTGGTGATGGACAGGGAGGCCTGGCCTGCTGCAGTTCATGGGGTTGCAAAGAGTCGGACACAACTGAGCCACTGAACTAAACTGAACTGATGGAACCAGATGTCATGATCTCAGTTTTTTGAATGTTGAGTTTTTTCACTAGGCTCATTTACATCTAACCGTAGAGACTCTTTGAATCCATTAACATAAAATCTTTCCCCAATTATTTGGATCTTTATGTTCTACCTGTAATGTTTTGTAGTTTTCAGTGTACAAATTTCACTATACTTATTTATTTTATATCAATTATTCTCTTCTGATCCATGCTATTGATATTGGTAATTTCTTCTCAATTTATATTTCTGATTTTGTTATACATTGCTGGCAGAAAGAAATGGAATTTATATTTTAGAAATTTTATTGAGATATAATTTATATAGCCCAAGATTCACTACTGTTAAGTGTAAAATTCAATGAATTTTAATAAATATAGAAGCTGTATACATTACGAAAATCTAATTTTTAGTGATGCTACCATATCAAAGAGAAACGTTAGACCTATTCCCAGTCACTTCTCACTTCTACTCACAGCTTTAAGCAAACACTAATTCACAGTATGCTTTCCTTCTTTAGACATTTTAAATACTTGCAATTTTTGAGTAGCTTCTTTCACTTAATGATTTTCAGTTTCTTTCATGCTACTTTACATATCCATTGATTTATCTTTTGTGGCTATTTGGCTATTATGAATGGAGATACTATAAAACTTCTGGTGAAAGTCTTTAACTTGGAAAGAATTTAGTTTTTTACATGCAGAATCTTATACTAAACATTTGTTTAACATTTTATTATCAGGCAAGGTTTTCCAAAGTGATTGTGATATTTTATATTTTTACTAGCAATATGCGAGGGGTCCAGTTTTTCTACATCCTCATCAACATGTTGTTTTATTGTATTATTAACATTATAGTGGGTATGAATTGGTATCTACTTGGCATTTTAACTTGCATTTTCCAAAAAAACTAATGATGTTGATGAGCATCTTTGCATGTTCTTCTTTCCTATCTGTATATCTTCTTGAGGGAAATGTCTATTACTGTCCATATTTATTGAGTTATTTGTACTCTGAGTATATTATTCTTTATTTTTCACAAAAATTGATCCTATTCAACTTTGTGGAAAAATAGAGACTTAGAAATATTATTTCCCAGATTTCCTTAGTAAGTGGTAGATCACATTTTGGAATCCTGGGTGTAAGGCTTCAGCATCTAAGTTCTTTCCTTTTACATCACTGTGCCTCACAGTAGTTACAGTGATCTTTCAATCTGTAGACCTGATTCTACTGGCTTTTTAATAATACTGAATCGTCTAATCCATGAATATGGTTTTCTAGTCCATGGATATATATTCCATTGTTTGGTTGTAACTTTTTAATATATATTTTCTAGTTGAATGACATTTTTTCCTTTTCATTTATTTTGTGCTATGAATAATGCTGCTATGACTTTGTGTCCATGTTGTTAGGTGAATGTAAGTTTTCATTTCTTTTGTGTAGTTTAGTAATCTTCCTATTGCTGGATAATTTTCCTATCAAAAATAAGTATTAGAAACTGCCATACTGTTTTCCAAACTAGCAACAAAATTTTACATTTCTATCATCAATATACAAGGGTCCTTGTGACTCACATTTGAGTATGCTTGTTATTTCTTCTATTTTTTTTTATTATGGCAACTCTTCAGGACAAAAGTGTTATACTTTTTCATTTTAATTTGCATTTCACGTTAACAGTTTGGAGCATTATTTCATGTGCTTCTTGATCATTCATATTTCTGCCTTTGTGAAATAACTCTTTAAAATTTGACCCATTAAAAAAAATTTGATTATTTGTGTTTCACTTACTTCTTCAGATGAAAATAATCTTTATATATTCTGAACTCATTTTCATTATCTGTTATGTGACTTGCAAATATTTTTCCAGTGCATTTCTTGTCTTTACCTTTTCTTGATGAAGACTTCTGTAGTGCAAAGGTTTTTAACTTACTGAAGTGTAGATTAATTTTGATTTGTAGTTTTTGTTGTATTTAAAAAGTTTTCGCCTATACCAGAATCACATGTGTTTATTCAGTGGTTTTGTTTAAGATTTTAGACATTGTTTTCCTTCTATTCGTGTATATAATGTATTTTGAGTTAAGTTATTGTCAGTGAGCTGTCTATATTTATCTTTCTCAATGTGGATATTCAAATGCAGCATCTTTGGGAAAAAAAGACTGCCATAATCCTCATTAAAATATTTAATAGAAAAAAAAGTTTAATAGAATTTATTTTTAGAGCAGACTGAATTAACACAGAAATGGAGCAGAAGGGACAGAGAGTTCCCATACATCCCCTCTCTCCTTTTCCCCACCCACAGTTTTCCATTATTAACATCTTGCATTGGTGTGGTACAATGGCTATAACCAATGACACAATATTTTTAAAAATTTAACTGAAGTCCATAGTCTATATTAATGTTCATTCTTGTGCTGTACAAATCCATGGATTTTGACAAACAAATGCATAATGCTATCCAACCACCACTGCAGTATCAAAATAATTTCACAGCCATAAAAATCCCCTACCTAATTATCCCTTCTCTCCACTCTAAAACTCCTGGCAAATACTCATCTTTTCATTGTCTCTGTATTTTTGCCTTTTCACTTTTTTTAATGTGGTAAGAACACAACATGAAGTCTATTCTTTTAACAAATGATTTTGTGCACAGTATTAATGATAGGCACTACATTGCACAGCAGGTGTTGGACACTTCAGCCAGTCATTCACTTAACTACNACTCATCTTTTCATTGTCTCTATATTTTTGCCTTTTCACTTTTTTTTAATGTGGTAAGAACACAACATGAAGTCTATTCTTTTAACAAATGATTAAGTGCACAGTATTAATGATAGGCACTACATTGCACAGCAGGTGTTGGACACTTCAGCCAGTCATTCACTTAACTACTTAAACTTAACACATCTTATGAAGTTTATTTACGACTTACAAGACATTTGCTTACTTATTGGTCCTTAACAAATCCTATGAGCTTCACCTATATTTCATAAGCTAATCTTCTTCTTTACAAAAGTACATGCTTGACATTTTCTTTGGTGGAGTGTCTATCCAAGCCTTTGCCCATTTCCTACTTGGATTGTTCATTTTCTTATTGTTGCATCTAGAGTGTGCTTTATATATTATTTTTATTTTTATAGATATATAATTGATATAAAATGGATGTTAAAATTGAAACTCCAATACTTGGCCATCTGATGTGAAGAGCCGACTCACTGGAAAAGGCCCTGATACTAGGAAGGATTGAGGGCCGGAGGAGGGGACAACAGAGGACAGGATGGTTGGATGGCATTACCGACTCAATGGACATGAGTTTGAGCAAACCAGGGAGATAGTGAAGGACAGGGATGCCTAGAGTGCTGCAGTTCATGGGGTCACAAAGAGTCAGACACACCTTAGCAACTGAACAACAACTGATACAAAACACTGTGTTAAGTTTGAGGTGTACAAAGTGATGATCTTATATACTTAATGAGTCCTTTTTAAGATATGTGATTTTTTTTAAATATTCTTCCCAGTATGTGGCTGTGGCTTGTCTTTTAGTCCTCTTAACAGGGTATTTTGCAAAGCAAAAAGAAAAAAATTAACTTGATCATGTCTATCCGATTTTTTTTAACAGATTGTGATTTTTTTTTTTTTTTGGTCATGTTTAAGAACTCTTTGCCTAAACCTAGCTCACAATTGTTTTCCTGTGTTCTCTTCTAAAATTTTGCCAGTTTTACATTTATACAATTACCAGTACATTGGGTAATTTTTGTATAAGATGTGAAGTTTAGGTAAAGATTCTGCTTTTGTTTGGGGTTTTATTTTTGGGTTTTTGCCTAGGGATGTCTACTCATACATTGTTTGTTGAAAAGACTATCCTTCTTCCGTTGAATTGTTTTTACACTTTGGGGACACATGTACATCCGTGACGGATTCATGTTGATGTATGGCAAAACCAATACAGTATTGTAAAGTAATTAGCCTCCAATTAAAATAAACAAATTTAAATTAAAAAAAAAGAAAAATCAGTTGGAAATATTTCTGTGGGTCTATCTTTTGGCTCTCTTCTGTCTCACTGATCTAGGAGAGTCTGTCAATGTCACCCAGTAGTTACACAGCAATTCTTAAAATTGAGTAGTATAGGGCTTCCCTGGTAGCTCAGCTGGTAAAAAATCCACTTGCAAGGCAGGAGACCCTGGTTCGATTCCTGGGTTGGGAAGATCCCCTGGAGAAAGGATAGGCTACTCACTCCAGTATTCTTGGGCTTCTCTGGTGGCACAGATGGTAAAGAATCCGCCTATAATGCGGGAATCCTGGGTTTGATCCCTGGATTGGGAAGATCCCCTGGAGAAGGGCATGGTAATTTACTCCAGTATTCTTTCCTAGAGAATACCATGGACAGAGGAGCCTGGTGGGCTACACTCCATGGGGTCACAAAGACTTGGACATGACTAAGTGATTAAGCACATGATTCTTCCAATGTTCTTCTTTTTTACAAAATCATTTTAGCTATTCTAGTCCACTTTAATTTATTTAGTCCCAACAAATATGTTTGTGCTTTATTTATACTGCCAGCACATAGCATTATGTACATGTATAGACTACTCATTCCTGGTTTTACCTAAAAGAGCATTTTGTTGTTCAGTCACTAAGTTGTATCTGACTCTTTGTGACCCCATGCACTGCAGCATGCCAGGCCTCCCTGTTCCTCATTAAACATATTTAAAAGCAGATTGAAAAATATAATGGTATTTTCTTTAGAGTTTTAGAATCAGAGAATTTTATTATGTATTTTCCTGCTCATCATGCTACATATGAAGAAACAGACCTAATGATTATGCTTATGAACCTGAATTTTCTGGCTTCACCAGATAAGCTGCAATAATTAGTGTGCAACACCCATTACATTCTGTTGCAATATTGTTTTTTGTGAAAATACTTTTTTCAACATGGAAAAATAAATAAAATGAAAATGAACACAAAGTCATATAAAAGGTTCATTAATTTAAATGATTTGATTCTATTTTGGATCAAACTAATCTGACACTAATTCTAGCATTTTATTGACAGTGAAGATTATAGTGGAAGTTCATTTACTTTGCCTTCAGAAGACCTGTGTCTAAAATGAGTATGTGCCACTTACATAGCTCTGTGATTTTAGGCATATCTTTTCAAATTCAGATTTCTCTTCTATACAAATGATATAACAACTCAAAGTCAGAAATAATATGTAGGGTGCACGTGTGTGTGTGTTGTTCATGAAAATGTTTGGCAAAGAGTAAGACATATGTACTTATTCCTTTTAACAGTCGTATGTTCATGGGCCAATAAGTCCATGCAAAAACAAACAAAGGGCACATATGAGGGAAAAGTGGGTAGACTTCCTTCTCTGGTACTGTATCATCACCCAGAATGTTTACAGCATCACCTAAAGTTCCACTGATTATTAGTGAAAGAAATTCAATGTGGATTCAAGGAAGATGAAGAACTGGACTGACTCATGGAGACAACCACGGGCTTCCCAGATGGCACTAGTGGTAAAGAATCCACCTGCCAATGCAGGGGGCGTGAGACATGGGTTTGATCCCTGGGTTGGGAAGATCCCCTGGAGGAGGGCATGGCAAGTCACTTCAGTATTCTTGCTGGAGAATCCCATGGACAGAGTAGCCTGGTGGGCCACAGTCCATAGGGTGGCAAAGAGTTGGACACGACTCAAGCAACTTAGCATACACGCATGCATAAAGGCAACCAATATATCACCGACTTCAAGCTGAATCTTCAGCAAGGAATAGGTCAAAAATTGTCATACACATGTGAGTTATCAGTAAAACCAGTCCCTGGGGTGAAAGCTATCTTTGCCAAGAATCACTACCAAATTTCACAATCCTGTCTTTTTATACCATTTCCCAACTTTATTCCTTATACTTTGAGTCCATTTTGCTTCAGTTTATATGCAGATTATTTTTTACCAGTTCACTGATTGCTTTGTATTTTTTCTTGACATAAATGAAGCTTACACCTCTGACTACTGGTACTCCTGATATCAATAATTATATTTTGACTGATATTGAAACACTCTTTCTGTTCTAATTATAATGCTCTTTCATTGCAGAGCAAATGATCATCATCATTTATGAGTAAAACTCATAAAATAACAGTGGTTATTATTTATTCAGGTTAAATATCTTACATGTAAGGTCAGATTTAAATCTCTAATATGCAGGCATTAGTACCCTCACTTTACAGATGAAGAATAGAAACTCAAAACTTTAAATAACCTAAGACACACAACTAGGAAGTGGTAGACCCTGTATATGACTTAGGGCTTCCCAGGTGGTGCTAGTGGTAAAGAATCCTCTTTCCAATGCAGGAGACTCAGGAGACCCGAGTTCAATCTCTGTGTTGGGAAGATCCCCTGAGGAGGATGGCAACATACTCCACTATTCTTGTCTGGAGAATCCCATGGGCAGAATACTTTGGAAGGCTACAGTTCATAGGGTTGCAAAGAGTCGGACACAACTGAAGCAACTGAGCATGCATGCACATGCACATATGGCTTCAAAGATTTTGTCTCTTGTCCACTACAGAAAGTGCAAAACTGCTGGCTAAATATTTCACATTGATATATGAATTTTCCAAAATACTAACTTGCAATTCTCATTTTCTTTTACATTTTCATTACAATTTATGTAATTTCTTTATTATGATTGCAAAGTGTTTTTATAAGGTTATTTTACCTAGTTATTGATTTCAGCTTATGAGAAGTTATTACTATTATTTACTTATTATTGCCATGAACAGACATATCATCATTTAATGGTAGTGGGCATATGTATCATTGACCCCACAATTGTATGTAGGCAGCTTCTAGTATGGTTCCCAATGATTCTAGTTTCCTGACGTTCATACACTTGTGTAATCGCCTCCCTCTGAATATAGGTTGGACCTAGTGACTTTTAATAAACAGAATTATAATTATTAGAATATTTTATCTCTAATGAATAGAATATGGTAAAAGTGATAAGATGTCACTTGTGTGATTACATCACAAAAGTGTGTGCCTTCTATCATGTTGGAACTTGTTTGTTTTTTTTTTTCTGGTACTCTTGCTTGCCCTCTCACCTGATGATAAAACAAGCTTCCATGCTGTGAGATACTCTAAAGAGAGACACACATGGCAAAGGAATAAGGGAGGCTTCCAGTTAACAGCTCATGAGGACCTAAGGCATCAATCTGATAGTCCACAAGGAACTGAGTCCTGCCAACAACTACATGAATAAAGTAGGAAGCAGATTCTTCTCAGTTGAGCCTATAAAGGAAAGCAGCCTTGAGAGAAACCTAAAGCCAGAGGACCCTGTTAAATCATGTCTGGATACCTGACTCACAGTAACTGAGATAAAAACTGTCATTGGTTTAAACCATTAATTTTGTATGTAATTTGTTACATGGTAATAAATGACTCATACAAATAAGTTAGCATGTTTTTTAAAACTGTGGTATTCTGGTGATATGCTGTGGCCAGGGCCCCATATCAAAGTGAAATACGATCTTAAGCAATTATCAAATAAGTGAGGCTAAAGCTTCAAATACTCTTGATAATTTAGATGAAAATATAGGTTGCCTCAATCTTTGTTCTAGTTCGTCAAGATTTGAACAAAGAGAAATAAAGAATAAAATCATGTTTTTTTTTTTTTCTTACAACATTCAACTTTTTCTATGACAGTCAAATTATACTTTCTGTCATCTCACTCCTTTCTGAAATGTAATTGGCTACTACCCTATTTTCCCTGCAACAGTTTAATTGTTGTATGCTTCAAGAGATTTTGATCAATGTTGTAGCACAGTTTTCTTTATATCTGTCTCTTATACACATCTAGATGTGTATAAGAGACAGAGACATATGTACTTATTCCTTTTAACAGTCGTATGTTCATGGGCCAATAAGTCCATGCAAAAACAAACAAAGGGCACATATGAGGGAAAAGTGGGTAGACTTCCTTCTCTGGTACTGTATCATCACCCAGAATGTTTACAGCATCACCTAAAGTTCCACTGATTATTAGTGAAAGAAATTCAATGTGGATTCAAGGAAGATGAAGAACTGGACTGACTCATGGAGACAACCACGGGCTTCCCAGATGGCACTAGTGGTAAAGAATCCACCTGCCAATGCAGGGGGCATGAGACATGGGTTTGATCCCTGGGTTGGGAAGATCCCCTGGAGGAGGGCATGGCAAGTCACTTCAGTATTCTTGCTGGAGAATCCCATGGACAGAGTAGCCTGGTGGGCCACAGTCCATAGGGTGGCAAAGAGTTGGACACGACTCAAGCAACTTAGCATACACGCATGCATAAAGGCAACCAATATATCACCGACTTCAAGCTGAATCTTCAGCAAGGAATAGGTCAAAAATTGTCATACACATGTGAGTTATCAGTAAAACCAGTCCCTGGGGTGAAAGCTATCTTTGCCAAGAATCACTACCAAATTTCACAATCCTGTCTTTTTATACCATTTCCCAACTTTATTCCTTATACTTTGAGTCCATTTTGCTTCAGTTTATATGCAGATTATTTTTTACCAGTTCACTGATTGCTTTGTATTTTTTCTTGACATAAATGAAGCTTACACCTCTGACTACTGGTACTCCTGATATCAATAATTATATTTTGACTGATATTGAAACACTCTTTCTGTTCTAATTATAATGCTCTTTCATTGCAGAGCAAATGATCATCATCATTTATGAGTAAAACTCATAAAATAACAGTGGTTATTATTTATTCAGGTTAAATATCTTACATGTAAGGTCAGATTTAAATCTCTAATATGCAGGCATTAGTACCCTCACTTTACAGATGAAGAATAGAAACTCAAAACTTTAAATAACCTAAGACACACAACTAGGAAGTGGTAGACCCTGTATATGACTTAGGGCTTCCCAGGTGGTGCTAGTGGTAAAGAATCCTCTTTCCAATGCAGGAGACGCAGGAGACCCGAGTTCAATCTCTGTGTTGGGAAGATCCCCTGAGGAGGATGGCAACATACTCCACTATTCTTGTCTGGAGAATCCCATGGGCAGAATACTTTGGAAGGCTACAGTTCATAGGGTTGCAAAGAGTCGGACACAACTGAAGCAACTGAGCATGCATGCACAGGCACATATGGCTTCAAAGATTTTGTCTCTTGTCCACTACAGAAAGTGCAAAACTGCTGGCTAAATATTTCACATTGATATATGAATTTTCCAAAATACTAACTTGCAATTCTCATTTTCTTTTACATTTTCATTACAATTTATGTAATTTCTTTATTATGATTGCAAAGTGTTTTTATAAGGTTATTTTACCTAGTTATTGATTTCAGCTTATGAGAAGTTATTACTATTATTTACTTATTATTGCCATGAACAGACATATCATCATTTAATGGTAGTGGGCATATGTATCATTGACCCCACAATTGTATGTAGGCAGCTTCTAGTATGGTTCCCAATGATTCTAGTTTCCTGACGTTCATACACTTGTGTAATCGCCTCCCTCTGAATATAGGTTGGACCTAGTGACTTTTAATAAACAGAATTATAATTATTAGAATATTTTATCTCTAATGAATAGAATATGGTAAAAGTGATAAGATGTCACTTGTGTGATTACATCACAAAAGTGTGTGCCTTCTATCATGTTGGAACTTGTTTGTTTTTTTTTTTCTGGTACTCTTGCTTGCCCTCTCACCTGATGATAAAACAAGCTTCCATGCTGTGAGATACTCTAAAGAGAGACACACATGGCAAAGGAATAAGGGAGGCTTCCAGTTAACAGCTCATGAGGACCTAAGGCATCAATCTGATAGTCCACAAGGAACTGAGTCCTGCCAACAACTACATGAATAAAGTAGGAAGCAGATTCTTCTCAGTTGAGCCTATAAAGGAAAGCAGCCTTGAGAGAAACCTAAAGCCAGAGGACCCTGTTAAATCATGTCTGGATACCTGACTCACAGTAACTGAGATAAAAACTGTCATTGGTTTAAACCATTAATTTTGTATGTAATTTGTTACATGGTAATAAATGACTCATACAAATAAGTTAGCATGTTTTTTAAAACTGTGGTATTCTGGTGATATGCTGTGGCCAGGGCCCCATATCAAAGTGAAATACGATCTTAAGCAATTATCAAATAAGTGAGGCTAAAGCTTCAAATACTCTTGATAATTTAGATGAAAATATAGGTTGCCTCAATCTTTGTTCTAGTTCGTCAAGATTTGAACAAAGAGAAATAAAGAATAAAATCATGTTCATCATTGAAGACAAGGAAAACTCTTGTAATCATAGATTTATAAAACAGTGAAAACATTTTCATTCTCACTTCAAATTTTTGTCAAGAATGAGAACATAGCCATGTTCAGATATTTACAGAGTGAAAATTGAGAGTTTCACACAACTCTCCACTCCAAAATAACTTTGTATACTCTATGGCCTATAAAAAGATAAGTGTGGAGGGTTTCTGTGACTTTTATTTTGGCTTTTGCTTTTTCTTTTACAATGAAAAAGTAGTGTATTAGTTTCTTTTAAAAGTAGTGTATTAGTTTCCTAAGTACCTAGTCTTGGCGGCTTAAAACAACAGACATTTATTCTCTGTAAGTTCTGGGGTCTAGACATTTGAAATCAAGATCTTGGCAGGGTTTTACTTCCCATGAAGCTTCTGAGCCTCTGAGGAAGGACCCTTCCTCTTTACATCCAGCTATTCCTTGGCTTGTGGTAGCATTACCCCAATCAGTGCCTTCCTCTTAACATAATTTTCTTCTCTTGTACATCAGAGTTTTCAGATGTCATTCTCCTGACTGTGCATGTCTGAAATTTCCCTCCTACAAGTAAATACTGGATGAAAACTCACCCTAATGAACTCATCTTAACTTGATTACAACTGCAAAGACTATTTCCAAATAAGGTCACATTCAAAGTTTCCTAGGCTGAGGACTTCACCAAAAATTTGGGGGAGATACAATTCAACCCATAACAATTTGTATTTTTTTCCGTTTGTCTTATAATAACATCTTTTGTTTTTAAACATTTATCTTTTTTTTTTTCTTACAACATTCAACTTTTTCTATGACAGTCAAATTATACTTTCTGTCATCTCACTCCTTTCTGAAATGTAATTGGCTACTACCCTATTTTCCCTGCAACAGTTTAATTGTTGTATGCTTCAAGAGATTTTGATCAATGTTGTAGCACAGTTTTCTTTATATAACCCATTTAAATAATAGCTTTATTTCTCAAAGAAGTGTTTAAAAAGCTTACCTGTTAAATCAGAATATTTTCCCCTTTGTTACAGCTGATCTTAACACTCTGAAATTTATGTTAATTTTAGGAGTTGCCAAGTGTCATGAAATTCTCTATCATAGATTATGCTAATATAAAAGTTGGCTATAATATCAGCCATTTATTTTCCTGTCATCCACAAGTTCAGTGACATTGTAGCCCCTCTACAGGGTGAGACAATAAAATATTATACCAATAAAGCAAACTATAAAAGTAATTTATATAGGGCTTCCCTGGTAGCTCAGCTGGTAAAGAATATGCTTGCAATGCAGGAGACCCCAGTTCAATTCCTGGGTCAGGAAGATCTACTGGAGAAAGGATAGGCTACCCACTCCTATTTACATGCATTATATGTAATTTATATGCATTCATCAAATGTGTATTACTTATATACTGTGTCCTAGTCACTGAATTAATTAGTGGTGGCATTATTACTTGAAAAATTATAGACCTTAGAGTCAGACAAATTTATTTATTTTTTATAAAATTTTCAGAAGAGATTAAGTAGAGGTGGCAAGAATACACATAAGAACTATACAAAAGAGATCTTAATAACCTAGATAACCACGATTGTGTGATCACTCACCTAGAGCCAGACATTCTGGAATGTGAAGTCAAGTGGGTCTTAGGAAGAAGCATCATTATGAACACAGCTAGGAGAGATGATGGAATTCCAGCTGAGCTATTTCAAATCCTAAAAGTTGATGCTATGGAAGTGCTGCAATCAATATGCCAGCAAATTTGGAAAACTCAGCAGTGGCCACAGGACTAGAAAAGGTCAGTTTTCATTCCAATCCCAAAGAAAGGCAATGCCAAAGAATGCTCAAACTACCACACAATTGCACTCATTTCACATGCTAGCAAAGTAATGCTCAAAATTCTCCAAGCTAGGCTTCAACAGTACGTGAACCAAGAACTTCCAGACATTCAGGCTGGATTTAGAAAAGGCAGAAGAACCAGAGATCAAATTGCCAACATCTCTTGGATCATAGAAAAAGTAAAAGAATTCCAGGAAAACATCTACTTCTGCTTCATTGACTGCACTAAATCCTTTGACTGTATGGGTCACAAAAAACTGTGGAAAATTCTTAAATTCAGCTGGGAATACCAGACCACCTGACTTGTTTCATGAGAAACCTGTATGCAGGTCAAGAAACAACAGTTAGAACTGATCATGGAACAATGGACTGATTCCAAATTGGGAAAGAAGTTCATCAAGGCTGTATATTGTCATCCTGCTTATTTAACTTACATGCAGAGTATATCATGTAAAATGCCAGGCTGGATGTAGCACAAGCTGGAATCAAGATTGCCGGGAGAAATATCAATAATCTTAGATAGGCAGATGATATCACCCTTATGGCAGAAAGTGAAGAGGAACTAATGAGCCTCTTGACGAAGGTGAAAGAGGAGAGTGAAAAAGCTGGCTTAAAACTCAGCATTCAGAAAAGTAAGACCATGACATCCAGTCTCATCACTTCATGGCAAATAGATGGGGAAGCAAGGGAACCAGTGACAGACTTTATATTCTTGGGCTCCGAAATTATTGCAGATGGTGACTGCAGCCATGAAATTAAAAGATGCTTGCTCCTTGGAAGAGAAGTTATGACAAACCTAAACAGTGTATTAAAAAGCAGAGACATTACTTTGCCGATAAAGGTCTGTAGTTAAAGCTATGATGTTTCCAGCAGTCACATATGGGTGTGAGAGTTGGACCATAAAGAAGACTGAGTGCCAAAGAACTGATACTTTTGAACTGTGGTGTTGGAGAAGACTCTTGAGAGTCCCTTGGACTGCAAGGAGATCAAACCAGTCAATCCTAACAGAAATCAATCCTGAATATTCATTGGAAGGACTGATGCTGAGGCTGAAGCTCCAATACTTTGGCCACCTGATGCCAAGAGTGGACTCATTGGAAAAGACCCTGATGCTGGGAAACACTGAAGGTAGGAGTAGAAAGGGATCACAGAGGACAAGATGGTTGGATGGCATCACTGACTCATTGGACGAGAGTTTGAGCAAGTTCTGGGAGATGGTGAAGGACAGGGAAGACTGGTGTGCTGTAGTCTGTAGGGTTGCAAGAGTTGGATACAACAGAGCAACTGAATGACAACAAATACATTAGGTTCTTATATTACCTATCTATTTTACATGTAGTAGTGTGTATATGTCAATCCCAGTCTTCCAATTTATCCCTCCCACACCTTATCCCCTGGTAACCATAAGTTTGTTTTCTGCATCTGTGGCTCTACTTCTGTTTTGTAAATAAGTTCATTTGCACCTTTTTTGTTAAAGATTCTGTATATAAGCAATATCATATGAATGATGTATCATTTTCTGTGTCTGACACTACTCACTATGACAATCTCCAGGTCCACCCATTTTGCTGGAAATGGCACTATTTTGTTCTTCTTTATGGCTGAGTAATATTTTATTGTGACTATGTAGCACATCTTCTTTATCCACTGCTCTGTTGATGGACATTTAGGTTGCTTCCATGTCTTGGCTATTGTAAATAGTGCTGCAATGAACACTGGCATGCATGTATCTTTTCAAATTATGGTTTTTCTCTGGGTATATGCCCAGGAGTGGGATTGCTGGGTCATACAGTAGTTATATTTTTATTTTTTAAAGAAGATCCATACTGTTCTCCATAATGGCTGCACCAATTTACACTGCCACCAACAGTGTAGCAGGGTTCCCCTTTGTGCACACTCTCTCTAGTATTTATTATTTGTAGATTTTTTTATAATGGTCATTCTGACCTGTGTGAAGTGATAACCTCATTGTAGTTTTGATTTGTATTTCTCTGATAATTGGCAACGTTGAGTATCTTTTCATGTGCCTCTTGCATATCTATGTCTTCTTTGGAGGAATGTGTATTTAGATCTTCCACCCATTTGTGGATTGGGTTGTTTTATTGATATTGAGCTACATGAGCTGTTTATATATTTTGGAGATCTTGTTGGTTGCTTCATTTGAAACATTTTCTCCCATTCTGAGGGTTGTCTTTTGTTTTGTTTATGGTTTCCTTTGCTGTGCAATAGCTTGTAAGTTTAACTTGATCCAATTTATTTATTTCTGTTTTTATTTTCATTATTTTATGAAGTGGATCAAAAAAGATCTTGCTGCAATTTACGTTAAAGAGTGTTCTGCCTATGTTTTCTTCTAAGAGTTTTTATAATGTCTGGCCTTACATTTAGGTCTTTAATCCATTCTGGGTTATTTTTGTGTATGGTTATAGAGAATGTTCTAATTTCATTCTTTTAATCCAGGAGTTGGTGATGGACAGGGAGGCCTGTGCTGTGGTTTGTGGGGTCACAAAGATTTAGACACAGCTGAGCAACTGAACTGACTGATATGTAGCTGTTCAGTTTTCTCAGCACCACTTATCGAAGAGGCTATCATTCATTGTATATTCTTGCCTCCTTTGTCATAGATTAGGTGACAGAGTCAGACAAATTTATATTTCAATACTTGCTTCACTGCTGCTGCTGCTAAGTCACTTCAGTCGTGTCCGACTCTGTGCGATCCCATAGACGGCAGCCCACCAGGCTCCACCGTCCCTGGGATTCTCCAGGCAAGAACACTGGAGGGGGTTGCCATTGCCTTCTCTGACTTGCTTCACTATATGCTACTAATTCTTTTAAATACCCATTTATTTTATCTATGAAGTGGGATAATAAAAGTATTTATCTTATAGACTTATTTTAAATATTAAATATGATATTATTAATACAATGCTCTTGATAAAGTTGATAAAATATCTTCGGTTTCTAGCAGTTATACTTAATAAAATGCAAATTACCAAAAAATAACCACTCATAGCTTTTAATTTTCTTATGTAAAATGAATTGAGTGTCTTTACTGATGGCTTGTGTTATATAATCTCTGTAAATATATGGCACAGCATATACCCTTAATATATACTGGGATCTTCCATCACAGGTTATATAAGATACAAAATTGAGTACAGTTATTCTTTATTTTTGTAACACATATTATCATATATTTACTAGGTTTTTTCTCATTCATGAAACCATTTACCTTTCACAAAAACTTTATATGTGTTGTATACTTTAAATAATGTTATGAGATATAGAAGAATACCAATAAGAAAGTGAAGCTTCAGAAAGTTAACTGATTATCTCAGGATAAAATAGCCATTGAGTTTCAGAGCTAGAGTGCAAATCCAGATGTGCAATTTTGATCAATCCACCTCAGTGCCACATTTATACACTTAGGGATGGAAGAAAGGGTAGGGGCTTTTGAAGTAAAATCAAAAGTATAGTAAGAGAAGCACGAGAGAAAAAAAAAAAAACTAGGATCATACTGTAATAAGGAAGCCAGAGATATATTCTGAGCATGAAGCAGAAGCTCGATGAAATAGATGTGGTCAACCAGAGGGAGTGATCTAAGTATGGACTGACAATCACCCTCACGAGACACAGTACACTGTTACTCTTTTTTAAGAAGGGTTACTGGGTGGGCAGCAACACAGCATGCCCAGAAACACTGTGGTGATCTTGGGGTTCATAAACATAACTTCCAGTGTCCCAGTCACTTCACGCTTAAAACATGTGTGATCACACTAGATGAGAATGGACTGGCACAGACTATTTCAGTTCAGGAAATTCAGTGTCTCTGAGTACTTTTCAGCTTTTGTTACTTGCCAGCAGTGTAGTTCCTTCAAGGTGAAAAAGAACCTCCTATTCTCAGTGCAACTGTATCTCATCAATAATGAGTCACACATCACTTGATAAACCACTTTGACAATGAACACATTTAGTCTGATAAATAGCATTTAAGAGGACTTTCTTGGATCTTACCTGCCCCCCATAAATTCCTTGAGTTAGTGTTGCAAGAAGACTGAACTAGGATCAAATTCTTATACATCTTTGAAGATAAGAAACCTAAAACCCACTGTCATACCAAGAATAGCTGTTCTACTAGAATAATAGTTTATGTTTTTTCCCCTACTAGGTATCAGATTGCTATTATTAATAGCTGAGGTAGCTTTTCATTGGCTTTTAGAGAGTCAAGGTGAAAACATAGAGCATATAAGAAACTCAGAAACTCTAAGGTTTGAAACATCTCCCCTAGCCCTCATATTCTGACACCATGTCATGCCTCTCCATCTTCCCCAAGGTATTCACCTTCCTTCTCTTAGCTGAATATTTTTGAATGAGATCCAGCCCTTGACTTGGTATCCATGATTAATTTGTAAGGATTTGATAAAGCTGCTGCCTGTTAAAAAAAACCTGAGGGTAGATATTGCTGTAAATCTGGCATTTGAGAACATTTGTCAGTCAATTTGACATTTCTTGACTTAACAGACACTGTAATTCTACACAAAATATTCTTGTAAATGAAAATTTAAAAAAGAAAAGCAATTGCAGGTTGTCTAATGATTATTGTATTTCAGAACATTTAAATTTACTTTTACACCATTTCTGTGAATGTTTACTGATTTCATTCTCTGTGATAACAGATGTAAACTTATCACTGAAATGAAGATCAAATACATCATAAGTTCAACTCTCGTTCTTTTGCTTACAACAACATGTGTTAGTGAAAGGAAAAATTAAGGCTTGGCTTTAATTATAGTTTTGAACATTAATGAATAGAGTTTGTGGAACACCATACAACACAAAGAAAGTGAATATGTGCATGATGTACATATTGAATATTTATGAAAGTCATAATATCTATAGATAAAAGATATTTTCAATGAACAGAATGAGGAAGCAATAGTTCAAAAATAAATAATGAAGCACCTTTTTTCTTTCCTTTAATTCCCTAGGAAAAGTCTGCTTAATTAAAGATATTTATTACAACTTGATCAAAAAATCAAAATTCTATGTGTCCTACATCTAGCTACTAGAGTATTCTCTGTCATAGGCCTCGTGGGTCTGAAGACGTTGACTTGTTAATGAAATCATCAAAGGAACAGGCTAAGTCTTTAGTTAAAACTGTTTGTTCCAAGATGCTCTGCATAATATGCTCCAGGCTTTTCCAAGGCAACTCTTTCATTTTTTCCCTCTTAACTTAAAACTAAAGCCTCCTTGTCATGCTTAATTAAACATCTGAATCAAATTATTTTGTAACCAGACTGGTGTGTAGGATGTAAATTTCAAATTTAGCATGAGGCATTAATTGAAGAGGCACACTATTCTTTATAAAATATGATTATCTTTTTTGTGCCTTCAAAAATACAATATATAGAAACTGGGAATGGACATGAAAATTGTTCTAACTTATACACAAGATAAAAATAAGAGATATTATAACATGGTTAGCAAAGAGAAATCTATTATATTCTTAGACTTCAAGCAAGTGATATATGTGTGTGTGTATTTATACTCAAAATCCTTCATGAAATTAGAAGGAATTTTCATCTTTTTGTCAATTATCTCTTTGCTTCTACGTAAACTGTAAACACGCTTAAGTAAGAAAATGCCTGATGAATTCCTCTTACTGATTTTTATTATCTTAGAACATCAGGAATGATTATTGTGAAAGAAAGTCTAATTTTGAAAAATGACATCCATCTGTTCAATTTTTTATTGGCCTGCTGACAATTCACTTTGAGATAATCTGGGTCAGGGTCTGTTACTTTGCACTGAAAGCAAATTATGCAAATAGGGTAACCGATTCACATAATGTTACACGTTGGGAGTATTAACTCAGTTTTAAAGGAGAACCAAAAGTAAACAGTAATATATATTCTGTCCTTAATTTGATTTTCTACAGTATTATCTCAAGTAATGTTTTTGGATTCTCATAGATAACATTTAAAAGATTCAAATACTAAAAATAGTCTAGATTTTGTAATAGACAAGTGAAGCAGTATGTGCAGGAGGCAGGCTCCAAAGCCTATACAAGTTTCTGCCTGTGTCATGTACCGCATTGTACCATACAGTTTTAAAATGTCAATTACTGTCATTTTACATTAAAGATAAAGCTTGCAAATGAAGTCTTAATCTCTTGATTGTTGACAGCTTGTGGGGGTAAGTTATGTAATTTAACCACCTTAAATAATTCCCAGAGCAGTCTCCCTTTGTAAAGGTAAATTGACTTAATTCTCTTATCCTTAGAATCACCAAAATTCTCCCTTATACACAAATTGAAATTTTTCACATGTGCATTCAAACAGCTGTTCATACTTCCAAGCATAAGGAATAAAACAGTTTGACTCCATATAAATTCGTTAGTTATCACTTATGAAATATTTTTAGTAAATTGCATAAAATAGAAGAACTGCATGCTCTAATGTATTAGGGGAAAGATGAATTACCAGTTCTTTAAAGAAGGTAACAGGCTATGGTAACAAAACCTTTCTAAGCATCAGTTCTGTGTTCTAGGCTCCTCTATATGAAATCTGAATCAGAGAGTAAGTTCTCTGCCACTTGACTGCTCAGTGACCTTGGGATAAGCCATTTACACATTTGGCCCCTGAGCCAACTTATCCAAACTGTAAAAATGATGATAATTTTACCTTCCAAACGAATGGATTGCTTGGGGGGATAAAAATTAAAGAGATGTTGAATCTGGAAGAAATTTGCCAACTGTGAGGAAAGCAGAAGAGTACAGTTTTTTTTTTTTTTTAAGCTTTTGAATGTTTCCTTTTTGTGATGTTTTAATTATATACTTTTATTATAATACCAAACTTTTTAAAACCAAACTGTCAACTATAGAGTATATTAAAATTATTAAGTTAGATGAAATTTAAAGTTCATGTATTTATATAAAAATTTTTTAAAANGTTTTTTTTTTTTTTAAGCTTTTGAATGTTTCCTTTTTGTGATGTTTTAATTATATACTTTTATTATAATACCAAACTTTTTAAAACCAAACTGTCAACTATAGAGTATATTAAAATTATTAAGTTCGATGAAATTTAAAGTTCATGTATTTATATAAAAATTTTTAAAAATAATCCATTCTTTTCCTTTAGATACTCTTTCTTTATATTATGTATTTTGTTACATTAAATTGGAAAATTCTATCATTATAGAATAATAACAATTGTTTAAAAGTTCAAGCAAATTGATCATTTTATTCTCCAAAAGTGTTTTCCTCCTAAATTACATTTTTTGAAAAAGACAATTTGATTTCAAGGTCTAATTTTATAAAAAGATGAAAGACACACAAAATGAATTTAAGATTCCCCATAATCAATATTTAGTATTATAGATTTATATTTAGAATTACATTGAGAGATCTTAAGGTATGGAGAGAATATTAATCTATTCAATGGCAAATGTAGAATTAACTGATTCCTGTCAAATAACAGTGCATTTTACAAATTTCATAAAGGCTTACAGTTAAGTCCCAAAGAAAGGCAATGCCAAAGAATGTTCAAACTACTGCACAATTGCAAAGTAACACTTAATATCTCACACACTAGCAAAGTAATGCTTAAAATTCTCTAAGCCAGGCTTCAACAGTACTTGAACCATGAAATTCCAGATGTTCAAGCTGGATTAAGAAAAGTCAGAAGAACCAGAGATCAAATTGCCAACATCCGCTGATCACTGAAAAAGCAAGAGAGCTCCAGAAAAACATCTACTTCTGCTTTATTGATTATACCAAAGCCTTTGATTGTATGGATTACAACAAACTGTTGAAAATTCTCAAAGAGATGGGAATACCAGACCACCTGACCTGCCTCTTGAGAAATCTGTATGCAGGTCAAGAAGCAACAGTTAGAACTGGACATGGAACAACAGACTGGTTCCAAATAGGAAAAGGAGTACATCAAGGCTATATATTGTCACCCTGCTTATTTAACTTATATGCAGAGAATATCATGAGAAATGCTGGGCTGGATGAAGCACAAGCTGGAATCAAGATTGCTAGGAGAGAAATATCAGTAACCTCAGATATGCAGATGACACCATTCTTATGGCAGAAATAAAGAAGAACTAAAGAACTTCTTGATGAAAGTGAAAAAGTTGGCTTAAAACTGAAGATTCAGAAAACTAAGCTTGTGGCATCCAGTCCATCACTTCATGGCAAATAGATGGGGAAACAGTGGAAACAGTGACAAACTTTATTTTTGGGGACTCCAAAATCACTGCAGATGGTGACTGCAGCCATGAAATAAAAAGATGCTTACTCCTTGGAAGAAAAGCTATGACCAATATAGACAGCATTAATATAGACAGTTAAAAAGCAGAGACACTACTTTGCTGACAAAGGTCTGTCTAATCAAGGCTATGGTTTTTCTAGTAGTCACGTATGAATGTGAGAGTTGGGCTATAAAAAAAGGTGAGCACTGAAGAACTGATGCTTTTGATGGTGTTGGAGAAGACTCTTGAGAGTCCCTTGGACTGCAAGGAGATCCAACCAGTCCATCCTAAAGGAAATCAGTCCTGAATATTCACTGGAAGGACTGATGCTGAAGCTGAAACACCAGCACTTTGGCCACCTGATGTGAAGAACTGACTCATTGGCAAAGACCCTGATGCTGGGAAACATTGAAAGCAGGAGGAGAAGGGGATGACAGAAGATGAGATGGTTGGATGGTTCACCAACTCGATCGACAAGAGTTTGAGCAAGCTGCAGGAGTTGGTGATGGAGAGGGAGGCCTGGCGTGCTGTCGTCCATGGGGTCACAAAGAGTTGGACACGGCTGAGTGACTGAACTGAACTGAATTATAGTTAAGTATGAATTATTTGAATCTTATCTTTCATCAGGTGTCTTCTATTTTCAATTAGTACTCCTGTGTATAATGCCTTTTAAGTTGAAGGAGTGAATCATTTATCATATGTTCAAATATAAAAAAAGAGTTTAAAACATTAGTAAAATAAAAAGGCCTACTTCTGTCCTTGTGAGTGTATGGTTAGTTGCAAATAATAAGAAGAAGATATCTGTCAAGTAATAAAGAAATATTTTAGTACTTCTTATCTTGAAGTATTAAGATAAAGTCAGGTGATGAGAAATAATTCCCTCAGTAATTGAATATATCACTGTCTCTAAATATCTGAACTCACAGCCAGGGATGACAAGAATTGTAAGCTACCCTCTTCCTAAGAATTTTGACCAATTAAGTTTCATTCTCAAAGTATGAATACTTTACTAATATGTGAGTTTTTAAGAATACATAGAATTTTTAGGAGAAATACAAAGCCATTAATCCCCTGGAGGAAACAAATCAGGAGTTTTTTTCCATATGAATATTTCAACAATATTATTCTGATGATCACTAGTGTTGGCATATATTTCCAACAAGTAAGTATAAGTCTTTCACAAAAACATAAAATAATAATTGTAAACTTAATTTTATTCAACTAATTTACTCACACACACCACACATACACATAAATTTATTTTTAAAAAGATTAAAAATGAACTAAATATATTCCATGACATAATCGTTGGATTGTCTTCAGCATCATATGACATTGAAAACAAATGGCTGTCTATATTTTCCCTTTATATCTAAGTTTCAAGTAATTTTTCTGACACCAAAACTCCCTCAGAAAACATCTTCTAAAAGAGATTTGGATGTATAAAGCACAACTCTACTGTGTCAGTTAAGAAGTCACATTCAACTTCAATTTTCAATCTTGCTTTGCCATACTCCTGTAGAAACAGCTTATGTTTTTACACACCTCTATCTCTTCCAAGCTATTTCATTCTCTATTGCTTAACCTGAAGTCCTAAAGTTAAGCTTTAATCTCCATAAAACACTTCAACAGAAGATAAAAGAAGGAACACTTGAACAGTTGTATAGAAAACTATGGAGAACACAGTAAAATTTAGAAATGCATGATTTCAGTCGAGTTAAAGATTGTTTCTTTGTGAAGTTTTATAGCTGTATGTACAGGATAAACTATGAAGTTATGTATAAATCCAAAATTGTTTTATCTCATAATTATAGAAAATAAAAACTAATATCTTCTTTTGACATATATTAATACCAGACAAAATTTCCTATTTTTCAAAAATACTTGGCATAGGAAAATCTGTGATAAAAGTACAATTTTAGAATTGGAAAATACATCTATGCTTACTGGAATGAAAAAAGCCAAGAGAAATTAAACATATTTGCCTTTTTTCTAAAGAAAATGAATAAAGTTGTTATTAATATATGCAGGATAACAGATTTCAGGACATCTCTCTTTGGAAAGACTTGTTTTGTGGAAAAAGTGTCATATCTTTGGGAAATTTTTATGCATATTTGCCAAATAATGCTTCTCCTCTCTGAATAAATATTTCAGAAGCACTGCTGTTTAGAACCTCGCATGTATTTATGTGTGTATGTATGTGTGTATGTGTTTTATATTTGCTATCATTCAGTTTTGTAATATTTCTTTGCTCTTTTAGTGACTGCTATATTTTTTTAACATGGCAACAAGCACACAACATTATATCTACCATCTTACACAAATTTTAAAGGTATAGTACAGTGAGTTAAGTGAAAGTCACTCAGTAGAGTCCGACTCTTTGCAACCCCATGGCCTATACAGTCCATGGAATTCTCCAGGCCATAATAGCGTGGAGTGGATAGCCGTTCTGGAGTGGGTAGCTGTTCTCTTCTCCAGGGAACCTTCCCAAATCAGGGATTGAACCAAGGTCTCCCGCATTGTAGGTGGATTCTTTAGCAGCTTAGCCACCAAGGAAGCTCGATAGTACAGTAATGTTAACTATAAACACAATGTTGTACAGCAGATATCCAGAAGTTACTCATCTTGCATGACTGGAAACTCATACCCATTGAACAGCAACTCATTTGACTCTTCCCCCAGCCCCCAGCAATCACCATTCCATTGTCTGCTTGTGTGAGTTAGACTATTTTCACTTCAGTTCAGTCGCTCAGTCGTGTCCAACTCTGTGACCCCATGAACTGCAGCACGCCAGGTCTCCGTCCATCACCAACTCCTGGAGTCCACCCAAATCCCTGTCCATTGAGTTGGTGATGTCATCCAACCATCTCATCCTCTGTCGTCCCCTTCTCCTCCTGCCTTCAATCTTTCCCAGCATCAGGGTCTTTTCCAATGAGTCAGTTCTCCCCATCAGGTGTCCAAAGTATTGGAGTTTCAGCTTCAGCATCAGTCCTTCCAATGAACACCCAGGACTAATCTCCTTTAGGATGGACTGGTTGGATCTCCTTGCTGTCAAAGGGACTTTCAAGAGTGTTCTCCAACACCACAGTTCAAAAGCATCAATTCTTCGATGCTCAGCTTTCTTTATAGTCCAACTCTCACATCCATACATGACCACTGGAAAAATGACAGCCTTGTCTAGATGGACCTTTGTTGGCAAAGTAATGTCTCTGCTTTTTAATATGCTGTCTAAGGTTGGTCATAGCTTTCCTTTCAAGGAGTAAGCGTCTTTTTTTTAATTTCATGGCTGCAGTCACCATCTGCAGTGATTTTGGAGCCCAGAAAAATAAAGTCAGCCACTGTTTCCACTGTCTCCCCATCTATTTGCCATGAAGCTATTTTAGATACCTCATATAAGTAGATTCATGAAGTATTATTTGGCCTACTGTGACTGGCTTATTTCATTTAGCATAATGTCCTCCAGGTTCATTCAAATGTTCGTATATAACAAGACTGCCTTCTTTTTAATGCCTGAATAATATTCCATTCTATGTGTAGATCTTATTTTTAAATTTATGCATGTATACATTTATTCATTTTATATTGTTATATAGTTGACATACAAATTACACCAGTTTCAAATGTAATCATTTGACATTTGCACACATTATGAAATGATCACCATGATAAATATAGTAATCATCTATCTCCATATGAATTTATTATAATATCATTAACCATATTCCTTGTGATGTATATTACATTCCTATGGCTTATTTATTTTATAACTAGAGGTTTGTTCTTAATCCCCTTCACCTGTCTCACCTTCCCCATCCAGCCCCCTCTTCTGGAACCATCCATTTGTTCTCTGTATCTTTGAATCTGTTTTCACATTGTTTTGTTTGTTTTTTTAGGTTCCACATATGAATGAAATCATATGATATTTGACTTTGACTTATTTCACTTCTAGATCTATCCAACTTACCACAAATGGCAAGATTTCTTTTCTTTTCTTTTTAAATGGCTGAGTGATATTCCATGGTGTATGAGTATGTGGGGGTATATGTGTGTGAGTGTGTGTGTATGTGTATATATACATCACACCCTTAAGAATAAGTGTATGATTTTGCACATTTTCTTAGAGGTGATGATGCACTATGATGAAATGAAGAGTCTTTCAATCTGGTTTGCTGAATGCATACAATGAGGAAAACCCCCAGATGACCCATATTGGCCACATAACATGAGCAAGAATTAAAATTTGTTATGTTAAGTCATAAATATTTAAGGGTTGTTACTGCAGCATAACCTGGATAAAATGACAGATTAAGAAAATGCATAAGAAGTATGTTGAACCAACTCCATTAAAATAATCAAGGCCATATAGAAAGTTTTCTTTTTAACAAATCAGCAATAAAAATAGGGAACATCAAAGCACTAGAAACTTGGAAAGATTTATGAAAAACAATCTGCAAAGAAATGCACTGCCTTAATTTCATAATACTAAGAAAAACAGAAGGACTGAGGAATAGAAACCATTATGTCCACACTAACATTGCCTTGCTCAAAGGGGTATAAAGTCAAAGACAAAGAAAAGTCATACAATATATGAGGGGTTCACATCTAATTTCCATCTATGTGTTTGGGAACAGGCCCTGGTCTTAAAGTCTACAAAAAGTGTTGAATCAATAATAGGAGGCTTAAACTTATGGTGGTATATTCAGCTGTACTAGGGAATGGACATTGTCTACCTAGATTTCTGTATGTATTATATATGGAAAAGGAATTCTTATCACAATGAATGAGCTATTAGCTAAAAATTCTTTCAATTTAGCTCTCAGGTTATTATATAATGTTAGATCACTAACCTGATCAAGGAATTAGAAATTAAATTACAAACTCATAGTTTTAAATATACATAGATGGATGGATAGCTGCATGGATAGATGGATAAACAGGCAGGTAAGTAGGAAAAAACATAAGTATTTAGTAGATAAAAAAACAGACATAAATATTAATAGATATAACATAGACATATGACTTAATAATATCTACTGAGAGAACCCAGAAGCAATAAAAACTCTCTTCTAGAGAACTAGGTAGCAGTAAGCATACTTAGAGTAGTAGCAATGATCACATTTAGGGCCAGATCTTGGTTCCTTAAGGGCTTCTTTCATGGCTCAGCGGTAAGGAATCTGCCTGCCAATGCAGGAGACATGGGTTCAATCCCTGGGTCAGGAAGAGCCCCTGGAGGAGGAAATGGCAACCCACTCCAGTATTCTTGCCTGAAAAAAATCCCATGGACAGAGGAGCCTGGTAGGTTATAGTCATGGACTCGCAAAGTCAGACACGACTGAGCAACCGAGCATACAGACACACTTGGTTCCTAAATACCATCATCAACTAAAAAGAGTAAGGTTTCCTTAACTGAATGGCTGATTGCAAGGCTAGGAATAGGAAAGTAAAAATGAGCCTGGAATATCCTGTTGTGCCATAAAGTAAAAGATTGCTCAGAGAATTGATAGGAACTTGTCAAAGGAACACAGCCGCCAACTTGAAGGCACTTACACTAGCCAAATCTGGGGCACTTTGAGAATTCGTATAAATAATGATAGCAGTGAACTATAATTCACAGAGGAAAAGAAGAATCCAAGAGTTTTTAAAAAATAGCTAAATAAATAAATAACTGAAAAGAGTTATTTGGCAGCTATTATAGCAGTACTTATCTCAGTCAAGATTTATCAGTGGATGTTAAAATCAGGATGAACCTGTTATGGGAAAAATGTATTAATACTTTATATAGTTTTAATATTTTATTATTTATAAAATATCTACTTTATAAGAAACCCAATAGATGTCACTTTTATTAAACCATTAATGTTAATTTTGTCACTAGTGGGCAAATATGCACCATGTGCTTCATGCTGAAGAATACATCACTTTCTTTATATTTTTGCCAAAAATGAACAAGCTCAATCTAAGCAAGAGGAAACCCAAACTGAAGGGCATTCTGGAATATATATGATTTATATTCCTCAAAAATGTCAACATATTTGAGACAGTTGGAGGAAGTTTGCATTAAGAGAATGTGGCAGCCGGGTAACTTGAAAGCTGAACCCGGGTAATTAGAACCACCCCCACACCCATCTCTGGAATGTTCTGCCCACTGAGGGAGCCATTTTCAAGGACGTAGACTTAAAAGAGCAACGTGTCGTTGAAACCATCCAGACAGCATACATGATTGAACTCTGTTAAGACATCTATATAGACTTAAGATTCTGGTGGGTGGGTATACAGTCATATTGCAGCACCCAGGACAAGCCTCCTACACAATCACTTCGCTGCTTAAACCTGCCACCTACCGAGGTGAAGTGCCTGTCTCTTTCTTCATCTCTCCTTGCCCTCCCTGTACTGGGACCAGTTTCAGATTTTACCCAGAAAACTGTCATGGTTTTGAACCAAAAGAGGTAGAGCAATTGAATTAAAATTGTAATCCAGGATTGGATTCTAGACCAGATTTGATTTTCTATAATGGACAGTTCAGTTCAGTTCAGTCGCCCAGTAATCTCTGACTCTTTCTGATCCCATGGACTGCAGTATGCCAGGTTTCCCTGTCCATCATCAACTCCCAGAGTTTACTCAAACTCATGCCCATTGAGTCAGTGATACCATCCAACCATCTCATCCTCGGTCTCCTCCTGCCTTCAGTCTTTCCCAGCATCAGGGTCTTTTCCAAAGAGTCAGCTATTCGCATCAGGTGGCCAAAGTATTAGAGTTTCAGCTTCAACATCAATCCTTCCAATGAATATTCAGGACTGACTTCCTTTAGGATGGACTGGTTGGATCTTCTTGCAGTCCAAGGGACTCTCAAGAGTCTTCTCCAACATCAAAAAGCATCAATTCTTCGGCGATCAGCTTTCCTTATATCCCAACTCTCACATCCATACATGACTACTGGAAAAACGACAGCCTTAACTAGATGGACCTTTGTTGGCAAAGTAACATCTCTGCTTTTTAATATGCTGTCTAGGTTGATCATAGCTTTTCTTCAAAGGAGTAAGTGTCTTTTAATTTCATGGCTTCAGTCACCATCTGCAGTGATTTTGGAGCCATGAACTTTGTTTTCCGAATGTTGAGTTTTAAGTCAACTTTTTCATTTTCTTTCACTTTCACCAAGGGGCTCTTTAGTTCTTCTTCATTTTTTGCCATAAGGGTGGTGTCATTTGCATATCTGAGGTTATTGATATTTCTCCTGGAATCTTGATTCCAGCTTGTGTTTCTTCCAGCCCAGTGTTTCTCATGATGTACTCTGCATATAAGTTAAGTAAGCAGGGTGACAATATACAGCCTTGATGTACTCCTTTTCCTATTTGGAACCAGTCTGTTGTTCCATGTCTGTTTCTAAGTGTTGCTTCCTGGCCTGCATACAGATTTCTCAAGAGGCAAGTCAGGTGGTCTGGTATTCCCATCTCTTGAAGAATTTTCTACAGTTTATTGTGATCCACAGTCAAAGGCTTTGGCATAGTAAATAAAGCAAAATAAATATTTTTCTGGAACTCTATTGCTTTTTCTATGACCAAACAGATGTTGGTAATTTGATCTTTGGTTCCTCTGTCTTTTCTAAAGCCAGCTTGAACATCTGGAAGTTCACAGTTCATGTAGTTTTGAAGCCTGGCTTGGAGAATTTTGAGCATTACTTTACCAGTGTGTGAGATACGTGCAACTGGGCGGTAGTTTGAGCATTCTTTGGCATTGCCTTTCTTTGGGATTGGAATGAAAACTGACCTTTTCCAGTCCTGTAGCCACAGATGAGTTTTCCAAATTTGCTGACATATTGAGTGCAGCACTTTCACAGCATCATCTTTCAGGATTTGAAAAAGCTCAACTGGAATTCCGTCACCTTCACTAGCTTTGTTCATAGTGATGCTTCCTAAGGCCCACTTGACTTCACACTCCAGGATGTCTGGCTCTATGTGAGTGATCACACCATCGTGATTATCTGGGTTGTGAAGATCTTTTTTGTACAGTTCTTTTGTGTATTCTTGTCCCCTCTTCTTAATATCTTCTGCTTCTGTTAGATCCATACCATTTCTGTCCTTTATTGTGCCCATCTTTGCATGAAATGTTCCCTTGGTATCTCTAATTGTCTTGAAGAGATCTCTAGTCCTTCCCATTCTATTGTCTTCCTGTACTTCTTTGCACTGATCACTGAGGAAGGTGTTCTTATCTCTCCTTGCTGTTGTCTGGAACTCTGCATTCAGATGGGTATATCTTCCCTTTTCTCTTTTGCTTTTCGCTTCTCTTCTTTTCACAGCCATTTATAAGGCCTCTTCAGATAACCGTTTTGTTTTTTTGCATTTCTTTTTCTTGGGGATGGTACTGCTCCCTGTCTCCTGTACAATGTCATGAACCTCCATCCATAGTTCATCAAGCACTCTATCAGATCTAGTCCCTTAAATTTATTTCTCACTTCCACTGTATTAGGGATTTGATTTAGGTCATACCTGAATGGTCTAGTGGTTTTCCCTATTTTCTTCAATTTAAATCTGAATTTGGCAGTCAAGAGTTCATGATCTGAGCTACAGTCAGCTCCTGGTCTTGTTTTTTCTGACTGTATGGAGCTTCTCCATCTTTGGCTGCAGAGAATATAATCAATCTGATTTCGGTGTTGACCATCTGGTGATGTCCATGTGTAGAGTCTTCTCTTGTGTTGTTGGAAGAGGGTGTTTGCCATGACCAGTGCATTTTCTTGGCAAAACTCTATTAGTCTTTGCCCTGCCTCATTCCGCATTCCAACGCCAAATTTGCCTGTTACTCCAGGTGTTTCTTGACTTCCTACTTTTGCATTCCAGTCCCCTATAATGAAAAGGAAATCTTTTTTGGGTGTTAGTTCTAAAAGGTCTTGTAGGTCTTCACAGAACCGTTCAACTTTAGCTTCTTCAGCACTACTGGTCAAGGCACAGACTTGGATTACCGTGATATTGAATGGTTTGCCTTGCAAACGAACTGCGATCATTCTGTCGTTTTTGAGATTGCACCCAAGTACTGCATTTTGGACTCTTGTGGACTATGATGGCTACTCCATTTCTTCTAAGGGATTCTTGTCCACAGTAGTAGATATAATGGTCATCTGAGTTAAATTCACCCATTCCAGTTTGTTTTAGTTTGCAGATTCCTAAAATGTATAACAGACACTAAGTGGTAATTGGAATAATTTGTTTAAAGGTTTTTTTTATTATTAATGTTAATATCTGTATTAACATTAATGTTATAAGTGTGTTATAATATTATAAGTGTGATAAATTTACTACAGTTATATAAAAGAATGCTTTTTTGGGGGGGAAACATACTGTAAGTATTTAAAAGCATTATAACTGCAATTGATTCAAATGTTTGAGGAAAAATACAGTTGATCCTTGAACAAAGTGGGTTTGATATGTGAGGTTTCACTTATACTTGGATATTTTTCAGTAGTAAATACTATAATACTAAATGTCTGTGGTTGGCTGAATCTAGGTATATGAATAAAGTATAAATTATATGCAGATTAATTCTCACATTGTTCAAGGGTCTACTCTATGTAGATATGTAGGGTAGATATGTAGATACACATATATATACATAAAGGCTTACAGATAAGCAGAGAATAAAAAAAACCAATGTTTTGAAAATTTAACATTTGGGGGAGCTTTATACTATTTTTTGCTCTAAGCCTGAAATTATACAAGAAGAAAAAGAAAAAAAAAAAAAACGGCAAGGTCAAAATTTTCTTTCATGCCCTCATTTTATTTGAGTGCTATTTTATTTGACTTTGCTCACCATTCCTCTTGAAAATTCCTATTTCCTGAATTGCATGATTCTGAGTTTTGTGATGTTAGATGCACGTCTTTAGATTGTTATGAAAACACTGCTTTTCCCTATTGTTTCTGTTTTTTTGTTTTTGTTTTTGTTTGTTTGTTCTAGACATCCTTAACTAGTAGCATCTAGATCTATGGCTTACATTTCAACTTTGGAAGTTAAAGAGTTCCAAATTTATAGCTCAAGTCTAGTTTTTCCCTGGTATTCTTTGCTTCTTTAACCAATTACTCACTGAGTGCATTCATCCTAATTTCCCATAGGCAACTCATTCAAAAAATGTTCAAAACGATATATGTTTTCTCTTGAAATCCAATTGCTGCTTCTGTGTTTCCATACTTATTAATTGCATCAGTCACCCCAACCAAAATCATGATAGCATCTTAAATCATATTCACCAAGTTATATACTGAAAACACACTAATCTCTTTTGTCCCCATTCAAACTGACATTCATTCATTCAACAAACATTTATTTTCTATGTGTTAAGCACTGGGACTAGAACAGTGAAGAAGATGCACATAGCCTAGTTTTGATTAAGCTTGTTTTCTAATGGGAAAAGTAAGACAATTAAGTGTAAGTCCTCTTTACCAGGTAAAGAAATTTGTATTACTAAGTATCATACAGATTCAGTATAGAAAAATCTGAAAAAAGATAAATTAAATCACCTCTATCCCACTGCCATCTTATATTGGGACATTTACTGTCATTAATGTGATCCCTTATAAAAGCATCTGGATCATGACTCACTAGTCCTCTGGTTAACATTCCTCAGTAGCCCTCCAGTGGCAATTGGATCACCTCTAAACACCTTGATATGGCTTCACGTTACTTTACACACGCTGGCCTTTGCTTACCCAAATTTTTTTCACTTGTTTGTCCTACTCTCACTACCCCAAGCTTCCTCACATTTTTTCTAGAGCCATCTTGAATAACTTGACTTTGCCAGTGTGTGTTTGTTAGTTGCTCAGTCATGTCCAACTCTTTGTGACCCCATAGATTGTAGCCTGCCAGGCTCCTCTATCCATGGTATTCTCCAGGCAAGAATACTGGAGTGGGTAGCCATTCCCTGCTCCAGGGAATCTTCCTGACTCAGGGATCAAACCCGGGGCTCCTGCATTGCAGAAGGATTCTTTACTGTCTGAGCCATGGGGGAAGATTTTGCCAGAGTGCTATATTACATTCTTTCATACTCTGCTGGAATGCCATTGGACCTGGTGCATACTTCTACAATGTGAAATGTCACCTAATTGCAGATTTTTATTTATGTCTTTCCTTACTGAGCTCCTGAAGTTAGAAAAGACTTATTGATCCTTAAGTTACCAGTACCTACCATACTTGATGTATAGTAGATGTCCACAAATATTTACTGAAATAATTAAATCAATGTATAAGAGATAATACAGTCATATGTATTATCTCTTAGAGTATAGAATAAACAAAACGTATTCTGAATTTTAAGAATTTAGTCATTGCAAGTTGTTATTACCAATAATTACATTGTCTTGAGGGGACAAATGTAATTAGTGATGTCCAATGTCACATAATTTGAAAAAATGTACTCTTATTCAACTTTTAAATTCTTAATAATTTGACATTTATTTCTTCAGAAAAACCAAACTCAATAAACACATAAATCAATATATTAATTACTTGTGTTTTTAAAGTCTCAGTTTTGACCAATGTACTTGAAGTTTGGCCCTAGGCCAAGACAATTTTGAAGGTGAGATAGGCTTCTGGTGTTCTTTTGGGAAGAATGTTTACTTCTTGAAACTGAGTTAAAATATAGCACCTTGATCTTCCTTAATTTTTCTGTATAGAGTAGAAGATTAAAAACCCCACTGATGGAATTACTTCTAAGGAAGAAGGAGGAGTACAGACCATAATATCTTTCTTTGTTATATTTTGCAATGAAAATAAACTATGGGAGTCTGCTCATGCTTTTATTCCTGTAAGTGCTTAGGAATTTAAAAAAATTATTTTTTGCCTTTCTCATTTGATAGGTGCATGTTAAACTTATTGTTACCTTTATTAAACTTATTGTTATCTTTATTAAACTTATTGTTATCTTTATCTTTATTAAACTTATTGTTACACCTTTTCTTAAGTAATCATTACTTTAAAAACATTTCCAAAATGTAAACATTTTATTTACCTGTAGAGGTGTCTACAAATGAAATTCAGTGTGACAATTTGTATAGTTGGTATATTTAAAACATTGAGTGTGTTTTTGTTCAATGTACAAAGAATTTACAGTAAGAGCAGAAACTTATAAAAGTCAAAACAGAAAGGTAAAGAGAATTGGTTAGAGGTCTTTCTGTTGATATGGAAAAGTAAGGAATATGCGATATAATAAAAACAAAGGCTTTGGTTTTTGTTATTCCAGGTTGTTTATCCTCTTTGTTAATTATAGTTCAAACAAAGAATGGCAAAAGTATCTCTGAACTATGAAATTGTGGCAGTAAATCATCTGGATAGCACTGAATTTTATAGCCTATGGGGGATTTAAGTTAAATGCTTAAGACAGACTATGCCAAAGACTTGCAAGTTTTAAAGTTAATCAATTTGCTTAAAACAATACAGCAAACTAAATTTTATTTGCTTAAATTGTCTTTTAGCAATTACAAACTACTTACATCTTTCTAGACTCTGTCAACCTCTCATACTCTAGTAAAGCAGAGCAACTTACAAACACCAAAATGCAATGAGAGATTGGAAAGAATGGCATAGGTTAGTCTGTGTACATGTGTGCACCTGCACACTCACATTCTCAAAAGTGCATCTGGGATGGTTTTACAGAGAAGGCAATATTTTATGTGCATGTTAAAGAGTGCACAGCAGTTTGTGAGACAGAGATTGGAAGAACTGTGGTTCATCTCACACAAAGACGCTGTTATGAATGAGCATGGTATAGTGAGCAATTAGTGAGAAATTTGTTATATACCACTGACAACATTTTATGTTATCTATTATTCTCAAAAGAATGTTTTCCCAGTATCATTTCACCACGTGATCCCTTCTTCAGATGCAGTATTTGGAAAACCCATTTGTAAACAAATTATCTCAGATAATCTGAGAAACAGATGCTTTGTTAGATTTGTCTGCAGAGAACTCCCTTCCACCCTCAACTCCCTCAGGTGATTTCTGATTAGATGCAGAGAAATCCCTAGAGATCACCACCCCAGCACAGTTTGAAGTTCATTTCCCTAGGTTGTCTGGCTAATATTATTTGTATGCTGATTTCCCTCTAGTTTACACGTTTGTCACCTTTAGTTTACATGTTTGTCAAATTCCAAGCTGAGACATCAAACAGTTTTTTTTTCTAATTGCCTGTACATCACTGCAGAGTTTTGCTACCACAGCTATTTGCAGCCTAGCTTACACTTAGCGGTATCAGGCAGAATGGGTGAGGTTATACTGTTATAACAAACAAACCCCAAGCCTTAGTGGCTTAAGACAACAAAATTTATTTTTCACACATGCTGTATGACACAGGGACCTAAAGATTCTGCTCACAGTAAACATTCAGGAACCCTGACTGATTAAACCACCTTCTCAACAACTTCTTCCATGACAGTCTTGACAGAGAGAAGAGAATTTACCTCTTAAATACGCCACAGAAGAGGGATATTTCATTTCCATTTCACATTTTATTGGCCAGATGAATCCATGAATCTATGCCAAACTTAACCAGTGTCAGGGAAATGTAATTCTAACATGTACCCAAAGGTAGAGAAATGCTTAGCAAACTGCACTAATGACTTCTACACTACCCATGTCTATTCTTCCAACTGATGAACTTCCTTCTTAATTATAAGTGTATTTAATTTATATATATTTTTGGTATCTGTGTGATTAAAAAGAAGTTCATGCTTCTCTCTGAAAAAGGAGCTTCAGAATTTGATAGATAGCTAAATAAGCAACTTGGTCTTGGTTATGACTTTAAAATCAGACTATGACTATGTCAGATGATGGCTGGACAGCAGAAAAAGAATCCAGTATAATCAGAAAGAACATAGTATAAGGAGCAAAAATTAGACAAAGAGACAGTGTAACACTGGTTCCTTTTTATCAGTGATGTACTTCCTAGTGTGTCTTATTTAACACCAGGTTACTGAATGGTACAGTACTTCCCTGGTGGCTCAGATGGTAAAGCATGTGCCTACAATGCAGGAGACCCAGGTTCAATTCCTGGGTTGGGAAGATCCTCTGGAGAAGGAAATGGCAANGTAACACTGGTTCCTTTTTATCAGTGATGTACTTCCTAGTGTGTCTTATTTAACACCAGGTTACTGAATGGTACAGTACTTCCCTGGTGGCTCAGATGGTAAAGCATGTGCCTACAATGCAGGAGACCCAGGTTCAATTCCTGGGTTGGGAAGATCCTCTGGAGAAGGAAATGGCAATCCACTCCAGTACTCTTGCCTGCATAATCCCGTGGACGGAGGAGCGTCGTAGGCTACAGTCCATGGGGTCGCAAACAGTCGGACACGACTGAGCAACTTCAAAAAACAAAAAACAAAAAAACTGCATGCTATATACATTTGGGTTCATCTATTTTAACTATATTCCCCTAACAATACCTGAAGCTGATCCTCGCAATTTTTATTTGAAAATGAAATCATTAAAAGTTTTGTTGAGAGAATCCTTATTTTGTGTGTGCATATGTCTGTCTGTGTATATACACATGCATATACTTAAGAAGTAAAAGTGAAAGTGTTAGTCGCTCAGTCGTGTCTGACTCCTTGTGACCCCCATGGACTATAGCCCGCCAGGCTCCTCTGTCCATGGGATTCTCCAGGCAAGAATACTGGAGTGGGTTGCCATTTACTTCTCCAGGGGATCTTCCCGACCCAGGGATTGAATCCGGGTCTCCTGTACTGCAGGCAGATTCTTTATGGTCTGAGCCACCAAAGTTAGTCATAATTAAGTGCAGAAAATTATACGATATATATCAGGTGTAAGGCCTGAACTAGATCATTTTTGGGTTTTGTTTTCTGTTTCTTAATGGGATGCGGATGAGCTGCCTTATCCAGAAGGCGTTATACAGTCTTTATCTAGGTTGAAGTCTCAGTCTGCAATTGAGGTCTGTATCTCTCACCTGTTGTAACTTCTATGTTCCACATTTTATCATGCTGCACTAGTTGCTTGAGGCTTCCGGGTCTCCTGTACTGCAGGCAGATTCTTTATGGTCTGAGCCACCAAAGTTAGTCATAATTAAGTGCAGAAAATTATACGATATATATCAGGTGTAAGGCCTGAACTAGATCATTTTTGGGTTTTGTTTTCTGTTTCTTAATGGGATGCGGATGAGCTGCCTTATCCAGAAGGCGTTATACAGTCTTTATCTAGGTTGAAGTCTCAGTCTGCAATTGAGGTCTGTATCTCTCACCTGTTGTAACTTCTATGTTCCACATTTTATCATGCTGCGCTAGTTGCTTGAGGCTATCAGCAATGTTAATTGTGGTAATCTGTCAGTGTCCTTCTGCTTGCAGTTGCTTTCATTTGAGTCCTTAAATCTCTCTTCCTGGATGCAGAATTAGTCAACTGTACTCTTAGGCCAAGCACTGTTACCACTTCTCTCCCTAACTGCCGCTGTGCTCAGCTGAATGACGCTGCAACTGCCACTGCCAGTGTAAAGCAAGCACCACTCCTGTTACATCTCTCAGTTACTCCTGCCTTTTCACCACGCCGCCTTTCTTCTGCAGTAAAGCTATTTTATAGGACTCTTACTTGGGGGTGAAAAGCTGATTTTTTTCCTGAGAGATATTCCCCCCCCCCTTTTAACAGTACATTTAATAAACATTTACAGAGCGCCTATTCTGGCAGATACTGTGCTAAATGCTAGGGATTCAAAAATGGATTGAATATGGTCCCTGTCTATATGCTCCCACGTACGGCTTAAGGGGTCCCAAATCAAAGTATTAAAGTAGTCAGAGAAGTCTGTAAAAAAGAAGTGGACTGGATTTAAGACAATAATGAGTAACCAGGACTATGGCAAACAAGATTGGTGTCAAGAGTGTAAATTATCAGAGATCTTTCAATTTATGTGTGAGTGAAAATCTCGAATTTGAAATTTTGTGTTGGCAATAAATCTAAAAATTTTTAAACACTCTATAAATACAATAAGGAGAAGCCAGTGGCAACCCACTCCAGTACTGTTGCCTGGAAAATGCCATGGACGGAGGAGCCTGGTAGGCTGCAGTCCATGGGGTCGCTAGGAGTTGGACACGACTGAGTGACTTCACTTTCACTTTCATGCATTGGAGAAGGAAATGGCAACCCACTCCAGTATTAAAACATATCTGTGGACTGGATAAAACCTTAAGACCACCGAATTTGACTTTTGATGTAAGCCATTTACAATATGATGGTTTCTTTACTCTTATGCACTTCCTATAAATGTTTGCTTATATGTGACTTACATATTGATCATACAATCCAGATAGCTCTGGGCCTAACTGATAGAAAAGAAGTTAAGAAAATCATGAATTCAAAATCTAAGAAGCAAATATATGGCTTGGGATCTCAAAGACTGGTAACTTCAACTGAAACTAAGTATTTATTAGGAGCCCATTTGAGGCATCACCCTTTTCTCAGGACCAGGAACTGAGAGAGAGAAGCCAGGCAGCATGGCAATGAAGCAGGAAAGACAGGAGAATTTTAATCAAACATACTTAAATTATTACTCAATTCCTCCCACTAAGCAAACACTTCTTGAGTGTGCTATGCCTTAACAACATTTGCCTAGGCTCAGGTTTGGGTTCCCCTGGTAGCTCAGCTGGTAAAGAATCTGCCTACAATACAGGAGACCCCAGTTCAATTCCTGGGTCGGGAAGAGCCCTTGGAGAGGGATAGGCTACCCACTCCAGTATTCTTGGGTTTCCCTGGTGGCTCAGTCAGTAAAGAATCCGCCCTGCAATGCAGGAGACCTGAGTTCAATCCCTGGGTTGGGAAGATTCCCTGGAGGAGGGCATGGCAACCCACTCCAGTATTCTTGCCTGGAGAATTCATGGACAGAGGAGCCTGGTGGGTTACAGTCCATGGGGTCGCAAAGAGTCAGACATGACTGAGCGACTAAGCATAGCACATCACAGGCTCAAGTTCAGGTTTACAAATATTTGTAGATGAAAATCCCTGTGTGCTAGTGTACTAGAAATGGAGATTCTTCAGCAAGATGACTTGTCGAGGGAGTGATTTCAGGAGAAAAATTTTGAGGAGAGGAAAGCAGAATACGTAAGATAAAGAACCTAGGCAAAGACATGGTTTCATGAGAACTTTAGCCTCAGTCTGATCCCACGAGGAGGATGAATCTCAACACAGGGCTTCACCAGTCTACAGATGGGATGGTGGGGTGAACTACTGTATCTCAGTAGTCATTTGTTAGAGCTACTGAAGCGGGGGGGGGGGGNAACCTAGGCAAAGACATGGTTTCATGAGAACTTTAGCCTCAGTCTGATCCCACGAGGAGGATGAATCTCAACACAGGGCTTCACCAGTCTACAGATGGGATGGTGGGGTGAACTACTGTATCTCAGTAGTCATTTGTTAGAGCTACTGAAGCGGGGGGGGGGGGTGGGGGGTGGAATATACCCTCCCAGTGTCTTCAGGTGTATTGGCTCTAGTGAAGAGTAATGAAAGTCCACACCAACACCACAGCTGTGTCTCTGGCTTGGTAGAGGCAATCTGGACAACAACAGAATATGCTGCATCCTATCCTGTGTTCAAAGGGATTAGAAATTAACAGGGGAAGTAGCCAAGTATACAAAACGGCATGAGAAATGTTAAAGCTGAGATGGTTTTTAAGCACCACGAGAACAGTGTGGAGTAAGGAGTACATACGGGGAGATTGGCAGACTTCATAAAGGACATCATATTGAAGTTGATCATTGAATATGTGTATGAATATTTCAGAAAGTGAAGAGGAGCTCAAGAGCCTCTTGATGAAGATTAAAGAGGAAAATGAAGAAGCTGGCTTAAAACATTCAAAAAATTAAACATAGCATCTGGTCCCATCACTTCATGGAAAACAGGGNAAGCACCACGAGAACAGTGTGGAGTAAGGAGTACATACGGGGAGATTGGCAGACTTCATAAAGGACATCATATTGAAGTTGATCATTGAATATGTGTATGAATATTTCAGAAAGTGAAGAGGAGCTCAAGAGCCTCTTGATGAAGATTAAAGAGGAAAATGAAGAAGCTGGCTTAAAACATTCAAAAAATTAAACATAGCATCTGGTCCCATCACTTCATGGAAAACAGGGGAAAAAGGGAAAGAGTGCAGATTTTATTTTCTTGGGCTCCAAAACCACTATGGACAGTGACTGCAACCATGAAATCAAAAGATGCTTGCTCCTTGGAAGAAAAGCTATGACAAACCTAGTCAGCATATTAAAAAGCAGAGACATCACCTTGAAGACAAAGGTCCATTAGTCAAAACTATGGTTTTTCCAGTAGTCATGTATAGATGTGAGAGTTAAGACAGTAAAGAAGGCTGAGCACTGAAGAATCGATGCTTTTGAACTGTGATGTTGGAGAAGACTCTTGAGAGTCCCTTGGACAACAAGGAGATCAAATCAGTCAATCCTAAAGGAGATAAGTCCTGAATATTCTTTGGAAGGACTGATGCTGAAGCTTAAATTCCAGTACTTCGGCCACCTGATGCAAAGAGCTGACTCACTGGTAAAGATTCTGATGCTGGTAAAGATTCTGGACGACACAGGATGACATGGTTGGATCACATCACGGACTCAATGGACATGAACTTGAACAAACTTTGGGAGATAGTGAAGGACAGGGGAGTGTGGCATGCTGCAGTCCATGGGGTCACAAAGAGGTAGACACGACTTAGGGACTGAACAACAACAATGAATATTCTCAGATGGAGAAAGATGCTCAAAACAGAAGCAATCATTTTTATAGAGGCCTAAAGGAGTGAGAGAATATTTAGGGTGTACCAGGGATGAAATGAAGAGAGTTTCTTGAGGAGCTAAAATTGGAAAAGTTACCCTAACTAAAGAAAGTCATTATGCTTGGATATTTGGACTCTTTCTTCAAAGTGGTGTGTAAGAATTAAGGATTTTAGCCAAAGAAGAGTGCTCACACAAACAGAAGAGAGAAATAAGTATAGTATATATGTGCCTACACCAAAAGAGATTCAGAACAGAAGCAAAATGCAAGGCTGTAACCCCATGTTTGCAGTGTGGAATGTATCCTTAATCTTCTGGCTGACTACAAAGGAAGTTGCAGGAGTGAACACAGACAATTATTTTTATTATAGAACCAGTGGGAGGCAGCATCATTCAGAGTAAATTGCATTAATTAGTACATAAGAGAAATATCCCTCTAGTTTATCCCCTTCAAATTCTGAAATAATCACTTTTTTTTTTTTTTTGGAAAAATTTCTCCTTAACCTGAAAAATAGGTGAAACAGGACAGTTATAATATATAAGGAATACACAGTGATTTTTTTTCAGTTTGTGAAAAAAAGATTATTGATCACAGGCACCTTGAAAATATGGTTATGATGGTATTTGGCTAACTGCCATTCAGCCCAGTCAATTGAAAATAATGCTCTATAGCAGCACAGTATCTATTCCAAGTTTTCCGTAGGAAGGACAACTTTAAGGAAGGGAATGTTGGTGAAAGTTTATTATAGAATTTAGGGATTGCCTAAAAATAGGCAATGGGCAAAGAATATTCAATTTAATAATTACTAGTACTATTATTAAATTTTTATACATTCCATATTCAGGCTAAAGATTTTAATGGCAGCACTAATGAATAAAAGAAGGTTTGAGAAAACACCACTGAGGGAAATAACTAAAAGCCTATTAGTTTACCTTAGTTAAAGGGGACATACATATATATATCACAATTGAGACAGCTTCTTAGCACTGATTTATAGATTAATGATTGCAATGGTTACTGTGGTAAGCCATTCAGATTTTCCCTTTGGAACAGAGGCACTCATTTCCCCAGGGGCTGGAAATGTTACAGAGACACCCAAGTCCCTCTCCTAGAGCTACTCTCTGCCAGAAAAAAGCTGCCTTACCGAAGGTCATGACTGCGTTAATTTATTATTTAGTAGCTCCAGATTCATCCTTCAATACCTACTCTTACAATGCTGGACATAATTCCTTAAGCATTTCTCCTTTGTGGCAAACACGATGATACGTTTTCTCACTAGAGGTCGCTGTAGTGACACTGCACAAGGGAAACATTTCTACTGATTCCTGCTGCTGTGCCACTGGTCCCAGATGCGAGTATGAGGACCTCAGGTGTTATTCTACCCCATCCAGGGGCGAAGAACATGTGGTCTCTTGGCAACCTCATAGCTCTGGCTCTGCCTGTTGATCATCTTCCCCGGCCCTCCTAACAGTAAGATCAAACGGTCCCAGCTTTTCTTTGGCACGGATGCTCACACTCTCTTCTGCACACCCACTGCACCCACCACCTTACGATGCTTGCTTGCTTGACTAGTGACTATTGACCCAGCTGTGCCTAGAGAAAGCAGCAAACGTTCATGCCATCCAGTGAGCTGCCACTCTACCTTCCTCCAGTGAAATCTGCATGCTTGTCCTGGGGTAGGAGGTCCCCTTCCAAGTTGGCACCTCCTTGGGATACTCTCTTCTCAGTCATAGGGTAGTATATTAAGTTCTCTTACATCTTATAATTATTCTTTTATCATAGCTTGATAGTTATTTATGTTAAATTCTCCTGTTTTAATTACAGTTTCTCAGGGTCCCAGTACTTCCTTCTATAAAACAGGCACAAAAACCCTACAAAGATCACATGTTGTTTCTGAGGATCAATTGATATGATGTATGCACAGGCATTTGTTAAGTGCAATGTGCAATATAAATACAAGCAATTTTATTTTTATATTAATAATAATGGTAAATGACTGGCTTTGCAAACTTCATATCTGATTATTGATACAACCATTTGGTTATTATGCCATCACCATTCTTGATTCTGAAAAATTGTCTAGCTGTTTGTGGATTACTTCCAAATTATCATTCTCACTCATGCAGAAAAGTTGAAAATTCAGACTGTGATATGATGAAACTTCCCCTTCTCTATCATAAAACTTTACTTAGAGGAAAGAATTCCGCCTGAAGTGCCATAAGAATATGATAAAAAGTTGAAGACTAGAACTGAAAAATCACCTAAGCAAGTTTATAAAGCTTAGAAATTCCAGGCAGTTGATATTTATCACACAGCTGAATGCTAATGCAGCCAGGAAAATAACATCAGCTCCAGATGTAACTATTAGGAATGTGCTCTGGGACGGGTCATCTGTGCTTTTCATCTGCCAAATGCATCCTTTAAAGGGAGTCCATGATGAACTTTGGAGAGAAAAGGACCATAGAGAGTTTAAATACCTATATTAATTTTGTCTTACCTCTGGAGATACTCTGACCCAAATAACACATACATAAATAATTTAGCGTATTTTTTTTACTGGGTAAATGGCTTTGAAATATTATCAAGTATTCAAATTAATAGTGTAGAAAAAATTGAGTCAAGCAATTGAGATGTAAGTCCTTCTGTATGAATTGTGCAAAGTGATTTTGAAATATTTCTAAGTATTCAATTCAAAAGTGTAAAAAAGAATAAAAACAGCCAAAAGAGTCAAACATAACTTTTTCTGTAACAAAGCTACTTCTATTAATTTGAATGGTCAAAATATCATTGGTATTTTTGATTAAATTATCTTGCTATCAAATAATTTTTAATGTCCTTCCTGGTATCTCATAGATAGCGAAAATTGAATGTTTACCTTTGGCAATATAATAATTTAGATTAATAGTGACATATTCATGTTCTAGGAGAGTATTTCACCAATTGAAAGGAATATAATAGTATGCACTACTACCATAAGTGTCTGGATCTAAATAAAAATTACTATGAAATTTGTTGTTTCAAATTCAATTCTGCAGAAACAGTTGCTGCCACAGAGTTTGGAGACAAGCTGTTTATGAGAGGAGAGAAAGCAATTAAACAGTGATGCGGGAAGCTCTGGAGTGAGCAATGCCTTTCATAATGTGTCATCCTGGGTTGTAGTGGCTGGACCTTTATATTCCTGCTTTGCTTAGGGAGAGACGTGGGCTATTCTGCGGGAGGATGTGACCTCAGATGAGCAAGTTCTCCACAGTTAAGAGACTCTGAAGAGGCTGACAGCTGGAGGTTGCATGCAGATACTCCCCCCAGCTGAGCAGCAAGTCTTTCTTTGAAAAGGGATCTGGGTGGTGTATCTCCATGTCTATCACAGTCCACACCCCATGCCTCATAAATCCACATCTCTATGCATGTTTGGAGAACAGCCTACAAAATTCTAGTGGGCATCTCTTTTCCATGGGAACACATAGAAGGAGGAGGCTAGTGAGATAAACTACAGTCCCTGGCGCTGCAGTTGAGCTCTAGGGCTACAATCTTTATTCATCTCCTTCCTCCATTTTCACTCTACATAACCGACCATCTGCTACCACATACATTGACCTCAGTGACTTACCTGGTGTCATGACCTAGATCCTCACTCCTGAGTTCCCTGGTCACTCAGTCCTTCTCATAAGAGGATGGCCATACCTGTTTCTTTACATCCACAGTCGGCCAAGGGGATACCAAGGCTCACTCAAGTGAGTCACTTGGATTCCACACACATTTCTCTATGCCCCCATCATGTAAGCTGCCCTACTTTAGCCTCTTGATTAGAGTCAGTTACTCTTGCTAAGACAGTGACTCCTTTTCTTGTGTACTTTATAATTCAATGTGACTCTGCTGCATCCTTGGGGGAAATGATGCCCTATTTTGAGAAGTTTGTCTAACCATATAGAGCCCAGAGTTGCAGAAATGGAGAGCACATTATTTCCAATGACTCACTCCTAGTGGGTCATTGGGAATAATGGTAAGTGAATGGAAACTCCTGGTTCCACTTTTTGGTTCCCAGGTAGTCTACCTCTGGTAGCTTGTTCCAACACTCTATCAGGGCCACAGATTCTGAGTCATAAAATATGACTGTGGATCCCAAGATCAAGGACCTATTTCTAGATCACTTTTGCTGTAAAAAGAGATCCCTGGTCTGTCACTATGTTATGTGGGATCACATACAGGATATCAAACACTATATAAACCCTTGGACAACAGTGCAGGCTGAGGCTCTGCAGGAAGAAAGGCAAACCGGTATCCAGAGTGTCTATTTCTATGAAAACAAGNTAGATCACTTTTGCTGTAAAAAGAGATCCCTTGTCTGTCACTATGTTATGTGGGATCACATACAGGATATCAAACACTATATAAACCCTTGGACAACAGTGCAGGCTGAGGCTCTGCAGGAAGAAAGGCAAATCGGTATCCAGAGTGTCTATTCCTATGAAAACAAGCCACTAGCCTTTTCAGGTTAAAAAGGGCCCAGGGGCCTAGAAGGCTTAACATGCCACCAAATGGAACAATTGTGCTCCTTAAGGAATGGGATCATATTAAGGATAGTAACTAGTTTATGCTGCTGTCAGATTGGATAATCATTGGTTGCAGTAGCAACGTCAATCTTGGTCTGTGGGAGTCCATGTTGTTAGGAAAATGTCACCTTACCTCTGTCACCTTGGCTACATTGTTTCAGCACCAGGATGGCTGATGACAAGGAGTGCCCAACATAACTGGCTGGGTAGGTCACTGTCTACTTTGCTGTTTAGTGCCTCTACCGCCGGAGAAGGCAATAGCACCCCACTCCAGTATGCTTGCAGGGAAAATCCCATGGATGGAGGAGCCTGGTAGGCTGCAGTCCATGGGGTCGCAAAGAGTCAGAAACGACTCAGAGCGACTTCACTTTCACTTTTCACTTTCATGCACTGGAGAAGGAAAAGGCAACCCACTCCAGTGTTTTTGCCTGGAGAATCCCAGGGATGGCGGAGCCTGGTGGGCTGCTGTCTATGGGGTCGCACAGAGTCGGACACGAATGAAGCGACTTAGGAGCAGCAGCAGCAGCCTCTACCACAGCAGATGATTACTTTTGAGTGTTATCATGTGATATGAAGAATTGATGCTTTTTGGACTGTAGTTTTGGAGAAGACTCCTGAGAGTCCCTGGACGGCAAGGAGATCAAAACAGTCAATCCTAAAAGAAATCAATCTTAGAATATTCATTAGGACTGATGCTGAAGCTGAAGCTGAAGCTGAAGCTGAAGCTCCAATACTTTGGGCACCTGATGTATTGGATCTGACCCATTGGAAAAGACCTTGATGCTGGGAAAAACTGAAGTCAGGAGGAGAAAGGGATGACAGAGGATGAGATGGCTGGATGGCATCACTGACTCAATGGACATGAGTTTGAGCAAGCTCAAGGAGATGGTGAAGGACAATGAAGCCTGGCATGCTACAGTACATAGAGTCGCAAAGAGTCAGACACAACTGAGGAACCGAACAACAACAGAATGTGATATAAAGACCTCCTGTCTATACTTCATGCCCACTCTTGTGCCTCTACTCTAGAACTTCTTCCACTCTTTTTTCCTTCTAGGTCCCTGACAAGCCAACCAGAATACTTGCTACTATCCATGAGTCTGTATATACTTTCAACTTGGGATACTCCTCTTTTTACACAAAAAGTATGACTAGGTGAACTGCCTTGAGCTCTGTTCTCTGGGAAGATTTTTCCTCACCACTGTCTGTGAAGGTCATTACTGTGTAAGGTGGTAATTCAGTTACCATCCACTTTTCAATTTCTGCCCACATACTAAGTTAAGCAATGTGTAAACCATCTTTGGGTTTTTCTGCAGGTGGTGATATAGCCTTTTCCCATGTGGCCATAAGAATGAGCTGGGAGAGTGAGTCTGACAGTAATTAGGGGGCTGGGCTACCTGTCATGCAGCTTACTTCTGGCCATTACTCCTCATGATCAATGCTGTAGGTACCACTGGCATCTTACAGTGGATTTTTGGTGGCTTTATCCAACCTTATGAGTTGGTGACTTTCACAGGTTCTAACTTATGATGAACAGCTTTGGCCATACAGTGACTTGGTGTCCTATGAGCAACCATTCCATCTACAACAGGGACCAGTAGCACACTAGAAGCTGTTTTTTTCCCAAAAGAATGTAATTATTTGTTCCTGATAGCAACGCTTTGTTTCAGAACTTCCAGGATCCTGTATTGTGATACTCTTACTAGGGCTTGCCACAATCTCTACACAGCATCTTTTCTTATTATTGGTATTTCTAACATGATAGAGTCTGCCCAGTCTTATGGCCGAAGCAGAAAGGCTGCTTGCACTGCAGCACTGAACTGCTGCAGAGCCCTCTTATTCTCTGGTTTCTGTTCAAAGCCAGCAGCTTTTCATGCTACACAGTATTTGGGTGGGAGCAGTATTCCTAACTGTGGAATATGATGCTTTTAGAACCTGAAGAGACCTGCTTGAGTTTTACATTGGACGGAATGTCTCAGCATGCCCTGACTAGAGAATTTCTACAATTTTACGGCTGTCACTTGTATTGCATCTTTGCAGGGTTTATCTCCCATTTCTTTGAGTTTCTGTGTTTTTCCAAGGCCTCTATATTCTAGCCATTTCTTCCTTCTTTATATGCTACCGAAGAAGTTCACGGACTTCCACATCTGTTTTTCAACTGTCTGGTACCCTCCCTCAGCTGTTTGTTAACATTTTCTGCTGCAACAGTGGCCCTTAGCTATAGCCATCCAATCCCATTATATTTTTTCTCTGTGAAAAAGACCCTTGTGTTCCCAGATCAGAGTGGATTTAACTTTTTAACACCATTATTGAGATATGATTCACATACAATATCATACCCCAATTTAAAAAGTCTATATTCAATATTGTTTAGTATATCCCCAGAGTTGTACAACCATCACCTTGACCTAACTTTATGATATTTTTGTCATCCTGAAGGAAAACCCCCATTACCAATCACCCTACCTGCTACTACCCTACCACCTTACCTGCTACTCCTAGCCCTAACAACCATTAGCTAACTTTGTATCTTTATAAATTTGCCTATTCTGGACATTTAATATAAATGGAATAATAGAGTATGTGATTTTAATTGACTGGTTTCTTTCATTTAGTATAATTTTTTTCAAGGTTCATTCACGTGGTGGCATGTATCAGTACTTCATTTCTGTTTATTCTTGAATTACAATAACTGTAAAAGTTAAATTTTAAATGTAAATTTTTAAATTGTAAAGCTTAAATTTTAAATTGTAAAATTTAAATGTAAAATTGTAAACTTACAATTAATTGTCCATACAACTCAACAGTATGGACACATCATATTTTCTTTATTCATTCATCAGTTGGTAGACATTTAGGTTGGCTCTACTTTTGGCTATATCAGTAATGATGCTATGAACATTTCTGTACAAGTTTTTGAGTAGACATATTATTTCATTTCTCTTAGGTATATGCCTAGGAATGGGATTTCAGTCACAGTAACTCTATGACTAAATTTTTGAGGAACTGTTTTCTAATGAGACTAGGCCAATTACATTCCATCAGCAAAATATGAGGGTTTATTTCTCCACATCCCTGTCAGTACTTAGTATTGTCTGTTTTCATAATAGCCATCCTAACTAGATATGAAGTGGTATCTCATTGTGGGTTTAATTTTTTATTTCCCCAGTGAATAATGATGATGAGCACATTATCTGTGCTTCTCTATCCTTTAATATTTTCTTCCTAATTATCACATACCTAGTACATTACACCTTCTAGGAAATTCCCTTTCACTGGTACACATGACTAATTCACCAGCAGTGAAGGTTTTAACAATTTAACAGCCACTTTGAAAGAAGAGCTTGCTATGATCTGCTTGGTACCAGGAGTCTTCCTAACAAGCTGGATGGTGAATGGTCTAGCTCCAAAATACCATCTTATTGACTGCTTTCTCAAATTGCTCTTGTGTCTACTCTTGCTGATTGAATTTTCCAGAGCAGATGTGAGAAATAGTTTGCGTTACAAGCTATTTTATTAGGAATCAACATTTGTAAAGGGAGATAGAGGAGGATTAGGCAGAAGATGAAATCAAACCGAGATGCAGGCCTGGCAAACTTGGCTAACCTGGTAGAGAGTTCTGAAACAACAATTGTGCATCAGTGTCCTATTTGAGGCCCAAATGGTCAAGCCTTTGCAACCTTGTCTGACTCGGCCACCAGATGTGGGCTGCTCCAGGAAGAAAGTGAAAAGAAAGTGAAGTCACTCAGTCGTGTACGACTCTTTGTGACCCCATGGACTGTAGCCTACCAAGCTCTTCCATCCATGGGATTTTTCAGGCAAGAGTACTGGAGTGGGTTGACATTTCCTTCTCCAGGGGACTTTCCTGACATAGGGATCAAACCCTGGTCTCCCGCATTGTAGGCAGATGCTTTTACCGTCTGAGCCACCAGGGAAGTCCTGAAAAGGACTGAGAAGCCATGAGAAGGGGGTATCTCAATAAGGCCATTCTCTGCAGGTGAATGCAAAGAAATACAGGAAAACAACAGAATGGGAAAGACTAGAGATCTCTTCAAGAAAATCAGAGCTAACAAGGGAATGTTTCATGCAAACATGGACACAATAAAGGACAGAAACACTATGGACTTAACAGAAGCAGAAGATATTAAGAAGAGGTGGCAAGAATATACAGATCTATACAAAAAAGAACTTCATGACCCAAATAACCATGATGGTGTGATCACTCACCTAGAGCCAGACATCCTGGAATGTGAAGTCAAGTGGGCTTTAGGAAGCATCACTATGAACAAAGCTAGGGGAGGTGATGCAATTCCAGTTGAGCTGTTTCAAATCCTAAAAGATGATTCTGTGAAAGTGCTGCACTCAATATGCCAGCAAATTTGGAAAACTCAGCAGTGGCCACAGGACTGGAAAAGTTCAGTTTTCATTCCAATCCCAGAGAGAGGCAATGCCAAAGAATATTTAAACTACTGCTCAATTGCACTCATCTTACACACAAGTAATGCTCAAAATTCTCCAAGTCAGGCTTCAACAGAACATGAACCGAGAACTTCCATATGGTCAAGCCGGATTTAGAAAAGGCAGAAGAACCAGAGATCAAATTGACAACATCTGTTGGATCATAGAAAAAGCAAGAGAGTTCCATAAAAACATCTATTTCTGCTTCATCGACTACGCCAAAGCCTTTGACTGTATGGAACACAATAAACTGTCCAAATTCTTAAATTCAGGTGGTAATACCAGACTGCCTGACTTGCTTTCTGACAAATCGGTATGCAGGTAAAGAAATAAGAGTTAGATCCAGACATGGAAGAACGGACTGGTTCCAAATAGGGAAAGGAGTATGTCAAGGCTATATACTGTCACCCTGCTTATTTAACTTGCAGAATACATCATGCGAAATGCCAGGCTGAATAAAGCACAAGCTGGAATCAAGATTGCTGGGAGAAATATCAATAACCTCACAAAAGCAGGTGGTCTAGTCAAGGCTATGGTTTTCCAGTAGTCATGTATGGATGTAAAAGTTGGAATATAAAGAAAGCTGAGCGCTGAAGAATTGATGCTTTTGAACTGTGGTGTTGGAGAAGACTCTTGAGTGTTCCTTGGACTGTAAGGAGATCCAATCAGTCCATCCTAAAGGAAATCAGTCCTGAATGTTCATTGGAAGGACTGATGTTGAAGCTGAAACTCCAATACTTTGGCCACCTGATGCGAAGAGCTGACTCATTTGAAAAGACCCTGATGCTGGGAAAGATTGAAGGCAGGAGAAGGGAATGACAGAGGATGAGATGGTTGGACAGCATTACCGACTCAATGGGCATGAGTTTAAGTAAACTCTGGGAGTTGGTGATAGGGAGGCCTGACCTGCTGCAGTCTATGGAGTTGCAAAGAGTTAGACACGACTGAGCAATTGAACAGATAAGCAGATGAAACCACCCTTAGGGCAGAAGCTAAAGAGGAACTAAAGAGCCTCTTGAAAGTGAAAGATGAGAGTAAAAAAGCTGGCTTAAAACTTAACATTCAAAAAACGAAGAGCATGGCATTCAGTCCCATCACTTCATGGTAAATAGATGGGGAAACTGTGGAAACAGAGACAAACTTTCTTTTCTTGGGCTCCAAAATCACTGCAGATGGTGACTGCAGCCATGAAATTAAAAGACGCTTGTTCCTTGAAAGAAAAGCTATGAGCAACTTAGACAGCATATTAAAAAGGAGAGACATTACTTTGCCAACAAAGGTCCATCTAGTTAAAGCTACGGTTTTTCCAGTAGTCATATATGGATGTGAGAGTTGGACCATAAAGAAAGCTGAGCGCCAAAGAATTGATGCTTTTGAACTGTGGTGATGGAGAAGACTCTTGAGAGTCCCTTGGACTGCAAGGAGATCCAACCAGTCAATCCTAAAGGAAATCAGTCCTGAATATTCATTGGAAGGACTGATGCTGAAGCTGAAACTCCAGTACTTTGTCCACGTGATGTGAAGAGCTGACTCATTTGTAAAAACCCTGATGCTGGGAAAGATTGAAGGCAGGAGAAGGGAACGACAGAGGATGAGATGGTTGGACAGCATTACCGACTCAATGGGCATGAGTTTAAGTAAACTCTGGGAGTTGGTGATAGGGAGGCCTGACGTGCTGCAGTCTATGGAGTTGCAAAGAGTTAGACACGACTGAGCAATTGAACAGATAAGCAGATGAAACCACCCTTAGGGCAGAAGCTAAAGAGGAACTAAAGAGCCTCTTGAAAGTGAAAGATGAGAGTAAAAAAGCTGGCTTAAAACTTAACATTCAAAAAACAAAGAGCATGGCATCCAGTCCCATCACTTCATGGTAAATAGATGGGGAAACTGTGGAAACAGAGACAAACTTTCTTTTCTTGGGCTCCAAAATCACTGCAGATGGTGACTGCAGCCATGAAATTAAAAGACGCTTGTTCCTTGAAAGAAAAGCTATGAGCAACTTAGACAGCATATTAAAAAGCAGAGACATTACTTTGCCAACAAAGGTCCATCTAGTTAAAGCTACGGTTTTTCCAGTAGTCATATATGGATGTGAGAGTTGGACCATAAAGAAAGCTGAGCGCCAAAGAATTGATGCTTTTGAACTGTGGTGATGGAGAAGACTCTTGAGAGTCCCTTGGACTGCAAGGAGATCCAACCAGTCAATCCTAAAGGAAATCAGTCCTGAATATTCATTGGAAGGACTGATGCTGAAGCTGAAACTCCAATACTTTGGTCTCCTGATGTGAAGAACTGACTCACTAGAAAAGACCCTGATTCTGGGAAAGACTGAAGGCAGGAAGAGAAGGGGCTGACAGAGGATTAGTTTGTTGGATGGCATCAGTGACTCAATGAACATGAGTTTGCTCAAGCTCTCAGAGTTGGTGATGGACAGGAAAGCTTGGCATGCTGCACAGTCCATAGGATTGCAAAGAGTTGGAAAAGACTGAGTGACTCAACTGAACTGAACTGCAGGTGAGGTAAAACCAGAAGGAGTGGACAGCTGGAAGCTGCCTGATGACTTCCCTCCCCAAAACTGGGTAACATATCTTTTCCTTCTATTGTGATCTGGGAGTCACATCACCATGTCTACCACATATGTTATACCTGGATACAACTTAGAGGCCTTCCTAATAATTGCTGTATATTATTCATTAGCTTTTACTCATTTTGAATATCTCTAAACATTAAATAATTAAGGGATGAATATGAAATGTTGACAGATATCATGTGCAGGGGTTAATTTCCTCCTTTCAGTTATTTACTTATTTGCATGTATTTATATTTTCATGCTTATTTATCATTCTGTAGAAGTACAAACTGGTTTTCTCCTTATGACACATAAAATTGCATAGCCCTAGAGAGTTACTTCGGAGAAGGCAATGGCACCCCACTCCAGTATTCTTGCCTGGAAAATCCCATGGACGGAGGAGCCTGGTAGGCTGCAGTCCATGGGTTCGCTAAGGGTCGGACATGACTGAGCGACTTCACTTTCTCTTTTCACTTTCACGCATTGGAGAAAGAAATGGAAACCCACTCCAGTATCCTTGCCTGGAGAATCCCAGGGACGGGGGAGCCTGGTGGGCTGCCATCTATGGGGTCACACAGAATCGGACATGACTAAAGTGACTTAGCAGCAGCAGCAACAGAGAGTTATTTGGTCCTAACTGAAAACAACCCATCACTGTCTTTATTTACACACACACACTAAACTATGGTATTTTTTACTGGTTAGCATCCCTTTATCTTAAATTTAGATATTACTCAAATTGATTTTCTCTCATTTGAAAACTCTTGTCTGCAACAGGCACTTAATTTCATGGCAAAGAAGTTTATCACAAACTGAAAGGTAAAATTTTACCCAGAGTTCCACTAGCCTTGAGGGAGAAACATAGTCATATTCTTCACATTTTTCTAGGCTTTTCTATAATTTGACCTTTTGATGTTAGAACATGACTTCTGCAATATTCAATTGCTATAATGCAAATGCACTGATTTTTTATACTTTGGACATTCACTCTTGGGTATCGAATTGACTGAAATAAAATGTAATACAACACTTTGAAGAATCTAAATCAATTTAGGCGATCTTGTTACAAGAAAGAAATTTATTTATAAAAGGCAAACTGTATTGTAATTCCTACCTTAAGGGGCAGGTACACTACCGATTTATACTTAATACAAAGTAGTTTCAAATATGCTTACGTAGAGGTGAATAACAAGAACAAATCCTTTTAATACACATTTATATATTGCTTTTTAGGCAATGTACAGTATGTACTTTATTTTTTCTCAACAAGCAGACATTTCATTTGATATGCTCTAATGGCTTCTGTATTTTAATAGCTTGTGTATTTATTTAACTAAAGAGGATCCAGTGTCTGTCTTTTATTATGAGTAATTTATACTGGTCTGTGCTTTCAACACTTTAACTTCGATGTGTCTGTATATCATCTGAAAATTCTGAATTCCAGTGAGTTGCAAGACAACTGAAAGTGAATTTTTAGCATGAGAAAGAGTGGGTAAGTTCTTATCATAACTGAAGTGCACACAGACACAGACAGACACATACACACACAGAGAAAGACACACACATACAACATGGGCTTCTATGCTGTATCAGGACATCTGGGAGTTTATTTGCTTTTTTTTTTCCTGTATAGAATTTATCACAGTGACTAAGAGAGAGACTAGAAATGGGCCGATCGGTGTATCTCAGCTACCAGAATAACAGGATTACTTCTCATCTTAAAAGGTTTCAACAAAATTGCTGCTAAACAATAGAATGGTAAACTTCCTCTGTGGGAGCACAGCTATCCATACAACTCAACTACTAGTAATTTGGGGACACACTTTCTTCAAAATCCTTTTCAGTCCTGGCAAAATCCTGAAGAGAGGTGACTCATTAAGTGAAATATTATGATTTCCTATTTTTTCCTCTACCTCTAAGTTGAGATAAAACGTGGGTTACAACTTACATTGAAATAATTACTCTCAAGAAAAATAAGTATAGGAATAAATTGGAACTGTATTATATGAGATAGAGATACAGTTGGATTATCAGTCTTATATTCTTTTTCCCTGTTGTCGTGTCTTTGGATTTGTTTGTTCTAGCACTAAAAGACAACCTTGGCAGCAGAAACTGTTGATTTATCTATCTTCTATTAATAGGACATCTGTAGAATTCAGGGATATATATTTGATTATGAGGAAAAACCTGCTTTTATTTCCCAAAACATGTTTTTAATAAACAACCATCATATATGTGAGGCATATATATGTGATAATACATATAATTTAGAAAGCTTTTTTACAAACTAAGGCTCATATCATAAGATAGAGCATTCAGTCAGTCAGTTGAGTCGCTCAGTCGAGTCCGACTCTTTGCGACCCCATGAATCGCAGCACGCCAGGCCTCCCTGTCCATCACCATCTCCCGGAGTTCACTCAGACTCACGTCCATCGAGTCCGTGATGCCATCCAGCCATCTCATCCTCGGTCGTCCCCTTCTCCTCCTGCCCCCAATCCCTCCCAGCATCAGAGTCTTTTCCAATGAGTCAACTCTTCGCATGAGGTGGCCAAAGTACTGGAGTTTCAGCTTTAGCATCATTCCTTCCAAAGAAATCCCAGGGTTGATCTCCTTCAGAATGGACTGGTTGGATCTCCTTGCAGTCCAAGGGACTCTCAAGAGTCTTCTCCAACACCACAGTTCAAAAGCATCGATTCTTCGGCGCTCAGCTTTCTTCACAGTCCAACTTTCACATCCATACATGACCACAGGAAAAACCATAGCCTTGACTAGGCGGACCTTAGTCGGCAAAGTAATGTCTCTGCTTTTGAATATACTATCCAGGTTGGTCATAACTTTTCTTCCAAGGAGTAAGCGTCTTTTAATTTCATGGCTGCAGTCACCATCTGCAGTGATTTTGGAGCCCAAAAAAATAAAGTCTGACACTGTTTCCACTGTTTCCCCATCTATTTCCCATGAAGTGATGGGACCGGATGCCATGATCTTCGTTTTCTGAATGTTGAGCTTTAAGCCAACTTTTTCGCTCTCCTCCTTCACTTTCATCAAGAGGCTTTTTAGCTCCTCCTCACTTTCTGCCATAAGGGTGGTGTCATCAGCATATCTGAGGTTATTGATATTTCTCCCGGCAATCTTGATTCCAGCTTGTGTTTCTTCCAGTCCAGCGTTTCTCATGATGTACTCTGCATATAAGTTAAATAAGCAGGGAGACAATATACAGCCTTGACGTACTCCTTTTCCTATTTGGAACCAGTCTGTTGTTCCATGTCCAGTTCTAACTGTTGCTTCCTGACCTGCATACAGATTTCTCAAGAGGCAGGTTAGGTGGTCTGGTATTCCCATCTCTTTCAGAATTTTCCACAGTTTATTGTGATCCACACAGTCAAAGGCTTTGGCATAGTCAATAAAGCAGAAATAGATGTTTTTCTGGAACTCTCTTGCTTTTTCCATGATCCAGCGGATGTTGGCAATTTGATCTCTGGTTCCTCTGCCTGTTCTAAAACCAGCTTGAACATCAGGGAGTTCACGGTTCACATATTGCTGAAGCCTGGCTTGGAGAATTTTGAGCATTACTTTACTAGCATGTGAGATGAGTGCAATTGTGCGGTAGTTTGAGCATTCTTTGGCATTGCCTTTCTTTGGAATTGGAATGAAAACTGACCTTTTCCAGTCCTGTGGCCACTGCTGAGTTTTCCAAATTTGCTGGCATATTGAGTGCAGCACTTTCACAGCATCATCTTTCAGGATTTGAAACAGCTCAACTGGAATTCCATCACCTCCACTAGCTTTGTTCTTAGTGATGCTTTCTAAGGCACACTTGACTTCACATTCCAAGATGTCTGGCTCTAGATTAGCGATCACATTCTCATGATTATCTGGGTCATGAAGATCTTTTTTGTACTGTTCTGCCATGTATTCTCGCCACCTCTTCTTAATATCTTCTGCTTCTGTTAGGTCCATACCATTTCTGTCCTTTATCGAGGCCATCTTTGCATGAAATGTTCCCTTGGTATCTTTAATTTTCCTGAAGAGATCTCTAGTCTTTCCCATTCTGTTCTTTTCCTCTATTTCTTTGCATTGATCGCTGAAGAAGGCTTTCTTATCTCTTCTTGCTATGCTTTGGAACTCTGCATTCAGATGCTTATACCTTTCTTTTTCTCCTTTGCTTTTTGCCTCTCTTCTTTTCACAGCTATTTGCCTCTCTTCTTATCACAGCTATTTGTAAGGCCTCCCCAGACAGCCATTTTGCTTTTTTGCATTTTTTTGCCATGGGGATGGTCTTGATCCCTGTCTCCTGTACAATGTCACGAACCTCATTCCAGAGTTCATCAGGCACTCTATCAGATCTAGGCCCTTAAATCTATTTCTCACTTCCACTGTATAATCATAAGGGATTTGATTTAGGTCATACCTGAATGGTCTAGCGGTTTTCCCTACTTTCTTCAATTTAAGTCTGAATTTGGTAATAAGGAGTTCATGATCTCAGCCACAGTCAGCTCCTGGTCTTGTTTTTATAGAGCTTCTCCAGATTTGGCTGCATAGAATATAATCAATCTGATTTCGGTGTTGACCATCTGGTGATGTCCATGTATAGAGTCTTCTCTTGTGTTGTTGGAAGAGGGTGTTTGCTATGACCAGTGCATTTTCTTGGCAAAACTCAAAAGTTCTTTGACCTAAAGAACTGATAACTTAATCTGAGTCTCAGCAGACACAATGCTTTTCTATTATATAATCATATATCCCAGATCAAGCAGGAATCTTAAGTTTTCAGTACTTCTGTCCAATATTTTTATCTATCTTTCAGTGACTTTGTTATTGTTTGAACTCATTTGGCAAGATTCATATACTTCCTTGTATGAAGCAGTGTCAGATTTCAGTAGGTTATGTTCACAAAGACTGTTTAGAATCAAAATGTTCAACTAGTAAGATTCTCTATACATAGTATAGAAAATATGCTTAAGATAGAAGGAAGCTTTTCCAAAAGTATGCAAAATATACTTGACTTAAAATGCCAGTGAGTCTCAATGGAACACAAGGTACAATGAGGATAGTAGATACGGTTTGGGAATGGAATAAAACTCTGTTAATATGGTGACTCCATTTCTTACTATGTATGTGATATTCAGAAGGTTATTTAAACTCTCAAGTCCTCAGGTTTGTTGAATGTATTAAGTGCAAAAAGTTAATATTATCCTCTTCTGAAAGTTAGTATAAGAATTAAAGCATAATACAATATTTGTAGGTTGAACCACATGACTATTTCTAAGATTCAACTTTTGAGAACCTAAAAAGTGGGCAATTTTCTTATGGTTCACAATCTCAAATACATATAAAGCTCTTCGTACACAGAAACCACTAAATAACCTGTAGCTTTTGCTATTTCTGTGAGAAAGCTGAGAAAGAACTTCCCGTTCCACCATACTTCCTACTGCACCTCTAGAAGTTTGTTAGTAGAAATATAATTTTTTTGTTCTCCCTACCTCTAAAAAGTTATAATTTCCCAATACAAGTTTTTGGGTTGTAACTCAAGAGTACCCAGAAGGGAAGGGCTAAGAGAGAAGGGATAGAAAATTAGTTTGACACTTCTAAAAAGTGAGAAACAGGATGTGAGCTAAGCCAGATGTGCTGAGAGTGAGAAAAGCTTGCCACTGAGTGAGGGTAGGTTTGAGGCTCCTTTGTTGTGAAGATGCACCCAGTTTAAGTTGGGAGGAGGGATACCTATTGGCTTTTTTAATCCCTATTTCTTTCTATTGATTCTATGGAGAAAAAAATTAATCAATAGTCATCTATTGAAATGGAACAGAAAATTCCATTTCTATTAATCTAAGAAAGAAATGGAAAACTTTATTCCAGCCAACCTAAAGATTATAACCTAGGAGACTGTCTTTCAGTAAACTCTGAGGATTGTTCCACCCATTACAGGACATAGCACAGTTATACAAGTTTTTGAGATAAATGGTTCTATGTTAAATGATGTATATTGACCATTTACACAATCCACATCTACAGGTACAAAGTGAGTAGTGGGCTATGGGTCATCATGACCCCTTACAAGTTTAAGAAGGGAGGTTATCTCCTAAGATCTAGTTAATGCAGATGTACAATACACACAAAATAAAACTAAAAAGAAGGGAGGAGGCCCAAACAGGCAAAGGAAAATTTCGTTTAAAATTTTCTCATCTTGCCATAAAACATGAATTCTATTTCATCAATCCTTTCCATAATCGCTAGAATGACTGAAAACCCCTCCCCCTCCTGCAATTCCTATTTTGCTCATGGGTTTTTTGCAGTACAGTGAATTATTGCAGAGCATTTATGAAGAATTCAAGAGAAACTCTCTCCCCTTTTTAAGGTTTCCATAACTCTTACTACAGTGAAAGGCAAGGGAAGCCTCTAAAGGAACCAAAAGGAAGACAGAATGAATCTGTAGCTGGTGGTTTAGTTGCTAAGTGCTGTCTGACTCTTGCGACCCCATGGACTGTAGCCTGCCAGGCTCCTCTGTCCATGGGATTCTCCAGGCAAGAATACTGGAGTGGGTTGCCATTTCCTTCTCCAGGGGATCTTCCTGACCCAGGAATTGAAGCCAGGTCTCCTTCATTGCAGGCAGATTCCTTACCGACTGAACTACGAAAGAAGCCCATAATATTCCATAAATAAATAAATATAGGCCTAGGGAAGATCATTCAGGGCCACTCTTCCTAGGTAGGTGTTCATCTATGTCTATAAATTTTCTCTGTTATCTTTAATTATTCATTTAACACACACTGTTGTCTTCCCAAATAGACTCTCAGGAATTAATATCAAGGGCCATTTCACATTTGTATGATTTTCTTCCCTCCTCTTTTACTTTGCTACTCAGTTTATCTTTCCCATAATTTTAAAGCCAACATTTATTGCTTGTAGACTTTTGGATCACAGCCATTCTGACTGGTGTGAAGTGGTACCTCATTGTGGTCTTGATTTGCATTTCTCTGATAATGAGTGACGTTGAGCATCTTTTCACGTGTTTGTTAGCCATCCGTATGTCTTCTTTGGAGAAATGTCTATTTAGCTCTTTGGCCCATTTTTTGATTGGGTCGTTTATTTTTCTGGAATTGAGATGTATAAGTTGCTTGTATATTTTTGAGATTAGTTGCTTGTCAGTTGCTTCATTTGCTATTATTTTCTCCCATTCTGAAGGCTGTCTTTTCACCTTGCTTATAGTTTCCTTTGTTGTGCAGAAACTTTTAATTTTAATTAGATCCCATTTGTTTATATTTGCTTTTATTTCCAGTATTCTGGGAGGCGGATCATTGAGGATCCTGCTGTGATTTATGT
>SJYX01007910.1:4611-18874 GCA_006410675.1 Oreotragus oreotragus | reverse complement strand
CCCCTTCTCCTCCTGCCCCCAATCCCTCCCAGCATCAGAGTCTTTTCCAATGAGTCAACTCTTCGCATGAGGTGGCCAAAGTACTGGCGTTTCACCTTCAACATAAGTCCTTGCAATGATCAGTCCTTCACCCAGGACTGATCTCCTTTAGAATGAACTGGTTGGACTCTCAAGAGTCTTCTCGAACACCACAATTCAAAAGCATGAATTCTTCGGCACTTAGCTTTCTTCACAGTCCAACTCTCACATCCATACATGACCACTGGAAAAACCACAGCCTTGACTAGACGGACCTTTGTTAGCAAAGTAATGTCTCTGCTTTTCAATATGCTATCTAGGTTGGTCATAACTTTCCTTCCCAGGATTAACCGTCTTTTAATTTCACGGCTGCAGTTACCATCTACAGTGATTTTGGAGCCCCACCCCCCAAAAAAAACAGTCTGACACTGTTTCCCTATCTATTTTCCATGAAGTGATGGGACCAGATGCCATGATCTTAGTTTTCTGAATGTTGAGCTTTAAGCCAACTTTTTCACTATCCTCTTTCACTTTCATCAAGAGCCTCTTCCAATCTCTGATAGTTCCTGAGTCTTACTTTGTCTTTTATGACTTTATACTATTGATATGTAGTGGTTACTTTGTACATGACCCTCAGTTTGGGTTTATGTGAAGTTTTCCCATGATTTGAATGAGGTCATATACTTTTGACAAGAATAGCAAAAACATAATGTTGCACCCTTCTTTGTGTGCCATCTCATTGTGTCACCATGCCTTATTATTGGTTATGATAATGGTGGTTATTTGGTTAAGGTAGTTGTTTTCACTGTAAAGTTACTATCTCTCTGTGTGTGGTTAATTAATAGTTTATCAGGAAATATTTTGAAATCACACAAATTTTGTTTCTCATCAAACTTTCACCATTTTTAGTATCCATCAGTGGATCGAACCTACATCAATTATTACCATAGTGTGTGCTTTAATAGTGAATATTCTATTTCCCTTTCTTTCTACATGTATCAGTTGGAATTCTAGTCTCAGAAAGAGTGGTTCCTTCTTTTTTCTTTATTTATTTGGTGATTTACTTATATCAATATGGATGGACTTATGGATATTTACTTTATTCTATGGGTTTAAATCCAATACTATCTTTTTTCTTTCTATTTTGCATAAAATATTCCAACTTTGATTATTAAGAGCTCATTAAGGTTAACTACTATGTTCTTTCAACTTTCTCCATACCTTTTTTTTAAATTACTTTACTGAAGTTTAATTAACATCAAGAAGCTGTACGTATTCACTGGTTTCTTATCAACTTTAAGGTAAAATTTAAACCTCTTCATGTGGCATGCAAAGTCTCTCATGAGCTCCTATATGTCTCATTTTCTTTCAGTGCTCATTCACAAACATAAACCTTCAGGATAGTTTCAGTTGCTCAAATAAGCCATGTTTTCCCTTCTCCTTAGGCCTTTGCATATACTGTCCTATAGCCTGGAACTCTGTTCACCTCCAAACTGTCCCATGAAGATGGGAATATTAGTATTATTTGAAGTTTTGTTCCTACTCTCTCACTCTTTCTCTTGATGCTTAAGAGAGAGGGCTGAAAATATCAAGTTTTAAATGTTTGGTTGCTGAAATAATCTTAATAAGAAGAACAAAAGAGATTTCTGTAGACCATGGGGAGTTTGTTTTTAAACTATTTAACCTTAACTTGAAGATGGCCTATCCATTTTTTGATTGCCCTTTCTAGGTATAACTTCGGAGGAGGCAATGGCATCCCACTCCAGTACTCTTATCTGGAAAATCCCATGGACGGAGGAGCCTGGTAGGCTGCAGTCCATGGGGTCACTGAGTCAGACACGACTGAGTGACTTCACTTTCACTTTTCACTTTCATGTATTGGAGAAGGAAATTGCAACCCACTCCAGTGTTCTTGCCTGGAGAATCCCCAGGATGGCGGAGCCCAATGGGCTGCCGTCTGTGGGGTCACACAGAGTCGGACATGACTGAAGCAACTTAGCAGCAGCAGCAGCAGCAGCAGCAGGCCATAACTTGCCACTACAAACTTTGCACTTTAAAAAAGAACATTTTTATCTTCATGTTTTTAAAGTATTATATCTCAATAATTTTATTTTCAAATTCCTTTCCAAAACATCATTACACAGACACAAACATGTATTTATCTCCACACCATGAAACTCTGAATTAAGCCTTTAAAAATGTCTTTTCAACTGAAAAAACAAAAACATTTTTCAGTATACTATTATCAAAATATTTATGAGGGATTTTTAATAATAACCTGTCTCCACATGTCTTTCTTATATTGAAATATATAGTTACATTTACAGAAATAGATAGTATACACTTGTAAAATCCTAAGAAAGTTTTCAATGAAACAACCATACAATAAGTTCCTTTTTACTGTGTATATTGATTTTATTTTAGAGCAAATATAAGAGGCAAAATGCAAGGTGCTGTGGTATGTAATAGAGCAACAATAAAGATAAAATCATAAAAGAGAATATTTGGGTTGACTTTTGAAAAAAGGAATTATGAGGCCCATGGGGTAGTTTCCAATATACTCTGCATCCTAAACATTTAGCATCACTTTTGTTATATTTCTCTCCTACACTTTCAATTCACTTGAATTGAAAGATAATGATGAATGAGTGCTGAAGAACTGATGCATTCAAACTATGGTGCTAGAGAAGACTCTTGAGCATCCCTTGGACAGCAAGGAGATCAAACCTAACAATCCTAAAGGATCAACCCTGAATATTCATTGGAAGGACTGATACTGAAGATGAAGCTTCAATGCTTTGGCCGCCTGTTGCAAAGAACCAACTCATTGAAAAAGACCCCGATGCTAGGAAAGGTTGAGGACAAGAGAAGAAGGGGATGACAGAGGATGAGATGACTGGATGGAATCACTGACTCAATGGACATGAGTTTGAGCAAACTCTGGGAGATAGGAAGGACGGAGAAGCCTGGTGTGCTCCAGTTCATGGAGTCACAAAGAGTTGGACATGACTTAGTGACTGAACAACAAAATGTAAATTGAAATGTATTTTTATAAAATATAGACATAAAAGAAAATGTAAATGATTTGGAATATTTTCAGTTTTAATGCACAATACTGTTGGAAAATTTCCATTCAGAAATCTAAAAGCAAAATAATATGCAAAAGAATATACAACAAGGAGCTCATTAGAGGGTTGATAAAGTAACTTTTCCAAGGGAACTTATGTGTATTGATTTTTTGCTGTGGTCAAAACCACAGATGAACATAAGAAGTAGTTTGAAATGCTTATCCCTACAGCTGTCTCTTATACACATCTGGTCAGGAAGCAACAGTTAGAACTGGACATGGAACAACAGACTGGTTCCAAATAGGAGAAGGAGTACGTCAAGGCTGTATATTGTCCCCCTGCTTATTTAACTTCTATGCAGAGTACATCATGAGAAACGCTGGACTGGAAGAAACACACGCTGGAATCAAGATTGCCGGGAGAAATATCAATAACCTCATATATGCAGATGACACCACCCTTATGGCCGAAAGTGAAGAGGAGCTAAAAAGCCTCTTGATGAAAGTGAAGGAGGAGAGTGAAATAGTTGGCTTAAAGCTCAACTTTCAGAAAACCAAGAACATGGCATCCAGTCCCATCACTTCATGGGAAATAGATGGGAAAACAGTGGAAACAGTGTCAAACTATTTTTGGGGGCTCCAAAATCAGTGCAGATATTGACAGTGGAAACAGTGTCAGACTTTATTTTTGGGGGCTCCAAAATCACTGCAGGTATTGACTGCAGTCATGAAATTAAAAGACGCTTACTCCTTGGAAGAAAAGTTATGACCAACCTAGATAGCACATTCAAAAGCAGAGACATTACTTTGCCGACTAAGGTCCGTCTAATCAAGGCTATGGTTTGTCCAGTTGTCATGTATGGATGTGAGAGTTGGACTGTGAAGAAGGCTGAGCTCCAAAGAATTGATGCGTTGGAACTGTGGTGTTTGAGAAGACTCTTGAGAGTCCCTTGGACTGCAAGGAGATCCAACCAGTCCATTGTGAAGGAGATCAACCCTGGGATTTCTTTGGAAGGAATGATGCTAAAGCTGAAACTCCAGTACTTTGGCCACCTCATGCGAAGAGTTGACTCACTGGAAAAGACCCTGATGCTGGGAAGGATTGGGGGCAGGAGGAGAAGGGGACGACAGAGGATGAGATGGCTGGATGGCATCATCGACTCGATGGACGTGAGTCTGAGTGAACTCCGGGAGTTGGTGATGGACAGGGAGGCCTGGCGTTCTGCGAATCATGGGGTCGCAAAGAGTCGGACACGACTGAGTGACTGAACTAAACTAACGAGCTGATGCTGGGAAAGTTTGAGGGCAGGAGGAGAAGGGGATGACAGAGGATGAAATGGCTGGATGGCATCACTGACTCAATGAACATAAGTTTGGGTAAACTCCAGGTGTTGGTGATGGGCAGGGAGGCCTGGCATGCTGTGGTTCATGGGGTCACAAAGAGTTGGAAACGACTGAGCTACTGAACTGAACTGAATCCCTTTTGACCTGTATTCACCAGAAGCTGGGTAAGTCTAGCAAGAATGACAGAATCTCTTAAGAGACCCTGAAACATTATTCTATGCTGGACACTGAAAGAGATGAATTTAAGCATGTCAAATGATATTTGTCTCTAGAAGTCACGTCTCCTGATGCACCGAAGGATTGTCAGGCTACAGAATCAGATACTTTAGCAAGAGCTTCCCCATATTCCTCCAGAACATCATGTCTTGAAATTAAGGTCTTAACAGATATAGCTGATAAATACACCAGTACTGAAGTAAAAAGGTGGTACCAGTGGAAATTTAAGAGAAATTATGAATGTAAGAATAAATATGAGAGAAATATTAGAAAGAAATGCTAAAGTTTTCCTGATAAGGCCCAACGCTGCTGAAAATATTGCTTCTCTACTCAGCTCTCTTTCATCTTCTGCATCAATGCTATTCAACAGAAATATAATGCAAAAATAAACAAAATGTGTACCATAGAAGCAATGTAAAATTTTCTAGTAGTCACATTTGAAAAAGTAAAATGATTATGTGAAATGTATTACTCATTTTATTAAACCAATATCTATATAGTATTATCATAACTCATGTAACAAATATAAAATTTTTCGTGTGATAATTTGTATTCTTTCCTTCATAGTATGTCTTCAAAATATGGTGTACATTTTACACTTACAACGTGACTGAGTTTGGACTAGCTAGATACCAAGTACAAAATAACCACATAAGGCTTGTGGCAGACATGCAGGGCAACTCAGATCTATTAGGTAATAATTTCAGACTTTCATAAGCAGTTTTAACTTGAAGCCTTAAATATCCATTTTGGGGTTTTTATTGTTTTTATTTTCCTTCTTCTCACTATGTTAATAAAACATAATAGATGTCAAAATTCTGTTTCTTTTCTTTCTACTGGGTGTTTTAGGTTGGCACTTGCACTTATTTTTGGATTTTAATATATGTGTTTCTGTGAATTATTAAAATATAAGTAAAATTTACGTTTTATAATTTATCTTATCTCAGGAATTAAACATATCACTGCTCCCTCTATTCTGGTTTTGACTGTTGTTTTTACTTTTCTGTTTGAGGCTTACTGATAAAACGGTACTGCCTTTCTCCAACATAAAAGCTGCTGTTCCATTTGTTCTGTATATTTTTCTTATTCTAAAAGAACTAGCAACTTCAGATTTAATACATTTTAAAATTTGATATCTGACTTCAGATTTTCTGTTCTGAAATAAATGATTAAACAACAGGTCCCTTTTATTACAGAAATTTGGGTCACTGTTCACCTAAGGTAGAACTTTGGGATTTAGGTAAATTATCTCTCATTATTTTATTTACTCATTCATTTAACCACTATTTATTGAGGCCACTTCGTTTCAGGCAATGATCATGGCTGCTTTCTTCCCTACCATGAAGAATCAATTACATTTTTATAATTATTAACTTTGAACTAATTTTATACTTACAGAAAAACTATAAAACAGTAAAGAGAATATATCCCTCATTCAACTTTTCCTAAAGTTAACATTTTACATAACAATTATTAAAATTGGTGCATTAATATTCATACAATACCATTCATTGAACTATAATTCTTAATCGAATTTCACCAATTTTTCCACTAATTTCCATTTTTCTGTTCTAGAATCCAATGTCCTATTCCATATTGTATTTAGTTGCTGTGTCTCCTTCAGTTCAGTTCAGTTCAGTAGCTCAGTCATGTCCGACTCTTTGCCACCCCATGAGTCGCAGTACACCAGGCCTCCCTGTCCATCACCAACTCCTGGAGTTTACCCAAACTCATGCCCATCGAGTCGCTGGACTTATGCCATCCAGCCATCTCATCCTCTGACGTCCCTTCTCCTCCTGCCCCCAATCCCTCCCAGCATCAGGGTCTTTTCCAATGAGTCAACTCTTCGCATGAGGTGGCCAAAGTACTGGCGTTTCACCTTCAACATAAGTCCTTGCAATGATCAGTCCTTCACCCAGGACTGATCTCCTTTAGAATGAACTGGTTGGACTCTCAAGAGTCTTCTCGAACACCACAATTCAAAAGCATGAATTCTTCGGCACTTAGCTTTCTTCACAGTCCAACTCTCACATCCATACATGACCACTGGAAAAACCACAGCCTTGACTAGACGGACCTTTGTTAGCAAAGTAATGTCTCTGCTTTTCAATATGCTATCTAGGTTGGTCATAACTTTCCTTCCCAGGATTAACCGTCTTTTAATTTCACGGCTGCAGTTACCATCTACAGTGATTTTGGAGCCCCACCCCCCAAAAAAAACAGTCTGACACTGTTTCCCTATCTATTTTCCATGAAGTGATGGGACCAGATGCCATGATCTTAGTTTTCTGAATGTTGAGCTTTAAGCCAACTTTTTCACTATCCTCTTTCACTTTCATCAAGAGCCTCTTCCAATCTCTGATAGTTCCTGAGTCTTACTTTGTCTTTTATGACTTTATACTATTGATATGTAGTGGTTACTTTGTACATGACCCTCAGTTTGGGTTTATGTGAAGTTTTCCCATGATTTGAATGAGGTCATATACTTTTGACAAGAATAGCAAAAACATAATGTTGCACCCTTCTTTGTGTGCCATCTCATTGTGTCACCATGCCTTATTATTGGTTATGATAATGGTGGTTATTTGGTTAAGGTAGTTGTTTTCACTGTAAAGTTACTATCTCTCTGTGTGTGGTTAATTAATAGTTTATCAGGAAATATTTTGAAATCACACAAATTTTGTTTCTCATCAAACTTTCACCATTTTTAGTATCCATCAGTGGATCGAACCTACATCAATTATTACCATAGTGTGTGCTTTAATAGTGAATATTCTATTTCCCTTTCTTTCTACATGTATCAGTTGGAATTCTAGTCTCAGAAAGAGTGGTTCCTTCTTTTTTCTTTATTTATTTGGTGATTTACTTATATCAATATGGATGGACTTATGGATATTTACTTTATTCTATGGGTTTAAATCCAATACTATCTTTTTTCTTTCTATTTTGCATAAAATATTCCAACTTTGATTATTAAGAGCTCATTAAGGTTAACTACTATGTTCTTTCAACTTTCTCCATACCTTTTTTTTAAATTACTTTACTGAAGTTTAATTAACATCAAGAAGCTGTACGTATTCACTGGTTTCTTATCAACTTTAAGGTAAAATTTAAACCTCTTCATGTGGCATGCAAAGTCTCTCATGAGCTCCTATATGTCTCATTTTCTTTCAGTGCTCATTCACAAACATAAACCTTCAGGATAGTTTCAGTTGCTCAAATAAGCCATGTTTTCCCTTCTCCTTAGGCCTTTGCATATACTGTCCTATAGCCTGGAACTCTGTTCACCTCCAAACTGTCCCATGAAGATGGGAATATTAGTATTATTTGAAGTTTTGTTCCTACTCTCTCACTCTTTCTCTTGATGCTTAAGAGAGAGGGCTGAAAATATCAAGTTTTAAATGTTTGGTTGCTGAAATAATCTTAATAAGAAGAACAAAAGAGATTTCTGTAGACCATGGGGAGTTTGTTTTTAAACTATTTAACCTTAACTTGAAGATGGCCTATCCATTTTTTGATTGCCCTTTCTAGGTATAACTTCGGAGGAGGCAATGGCATCCCACTCCAGTACTCTTATNCTGGCGTTTCACCTTCAACATAAGTCCTTGCAATGATCAGTCCTTCACCCAGGACTGATCTCCTTTAGAATGAACTGGTTGGACTCTCAAGAGTCTTCTCGAACACCACAATTCAAAAGCATGAATTCTTCGGCACTTAGCTTTCTTCACAGTCCAACTCTCACATCCATACATGACCACTGGAAAAACCACAGCCTTGACTAGACGGACCTTTGTTAGCAAAGTAATGTCTCTGCTTTTCAATATGCTATCTAGGTTGGTCATAACTTTCCTTCCCAGGATTAACCGTCTTTTAATTTCACGGCTGCAGTTACCATCTACAGTGATTTTGGAGCCCCACCCCCCAAAAAAAACAGTCTGACACTGTTTCCCTATCTATTTTCCATGAAGTGATGGGACCAGATGCCATGATCTTAGTTTTCTGAATGTTGAGCTTTAAGCCAACTTTTTCACTATCCTCTTTCACTTTCATCAAGAGCCTCTTCCAATCTCTGATAGTTCCTGAGTCTTACTTTGTCTTTTATGACTTTATACTATTGATATGTAGTGGTTACTTTGTACATGACCCTCAGTTTGGGTTTATGTGAAGTTTTCCCATGATTTGAATGAGGTCATATACTTTTGACAAGAATAGCAAAAACATAATGTTGCACCCTTCTTTGTGTGCCATCTCATTGTGTCACCATGCCTTATTATTGGTTATGATAATGGTGGTTATTTGGTTAAGGTAGTTGTTTTCACTGTAAAGTTACTATCTCTCTGTGTGTGGTTAATTAATAGTTTATCAGGAAATATTTTGAAATCACACAAATTTTGTTTCTCATCAAACTTTCACCATTTTTAGTATCCATCAGTGGATCGAACCTACATCAATTATTACCATAGTGTGTGCTTTAATAGTGAATATTCTATTTCCCTTTCTTTCTACATGTATCAGTTGGAATTCTAGTCTCAGAAAGAGTGGTTCCTTCTTTTTTCTTTATTTATTTGGTGATTTACTTATATCAATATGGATGGACTTATGGATATTTACTTTATTCTATGGGTTTAAATCCAATACTATCTTTTTTCTTTCTATTTTGCATAAAATATTCCAACTTTGATTATTAAGAGCTCATTAAGGTTAACTACTATGTTCTTTCAACTTTCTCCATACCTTTTTTTTAAATTACTTTACTGAAGTTTAATTAACATCAAGAAGCTGTACGTATTCACTGGTTTCTTATCAACTTTAAGGTAAAATTTAAACCTCTTCATGTGGCATGCAAAGTCTCTCATGAGCTCCTATATGTCTCATTTTCTTTCAGTGCTCATTCACAAACATAAACCTTCAGGATAGTTTCAGTTGCTCAAATAAGCCATGTTTTCCCTTCTCCTTAGGCCTTTGCATATACTGTCCTATAGCCTGGAACTCTGTTCACCTCCAAACTGTCCCATGAAGATGGGAATATTAGTATTATTTGAAGTTTTGTTCCTACTCTCTCACTCTTTCTCTTGATGCTTAAGAGAGAGGGCTGAAAATATCAAGTTTTAAATGTTTGGTTGCTGAAATAATCTTAATAAGAAGAACAAAAGAGATTTCTGTAGACCATGGGGAGTTTGTTTTTAAACTATTTAACCTTAACTTGAAGATGGCCTATCCATTTTTTGATTGCCCTTTCTAGGTATAACTTCGGAGGAGGCAATGGCATCCCACTCCAGTACTCTTATCTGGAAAATCCCATGGACGGAGGAGCCTGGTAGGCTGCAGTCCATGGGGTCACTGAGTCAGACACGACTGAGTGACTTCACTTTCACTTTTCACTTTCATGTATTGGAGAAGGAAATTGCAACCCACTCCAGTGTTCTTGCCTGGAGAATCCCCAGGATGGCGGAGCCCAATGGGCTGCCGTCTGTGGGGTCACACAGAGTCGGACATGACTGAAGCAACTTAGCAGCAGCAGCAGCAGCAGCAGCAGGCCATAACTTGCCACTACAAACTTTGCACTTTAAAAAAGAACATTTTTATCTTCATGTTTTTAAAGTATTATATCTCAATAATTTTATTTTCAAATTCCTTTCCAAAACATCATTACACAGACACAAACATGTATTTATCTCCACACCATGAAACTCTGAATTAAGCCTTTAAAAATGTCTTTTCAACTGAAAAAACAAAAACATTTTTCAGTATACTATTATCAAAATATTTATGAGGGATTTTTAATAATAACCTGTCTCCACATGTCTTTCTTATATTGAAATATATAGTTACATTTACAGAAATAGATAGTATACACTTGTAAAATCCTAAGAAAGTTTTCAATGAAACAACCATACAATAAGTTCCTTTTTACTGTGTATATTGATTTTATTTTAGAGCAAATATAAGAGGCAAAATGCAAGGTGCTGTGGTATGTAATAGAGCAACAATAAAGATAAAATCATAAAAGAGAATATTTGGGTTGACTTTTGAAAAAAGGAATTATGAGGCCCATGGGGTAGTTTCCAATATACTCTGCATCCTAAACATTTAGCATCACTTTTGTTATATTTCTCTCCTACACTTTCAATTCACTTGAATTGAAAGATAATGATGAATGAGTGCTGAAGAACTGATGCATTCAAACTATGGTGCTAGAGAAGACTCTTGAGCATCCCTTGGACAGCAAGGAGATCAAACCTAACAATCCTAAAGGATCAACCCTGAATATTCATTGGAAGGACTGATACTGAAGATGAAGCTTCAATGCTTTGGCCGCCTGTTGCAAAGAACCAACTCATTGAAAAAGACCCCGATGCTAGGAAAGGTTGAGGACAAGAGAAGAAGGGGATGACAGAGGATGAGATGACTGGATGGAATCACTGACTCAATGGACATGAGTTTGAGCAAACTCTGGGAGATAGGAAGGACGGAGAAGCCTGGTGTGCTCCAGTTCATGGAGTCACAAAGAGTTGGACATGACTTAGTGACTGAACAACAAAATGTAAATTGAAATGTATTTTTATAAAATATAGACATAAAAGAAAATGTAAATGATTTGGAATATTTTCAGTTTTAATGCACAATACTGTTGGAAAATTTCCATTCAGAAATCTAAAAGCAAAATAATATGCAAAAGAATATACAACAAGGAGCTCATTAGAGGGTTGATAAAGTAACTTTTCCAAGGGAACTTATGTGTATTGATTTTTTGCTGTGGTCAAAACCACAGATGAACATAAGAAGTAGTTTGAAATGCTTATCCCTACAGAATAAGGCAGTGAATGAATCTTGACAACATGAAGTCTACTCATTTCCCCACCCATCCAGCCTGGTCTCAGCACTCTTAGTCACATAACTAGCCAGCAGGACTTTATGTGCTATGGGAGAATCTGAGAAACAATCTTATTGCCAAAGCAACTTCAGTACTGCTTACTATAAGTAGAAAAAAGGCATTAGGAGAAGTACTGTTTTGAGCCACCTGAAAGAGCACTCACACAACAAGGCATATTAACTGATTTCAGGAAGTCACTGAAGTTGGAAAGAGTTCATTGAATATACTCTGCATCCCACCCCACATCCAGCTTCTGAGGAACTGAAAGCAGTGATTCTCATTTACATAAACTGAGAATGATTTTGTTGAAGTAATTTATAGAAAAGAAATAATATGCCATAAGTTAGATCTGTATTCAAGTATGGAAATTGAGACTCCTGAAAAAATTCTAACTTTGTGAATTATACACACAGATCATTTATAATCATTAAATAGGAGAGTAGGGTGCCTACTGGACCTACAGAATCTCTGACAGGAAATAACATCTTGTACTAGTCTCATATTTGGAGTTCTCCTTATCTCCATTGAAAAGGACTTAAGTTTGCTAGGTAGTAAGAACAGAAAATAAGTTAAAGCTAACTAAAAAGTCACAAAATAAATTGAAAAGCAAAGAGAAAAAGGACATATCTAGAATCTATCCTAATAGGTTTTTGGAAATGATTTTAAAGAGTCTCCTATGCTTCATTTTATTAATATTTTAGTATTTGGATTTATTTTTCTTAAAGGGATTTGGAAAGCACTTAACATTTTTTAATTGGAGCTATGGCAGATGAGATTTGTGCATTAGAAAGAGAAGTCCAATGACAAAGGAAGATAGTAGCAGATGTTAGTGTTTTACCCATGTCCAATTTGCACTCACCATTTCAGCATATTCCTGAAGGAAGCATCAGCGACTCTCCACTGAGCTTTCTCTGAACCTGTGAATGGGTCACGACTGGAGTTCAGGTATTGATACGTCCTCTCTGCCTAGGACAGTGGGAGTTAGAGGGCAAATATCTCAGCTTCTTTTAACCTTGAGTAGATAACTGTGGGCCCCAGTCATGCAGATGGATTGAGGACATCATAATTCATGAGTTAGCTGCTCCATAATAAATAATGTACTGGTTCACTTTCTTCCCTGTCTAATTTTTTCATTCCTGTACCAGTGTTTCCAGGTTCTAGGACCATCTTCCACAGAAACTACTTTCACTCAAATTCTTATCTCAGACTCTAAAGCTGGGGAAACTCAAACTAAGTGAGACAGATCTGACAGTGGTTTTAGGAAGCAAACTCTAAGAATGAATTCTAAATAGGATCAATTGCTGGTTAGATAGTAACAAGGAACATACTGCTAGTAGTAAGTGGAGTAATGATAATTCCTGGAGTGCTTTAGCCTCATAATGCAAAAATTCTTATAAGTGGAGATTTGAGAAGGTACAGGGCAAAGAATATATATCTGATTATGTAACAGCTCTAGTACTTGTACTTGAAAGCTATGAAGATAGTGGTAATGATACATCTCATGACACTGGTTGGTTGCCATATTAATTAAAGATAAAGATTCATATGATTCAGGAATAGAATATCCATAAAACAAGAAAAACTGCACATCAAGAATCCACATAATGATCAAACTCAATTATAAAATTTAAGAAATATTCTTATTAAACTTGGGTCAAATATACACAGATTATAGTTACAGGGTTATAGCATTACTTTTACACATTGTGCTAGACCTCTTAGAGAATTCAATAATAGAAGAAAAATGTGGGATGTATTAGAAAAGAGAAATGAAAACACAGAACCGTTCTTATTTTAAAGTGATATTATCGATTGCATATACAATTTAAAACAAACTAGTATACCTAGTAAGACTGGTCAGCAATTTTGCCAGATGCAAATCAATATACCAAAAGTCAATGTAGGCCTAAAATAAGCAAGCTGAAAATGTAATAGAAAATATTTAAATGGCAACAAAAATAAGATGCCTAAGAATAAATCTGAAAAATAAAGATATATGAGAACTTTTTAAAAAGTCACAAAGGACTACTGAAAGACAAAAGTTGTATAAGAATAAATGGAGACTTTAGGGTTTTCTATGTAGAGGATCATGTCATCTGCAAACAGTGAGAGTTTTACTTCTTCTTTTCCAATTTGGATTCCTTTTACTTCTTTTTCTGCTCTGATTGCTGTGGCCAAAACTTCTAAAACTATGTTGAATAGTAATCATGAAAGTGGGCACCCTTGTCTTGTTCCTGACTTTAGGGGAAATGCTTTCAATTTTTCACCATTGAGGATAATGTTTGCTGTGGGTCTGTCATATATACCTTTTATTATGTTGAGGTATGTTCCTTCTATTCCTGCTTTATGGAGAGTTTTTATCATAAATGGATGTTGAATTTTATCAAAGGCCTTCTCTGCATCTATTGAGATAATCATATGGCATTTATTTTTCAATTTGTTAATGTGGTGAATTACATTGATTGATTTGCGAATATTGAAGAATCCTTGCATTCCTGGGATAAAGCCTACTTGGTCATGGTGTATGATCTTTTTAATGTGTTGTTGGATTCTGATTGCTAGAATTTTGTTGAGGATTTTTGCATCTATGTTCATCAGTGATATTGGCCTGTAGTTTTCTTTTTTTGTGGCATCTTTGTCAGGTTTTGGTATTAGGGTGATGGTGGCCTCATAGAATGAGTTTGGAAGTTTACCTTCCTCTGCAATTTTCTGGAAGAGTTTGAGTAGGATAGGTGTTAGCTCTT
>SJYX01007908.1:34554-45598 GCA_006410675.1 Oreotragus oreotragus | reverse complement strand
GGGCTCCAAAATCACTGCAGATGGTGACTGCAGCCATGAAATTAAAAGACGCTTACTCCTTGGAAGAAAAGTTATGACCAACCTAAATAGCATATTCAAAAGCAGAGACATTACTTTGCCAACTAAGGTCTGCCTAGTCAAGGCTATGGTTTTTCCAGTGGTCGTGTATGGATGTGAAAGTTGGACTGTGAAGAAGGCTGAGCGTCGAAGAATTGATGGTTTTGAACTGTGGTGTTGGAGAAGACTCCTGAGAGTCCCTTGGACTCCAAGGAAATCCAACCAGTCCATTCTGAAGGAGATCAGCCCTGGGATTTCTTTGGAAGGAATGATGCTAAAGCTGAAACTCCAGTACTTTGGCTACCTCATGCGAAGAGTTGACTCATTGGAAAAGACTCTGATGCTGGGAGGGATCGGGGGCAGGAGGAGAAGGGGACGACCGAGGATGAGATGGCTGGATGGCATCACGACTCGATGAACATGAGTCTGAGTGAACCCCGGGAGTTGATGATGGACAGGGAGGCCTGGCATGCTGTGATTCATGGGGTTGCAAAGAGTCGAACATGACTGAGCGACTGAACTGGACTGAACTGAACCTAGATCCCTTTAAGTTCATTTAACTCTCCCTATAACAGAATTTAGGCTTCTGAGGTGGCACTAGTGGTAAAGAACCTACCTGCCAATGCAGGAGATTAAAAGATGCGGGTTCAATCCCTGGGTCGGAAAGATACCCTGGAGGAAGGCATGGCAATCCACCCAGTATTCTTGCCTGGAGAATCCCATGGAGAAAGGACCCTGGAGGGCTACAGTCCATAGTGTAGCAAAGAATTGGACACAACTGAAGAGACTTAGCATGCACACACGTAACATAACTTAAGGCCAGACACGACTGAGAAACTGACTAAACACAGCACAGCACATATGTGAGATGGTCGAAAGAGGAAGTAGCAGTATTACTCCATTAAAAAATGTTTCCATATTAGTTCTCAAAACACAGTGGGTTACTGAGTAATCTTTGGAAGTTCTGAAGCTCTTTAGGTGATTAGAATATCCCTATCTTAGGAATAAGGATGATGAAGGCTTCGGAATCAATGTGTCTGATTTCAAATCCTACATCTGTCATTTAGTACATGGCAATAGGCAAGTTATTTAGTGTCTAGATTAGTTAATTTTCTCTTCCATAAAGTTGAGATAATAATAGTATTTATGTTATGGGGTTAGTTATAAGGGTTAAATGAGTTAACATATGCAAACAACATAGTGAGCACTAAATAAATACTTTTATTGTAACACTAATGACAATGTCTATATAACACTTTAACAAAGATGATTTCTTGTCATCTTATTTGATACTGCAGTCAGCCTTGCTAAGGTTAGTTTTAGTATTCAGAGTCGAACACGACTGACACAACTTAGCAGCAGCAGCAGGGAAACCAAGACTCAAAGATTTAAGTACAAGCCCAACATCAGGTAGCTTATTAGAGGTAACCCCAAGATTTGAACCAAGAGCATCTTTCTGCAAGTTCTCAGCTCTTTCCCCAATATTTCAGCTGATTCCATATTCTAAATATCAGGTATGACCAAGTTTAAAATGACTTTATGTATACTGAAACAGCAACCCACTCCAGTATTCATGCCTGGAAAATCCCATGGACTGAGGAGCCTGGTGGGCTACAATCCATGGGGTCACAAAGAGTCGGACACAACTGAGCGACTTCTCTGTGTGTGTGTGTGTGTGTGTGTGTGTGTGTGTGTGTGGCTGATTCATGTTCAGTTCAGTTCAGTTCAGTTCAGTTGCTCAGTTGTGTCCAACTCTTTGCGACCCCATGAATTGCAGCACGCCAGGCCTCCCTGTCCATCACCAACTCCCAGAGTTCACTCAAACTCATGTCCATCGAGTCGGTGATGCCATCCAGCCATGTCATGCTCTGTCATCCCCTTTTCCTCNTTATCACCTGTCTCTTATACACATCTTGCGACCCCATGAATTGCAGCACGCCAGGCCTCCCTGTCCATCACCAACTCCCAGAGTTCACTCAAACTCATGTCCATCGAGTCGGTGATGCCATCCAGCCATGTCATGCTCTGTCATCCCCTTTTCCTCCTGCCCCCAATCCCTCCCAGCATCAGAGTCTTTTCCAATGAGTCAACTCTTCGCATGAGGTGGCCAAAGTACTGGATTCATGTTGATGTATGGCAAAAATCATCACAATATGGTATTATTCTCCAATTAAAATAAATTAATCAATTTAAAAAATAAAGTAGGAGCTCATTTACTCTTTCATTTCTATAATAATCAGAGCAAATGTTCATTAGATTTTTAGAGTCCTGGAAAGAAAATAATACATTATTGATATTCCTGGAATGCCCTCTACCCCTATACAGTAGTCATTATAGTCCTATAGGGAAAATGTAAGCACAGTATCCAAATCACTTGAAATTTTTTCATCAAGGCATACTGAAATTATTCTTTTCCAGCATAATATTTTAATCAGACTAACTAGGAACCCCAAATTAAAGATAACTCTCCTATATTCTCACAGCATATTCATTGAAATAAAAAAGAAATTTGAATGAAATTTCATTTACACAATTTCTTATAAGACAGACAATAATAATGAGAAGAACACCTTTCATCTAATGATGCATAATGTATAATAATGCCCTATAATAGACAAAGGTCTGTTGCATTCCTTGTGTTATTTGAGCTGCAAAGTAAATGGGACAGGAATTAAATCTTTTTTTTTTCAGTTAAGTAGAAAAATTAAACAAACTGAGGAAGATTACAGAAGTATACAGAAAATAGCCATTGGAGTTTCAACCTTAAAATCCAAGTCTCAGATTCTTTCTTATAATCAACAAAAATGCATAGAATTTTAATGCCTCTTTCAACCATATTCATTTAAAAATACTAATAGAGTACAGCAGTGTGGAAATATAGCAAGTATTTTATTTTACTAAGAAAAATAAAATAATGCAATAATTAAAATATAAATAATGTACAGAAATAAACACATTGTTGTATTATTTTATTTCCTTTAAGAGCTGACTTAACTGAATAATTTACATGACAATTGGTTTGAGTTCCAGCTCTAGAAAGACTGTTCCTCTCGCTGCCACTCTTTATTTTCCCTGTCCTCCCTGGTCCAGTGTCTCACCATTCTCTCCTAGAACATTGGTGTCTGCTTGGTCTCACTGCCACCAGTCTCTCCATTCCAACTAACACTCAACTGCTGAATGAATCCTTTTAAAGAGCATCTCTTATGACTTCTCATCTACTCAGAAACCCATATCTCATTCTTCAGTGTTTTCCAAAGTGAAGAAACCTCACTACCAATTGCGTATGAGATAATTTCAGGTAAACTGCAAATTCATTTTATTATTTTAAAAGGTATGTTTTTATTTACATATGTATTAGTAATGATTATAATAAAACACAAAACCATGGATATTAAGCCTTAAAAAATATAAGTAAGTTTGAAAGGAGGATCAGTTTGAAAAAAGATCTAATTGTCATATTAAGATATAAATAATGGCAGAAAGATGAAGATTGTACAAGAATGACTGTAGGTTGAAACATACTGGTTTTCAGAATTAATTTTCAGTTTCTTAACCTAGCATTCAAGATCCTCTGTGATCCAGATCTCGTCTACTCTTCTGGTCAGCAATAAGCAGAGCTACTACTTTTGTCCCTTTTTACTCTAGTCTCACCATATCTAATTTTCTTTGAGAGAAAAGACTGTGCCTTATACATCTTTCTGTATTTTGTGCAAGCTCTTGAATCCTCTCTCAAAAGTTAAATGCACTGGGTCCTATAAGCAGTGGAGACAGGGTTCACTCCTACCCTTCGGCCTGCTCCCAAATAGGAATTTGTCTATTCTAAATGGGAATACATGGACTAGTGTTTTCCCTGAATTCAATAGAGTAACAAATCAGCCTAGTGTCCAAGAACAACTAGAAGTCTCTAGAGTGTTTTGTGAATCCTCTGAAAATGTACATAAGATTCTGTGTGTGTATGCATTCCATGGAAAGAATGCATTCAATTCTCAGATTCCCCAAGGTATGAGTAACTCCAGAGTTAAGAACCACTATATTAGAGGCCTCTCTGTGGCAGCAACCAAATTATAATCATGGGAATCATAAACTTTGCCTTACATTCCTTCTGGTTCCTCAGAGATATCCCATTTAGATAAACATTTAAACTCTGAGCAATTTTTAAATGTGTGAACTTCCACATTTTTCAATATGAGTTTTCTAGAGATAACTTCTGTGCTAAACAGTCAATCGTGCATTTTAGGAAGATATCCACTTATAAATGGACTGTGATCCAGGGATCTATTTACACCCCAGAATCCATTTTCTGATATAGCAGTGTAAATAATTTAGCAAAATTCTGATTTGCTATAAAAAGTCTAAGAACAGGTAACCACGAAGTGTTGTAGGAAGGAAGGAAAAGATTGTCATTCTCTTCTTTGGGACATCCCCATCATCTTCCTCCAGTGTTACCCATCCCCCACCTCCTATAATGCCATGTCCTGCCTGCACAGCATCTTATCTGGAAATCTGAAGTCCCAGCAGCAGGACTGAAAGCTCTTTGACCTCTGTAACTTGCTTGAGCTTCCAACAGGAGAAACTTACTGAACCAAAGGAATGATTGATTAGGGGACTTTAAGGTAGTATAACAAATTAAGAGGGAAATACAGGCAGGAAGAGCAATGAAGAGGTAGGATGTTGAGTCTTTTTTGGAAATCTTCTAATGTCAACTCTCATATTCAAATCATTTCCAAACTCTGCTTCCTACAACATCTTCATGATGTGGAAAGACCAGGAAAAACGGCATGCTGAACATGACAGATGGCAGCCTACCTTTTCTCTGTTTTAAATTCATCTTAGTTCTCCAACCCTTTCCCAGTAGTGCTTCAGTCACCTAAGTTAACTAAAGTTTGAAAATTACTTCTTCAAAAGAGACAGTGTTTCCCAGTTTATTCCCTTCCTCCTCTTCTTTTATCCCATAGTTCTGTCTTTTAATTTTATTAAAGTATAGTTGATATACAGGCTCCCCTGGTAGCTCAGATGGTAAAGAATCTGCCTGCAGTGTGGGAGACCTGGGTGCAGTCCCTGGGTTGGGAAGATCCCCTGCAGGAGACATGGCAACGCACTACAGTATTCTTGCCTGGAGAATCCCACGGACAGAGGAGCCTGATGGGCTACAGTCCATGGGGTCACAAAGAATCGGACGTGAATAAGCACAGCACAGCATAGGTGATTTCCAGTGTGTTAATTTCTGCTGTACAGCAGAGTGACTCAGTTGTTCAAATATATATACTTTTTCATATTCTTTTCCATTATGGTTTATCACAGGATATTGAATTCAGTTCCCTGTACTATATAGTAGGTACTTGTTGTTTATCCAACAAATGTATAGTAGTTTGCATCTGCCAATTCCAAACTCCCACTTTTCCCTCCTCACCCAACCTCCTCCTTGGAAACCACAAGTCTGTTTGTTCTTTATGTCTGAGTAAGTTACTGTTTCATAGCTATGTTCATTTTTGTCAAATTTTAGATTCCACATAAAGTGACATCATATAGTATTTGTCTTTCTGACTTTTTAATTTGTTTCTAATTGAAAGATAATTTCTTTACAATATTGTGTTGGTATCTGCTATACAGCAACATGAATTAACCATAGGTATACATATGTCTATACAAAACTGTACAAAAAATTAATACAAAAAAGATCTTCATGACCCAGATAATCACAATGGTGTGATCACTCACCTAGAGCCAGACATCCTGGAATGCAAGGTCAACTGGGACTTAGGAAGCATCACTATGAACAAAGCTATAGGAGGTGATGGAATTCCCATTGAGCTGTTTCAAATCCTAAAAGATGATGCTGTGAAAGTGCTGCACTCAATATGCCAGCAAATTTGGAAAACTCAGCAGTGGCCACAGGACTGGAAAAGGTCAGTTTTCATTCTAATCCCAAAGAAAGGCAATGCCAAAGAGTGATCAAACTACTGTGCAATTGCAGTCATCTCACATGCTAGTAAAGTAATGCTCAAAATTCTCCAAGCCAGGCTTCAACAGTACATGAACCATGAATTTCCAGATGTTCAAGCTGGATTTAGAAAAGGCAGAGGAACCAAAGATTAAATTGCCAACATCAATTGGGTCATCAAAAAAAGCAAGAGAGCTCCTGAAGAACATCTGCTTCTGCTTTATGCTTTATTGAGTATGCCAAAGCCTTTGACCATGTGGACCACAACAAACTCTGGAAAATTCTGAAAGAGATGAGAATACCAGATCACCTGCCCTGCCTCTTGAGAAACCTGTATGCAGGTCAGGAAGCAACAGTTAGAACTGGACATGGAACAATAGATTGGTTCCAAATAGGGAAAGGAGCACGTCAAGGCTGTACATTGTCATCCTGCTTATTTAACTTATATGCAGAGTACATCATGAGAAACACTGGGCTGGATGAAGCACAAGCTAGAATCAAGACTGCTGGGAGAAATATCAATAACCCCAGATATGTAGATGACACAACCCTTATGGCAGAAAGTGAAGAATAACTAAAGAGCCTCTTGATGAAAGTGAAAGAAGAGAGTGAAAAAGTTGGCTTAAAACTCAACCTTCAGAAAACTAAGCTCATGGCATCTGGTCCCATTACTTCATGGCAAATAGATGGGGAAACAGTGAAAACAGTTAGAGGCTTTATTTCGGGGGGCTCCAAAATCACTGCAGATGGTGACTGCAGCCATGAAATTAAAAGATGCTTGCTCCTTGGAAGAAAAGTTATGACCAACTTAGACAGCATATTAAAACAGCAGAGACATTACTTTCCCAACAAAGGTCTATCTAGTCAAGGCTATGGTTTTTCCAGTGGTCATGTATGGATGTGAGAGTTGGACTATAAAGAAAGCCGAGCCCGAAGAATTGATGCTTTTGAACTGTGGTGTTGGAGAAGACTCTTGAGAGTTCCTTGGACAGCAAGATCTAACCAGTCCAGCCTAAAGAAAATCAGTCCTGAATATTCATTGGAGGGACTGATGCTGAAGCTGAAAGTCCAATACTTTGGCCACCTGTGAAGAACTGGCTCATTGGAAAAGACCCTGATGCTGGGAAGGATTGAGGGCAGCAGGAGAAGGGGACAACAGAGGATGAGATGGTTGTATGGCATCACTGACTCAACGGCCATGAGTCTGAGTAAACTACGAGAGTTAGTCATGGACAGGGAGGCCTGGCGTGCTGCAGTCCATGAGGTCACAAAGAGTTGGACATGACTGAGCCACTGAACTGAACTGACTGATACATGTCCCCCCTCCCTCTTGAACCTGACTCACTTTGTTTAATATGATAATCTGTGGGTCCATCTATGTTGCTGCAAATGGCATTATTTCATGCTTGTTATGGCTGAGTAATATTCCATTGTGTGTATGTGCACCACATCTTCTTTATCCGTTTTTCTGTCAGTGAATACTTAGGTTGTTTCCATGTCTTGGCTATTGAGAATAGTGCTACTATGAACATAGGGATGCATGTATCTTTTCTCACTATAGTTTTGTCAGGATGTACGCCCAGGAGTGTGATTGCTAGATCAAATAGCAACTCCATTTTTAGTTTTTTAAGGGAGACCTCCATACTGTTTTCTGTAGTGGCTGTACCAATTTATATTCCCACCAACAGCATAAGACACTTCCTCCACCTCTGATTACACAATTTTACTCAAACCTGTAAGATTTACTGTGTTTTTGACCTACAGTGTTTGCAGGAGGAAGAGGAGAGTAGAGGGTTGAGGGGGAAATAAGTAGGAAGAAGTTAGAGAGGCTATTTATATACGTAAGTTACCGTAAACCAGATACTTTCTGAAATCAGATACTTTCTCTTCCATGCTAATCAATGTGTATAAAATACCTTCTATCATTTGAACTCATTCACCCACACTTCCTTCTATATTTGTATTTATGCTTCTTATTAGGTGTGAGGCTCAGTAAATGAATACATTCATCAAATTCCAAGGTTTCGGGCAGGGCCATTAGCCCGGTGTTGGTCACATGTTGCACAATATATCATTTTCCCAAGTTTCACCAAACCCAAAACTTGACCTGAGAAAATTACCCTAATCAGAGAAGACAAACTGCACAAAGATCACTGCTGCTCTATTATGTCCATCATTTAGTTTTGGGTTTTCACTTGACCATCTTATCCCTCAAAAAGAATTTAAATATTGTATCCACTAATCTCCTTTCTATTAAATAATATTCCCTTTCTTTTTCATTCTCACTTGGCATTTGTGTTTTCTTTCTTCTCCGCCCATTTGTCCACTCCCAGTGTTTGTTATTGGCACATGGCTATCAACCGTGGGGCCAGTGCTCGGGCCTTATTCTGGAACTGGTCTGTCATCTTCATTCCATAATGATGTGACTTACACTTCAACCTTCCTTATGCTTGTGGGCCTTAGCATTTGCCTGTGGCAGCCACATAACTGTAGTTTCCTTCCCCTACTTCTCCTTCTTTTTAATTCATAGAAACATAGACACATAATTCATAGAAGCATAGAGGCTTGGAGTATTAAGAAACCGCTTAGTAGTGATTCTCAGCCTTGGCTGCACATTAGGATCACCTGGGGAGCTTTAAAAACTACTGATGCCTAGACTCCACACCTGGATCCCTCACTCAGTTCTGGAGTATTTCCTGAGTGTGAAAGATTTTAAAAAGCTCCCTAAGTGGGATTTATCATATAAGACAATGCTTTCTCCTGCACCATTATCACTTACATGTTCTATTTCCTTCTATGCCTTTGGCTTAGAGAAGGTTTAGCTTAATTTTCCACAAGGAGATGGACTCACTTTTCTGTGAAATAAATTAAAAATCTACTTATATGAAATACATTATTTTCCAAAGATACCAGCAAATGAAGTATCATGATCCAATGAGAACAGGCCTGGTGGCACTGGGCTAAGAAAGCGCATTATTAAGTAAAATTGGCTCCAAACTGACTTGATTTTAAATGTTGTGATCACATCCTCCTCCACCCTCCTCCAAAAACTTGGCCATGACTTACAACAGTGGTGAGACTGTCTGTTGGGGTCTCATACCACATTATGGGCTCTCTACACATGCCAGTGATAAGCCATGCAATGATAAAAGACAGGTAAGAGGCTGAAGGAAGGGACTCATGGAGGAAAGGGAAGAAAGGGAGGAAGTAGAGGAGGAGAGAAAAAAAGGAATTATCCATCCCTAGATTGCCAGTTGCTTTTTGTAATTTTATCTTCACTACGATACCAAGAGTCAAATAGTGCCATCCCTATTTTTACAGATTAAAAGGGTTCTTGGAGTGACTGGAGGCCACTCAGCTGGTAAGTGGCCTGACTGGCCTCCTCCAACCACTTCTGCCTTACTGTCGTTGCCTGTTCAAAGTCTACTGCCCTAGTTTTGAAGGGGACATAGATGTTCCAGATCTGAGTGAAATAAAGTTGCAAGTGGGAGGAAGGGCAGTCTGCACCCAGGGGAGGAGCGCTACATCTCTCATTCCTCTGGGTGGAGGCAAGCTGTCTTAGGATCCAAGAAATGGAATTTGAGTTTTTCAGGCAGCATGTTGCCCTCCAAAGGGATCTGGGTCACAGGAAAAACAAATTCCAACAGAGGTCCCAGCAGGTGCTATTATATACATGAAAGCAAAATCGTGAATGGTGAATCTTTTTAGCCAGGCTTCCCCAGGAAATGGGCTGGAGGCCTTCTATTATTGAGCTTCTATTGTTGGGGACAGTTTTGGTTGTTGTGGAGAAGGCAGAGCATTCACAAAAACCCACCATTCTCTCATCTAACAACAATAAGACACAGTCAAATGCTAGTAATTCAAACACCTGGGCAAACCTGTACTTCAGCCAAATGGCATCATTTTGTTTCCATAATTGTAGAGAACAGAACGATAACCAAAGGGAGACTTACACTAACGTATTTAGGGGTGGGAAGTGGCCAACTCGCAAGAGAGATTTTTGCAAGAAATGATTACCTGTGTTCACCCTGATTGTCTTGCTCTAGCACTGGTCTCTCATCTCAGTCATTCTGGTCTTCTTTCACCTCAAACACCCCCGAGGCTTTTTTGGTCTCCGACATTTGCTTATATCTTCCATTTGTCTGAAACCTTTCCCTCCAGCCTTCATGTTGCTGGCTCTTATTCTTCATTTGCAACTTGAACATCACCTCCTCCAGGAAGCCTTCCCTGACCACCATACAAAAGCAGTTTCCCCTTTCATTCCATTATTTGTTCCCTAGTAGCATTTACCACCGGAGAGGGCAATGGCAACCCACCCCAGTACTCTTGCCTGGAAAATCCCATGGTGGGAGGAGCCTGGTGGGCTGCAGTCCATGGGGTGGCGAAGAGTCAGACACGACTGAGCAACTTCACTTTCACTTTTCACTTTCATGCATTGGAGAAGGAAATGGCAACCAACTCCAGTGTTCTTGCCTGGAGAATCCCAGGGATGGGAGAGCCTGGTAGGCTGCCATCTATGGGGTCGCACAGAGTCGGACACGACTGAAGCGACTTAGCAGCAGCAGCAGAAGCATTTACCACAATTGGCAATCCTCTCATTTATTTATATTTGCACATGTTTTTGTTTATCTGCACCTTTCATTTCAGTTCAGTTCAGTTCAGTCACTCAGTCGTGTCCGATTCTTTGCGACCCCATGAATCGCGGCACGCCAGGCCTCCCTATCCATCACCATCTCCCGGAGTTCACTCAGACTCACGTCCATCGAGTTCGTGATGCCATCCAGCCATCTCATCCTCTGTCGTCCCCTTCTCCTCCTGCCCCCAATCCCTCCCAGCATCAGAATCTTTTCCAATGAGTCAACTCTTCGCATGAGGTGGCCAAAGTACTGGAGTTTCAGCTTTAGCATCATTCCTTCCAAAGAAATCTCAGGGTTGATCTCCTTCAGAATGGACTGGTTGGATCTCCTTGCAGTCCAAGGGACTCTCAAGAGTCTTCTCCAACACCACAGTTCAAAAGCATCGATTCTTCGGCACTCAGCTTTCTTC
>SJYX01007908.1:5142-31188 GCA_006410675.1 Oreotragus oreotragus | reverse complement strand
AAAGATATAAGCATCTGAATGCAGAGTTCCAAAGAATAGCAAGAAGAGATAAGAAAGCCTTCTTCAGCAATCAATGCAAAGAGATAGAGGAAAACAACAGAATGGGAAAGACTAGAGATCTCTTCAAGAGAATTGGAGATACCAAGGGAACATTTCATGCAAAGATGGGCTCGATAAAGGATAGAAATGGTATGGACCTAACAGAAGCAGAAGATATTAAGAAGAGGTGGCAAGGATACACAGAAGAACTGTACAGAAAAGATCTTCATGACCCAGATAATCATGAGGATGTGATCACTAATCTAGAGCCAGACATCTTGGAATGTGAAGTCAAGTGGGCCTTAGAAGGCATCTGCACCTTTAGCCTCTACAAAAGCATATCTGTCTTGCCCAGCATGTCACACATTTCTAAATACAGAGTAGATGCTCAATTTAAATATTTGCTGAATACATTAGCAAACAAAGCCCATGTCTGCCATGTCTGATGCTGTGTTTTCTCCCCCTACCTTTTTATAACTACTCTTTAGGGTGTGCTCTATTTCAGACGCTATGCTGTTGACACTTTGCTCATATTTCATTTAAGACTCAAAGCACTCCTATGTGGTAGATGTTATTTCTCTGTTTTACAAATTAAGATATTAAGGTTTGATAATTCAGTATTCTTGCCTAAGCCAAGATCATAACTGAAACAGCCAGGATTCAAACACAGATGTGTCTAATTCCAAAGCCTGTGCTCTTTTCACCCTGTGACACTGTCTCTTAAGAAACAGGAGTGCTGGAGAGGATGAATAATCTCGCCAAAGAACTAAACAACAATGCTTCTCACTGATCTTTCTTCTTCGCCTTTTATTTGTTCATTCCTTCTCTCCATGTCCCCATTTAACATTGCCAAAAACATGCACATTCATTGGCAAGAAACACAGGGAAATAATCCCTGACTCAGATAGAACCTTATAGAAATCATGAAGTCAGAAAGCCATGTTGAATGGCAAGCTCCTTTCCATGGTAGTCATGACCATCTCCACTTTTAATATGTACATTTCTAGAGCCTCAATGCAGTGTATGCCCCTGGAAGGGCTAAGTTCTCTGAGGAAAGAGTACAGGGTCCAGATAACACCCCCACTTGCATCCTCAAGACTTAGGGCTCATAAGAACCAACTTGCAAGTTCTGCTATAGACAAAAAATGAGTCAGAGTGTTGGAGGTGAGATTGCTGGGACTGCGACTCACTTATCCATAGCTTTAAATGCCCATGACCCAACTCTGCCTAAGACAGAAGGTTTCTAAGCAACTCGATTCTTAACTAGACCTCAGCTTTCTGCCATCCATGAGCCATAAACTCTTTGTCTTCCTCTTTCCCTGGTCTTCAGAAGTTCTCCATCTCCATTACAGCTGTTTTATCTCCTCGTGTGGGTTGATTCTGTCACTCTGCCTGCTTAGGAATACTTTGTAGCTCTCTCATCCCCAATAGGATATGACAGAGAGCGCAGAGAGAATTTTTTAACCTTGTAACATGCCAGTCAACTCCAAGATACCCTGTCGGCATGGGCACATAGAAGGGTGGGAAGCAGAGCAGATGCCAGCACAGCACACATCAAATACAAATAAACATGGGCTTTTGCAACTGAAGCTCACTGCAGAAGACAAAGTAGGAAATGCATGTCTTTTTAAAGCCAAATCATTACTCATGCCAACAAATTATAAGCACTGAACAGAAGTCCAGAATGTACTCAGGAACCACTCATGGCATCCATGGGATGCCTTCAGCTTAGAATATACGGGGAAAGGCAATCTGTTCGTTACCTGCAATAGTTTTTTGTTCAACAGACTACTTTTGCAGTCATTCATTCCTCAAACCTCTGTTGAATGCTTGCCACATGCCAAGCACTCTTCTAGCAACTAGGGATACAGCAGTATCTGTCTTCATTCAGCCTCCATTCCAGCAGAGAAGAAATACAGAAAGTGTTATCAACTCTTCCAAGTCTGGCTCCAGCAGAGGTCCTCCTGCTCAGTGTCCTTTCAGCCAATACGAGACACATTTGGTGCAGAAGCAAAGCAAAGTTTTAATCTTTTGATTAGAGAATGGAGAGGTGGGAGCTCACGCTGTAGAGTACATGGTCTCCAGAGAGACCATGGGCGGGATCCCTTCATGTGGATCTTGTCATCTTGGAGGGGGAGGAGTTCTGGTGGCAGGCGGGCAGGGCTGTGCTACTCTGGCTGCAGATTGCAGCACCAGGCACAGGGTCCGTGCACAGGCTCACTGCCACCATCTTGAACTGCATTGCCGGCTGTAGCACTTTGCACAAGGCGTACCCAGCTGAGGTGTCAGCACAGGTGTTTGTCACTATGAACTCTGATCTGAAGGGCTAGGTACAAGGCCCCTGCCCATGGTGCCCTGTAAGCAAGGACACTAGACTAAGCACAAAGGAAAAAAAAACGTTAGATTTTGTTGTCCAGATTCTATTTTTATTTCCTAGGCTTGCTAATGGGCTTTGCTGGTAACAAAATAATAAAATAAATATATGACAAGGAATGATCTTGTACATAAAATGCATCAAGTACTACAAGGATTGAAAATCTACCACCAGACTTAGCGAGACAGAATTCATTGGTGGCCTTAAGAAGCATGGTTTTGATGGTGTTGTGGGCAAAAATCCTATGAATAGGGTACATTCAAGAGAGAATGAGACTATAAGGAATGAGACAGTGAGAAAAGAAACTGTATGTGAGGAATTTTGAAATAAAGGAAAAGAAAAAGTGGGAAAGAAACTGGAGGAGAATGGAGCTCAAGAGATGATATCACAATAACTTTTCCATTAAAAAAAAATCTCCCATGATCTTAAACATTTACTCTATCCAGTACTAGAAACATAGGACAGAGATTTCAGTACTTCATTCTCTTCTAAACCCAAGAGAAATGGCATCAAAATACTTCTAGCCTGGGGCCACTGAGGAATCAAAGAATGCAAATAATAATGACAGTGTGAAAAGCTGCCATTTTGAGGGTGCCTTCAGGATTAAGAAATTATATACGTGTTTCCCCTTCCTTATTTAAATCTGAAAAACATAGTAAGAAGTTGATATTTTTTGTCAACTTCCCTCTCTAAATTTGAGAGAGGTTAAGTAATTTGCCCAAGGAACACAGAGTTATGGAATAGCATAAGATTTGAGTCCATATTTGTTTGAATAAAGATCTTGTGTTTTTTCTTCTTCTCTCTTCTAATGTGAGAATAGACTTCTGACTCTCCAGCCTAAACATCTCACCCAGAAATGACCTGATCATATGAAACCTACAACTAGATGACCCCTAGTTCCTTCTAGCACTGCTTTTCTTAGCTTCTGTGATTCATTTACACAGAAAGAATTTTTTTCCTTATTTCAAAATTTTTCTCTTTTTACAAATGAACTTTATATCTCTTAGTGAACAGTCATCTTAAACTTGATTTTTAATGTAGTTTTGATTCAGTTTGTTTTTTCCAATGTGAAAGTAGTATCTGCTGATTGAGAATGTGTTTTTTATAGAAAATTTAGAGACCACCAAAAAACAAAAGGAAAAAGAAAGAAACACAGGCCCACAAGCACCAGTCACTTTGCTTGTTTCCTTCTGTGTTTTTCGGGCTTCCCTGGTGGCTCAGCTGGTAAAGAATCCACCCGCAATGCGGGAGACCTGGGTTAAATCCCTGGGTTGGGAGATCCCCTGGAGAAGGGAAAGGCTATCCACTCCAGTATTCTGGCCTGGAGAATTCCATGAACTATGTAGTCCATGGGGTCAGAAAGAGTCAGACACGACGGAGCGATTTTCACTTTCACTTTCTATGCTTTTATGCATAAATTTTTAGATTTGTTTTGTTTTAAACACAGTTATAATCAAGTATATATTTCTAAAGTGAAAATTTTCATTTAACATTAAACTATTTGCATTTTTCATACCATTCATAAATACACATTTTCCGGAATTATACTACTCATTATGTTACAGTGAAATTTCCCCACTGAAAGCATTAGGCTGAATTTTATTAGGAAAAGTTATGGAAAGTGCACTTAAGTTCCTACAGTCATGCTGTTAGAAAAGAATAAGTGTCTGATTATAAGGATACATGAGTCACTACTGCTAGTACCTTCTTCCACCATGATTCTCAAAACTACTTTCTGTAGTGGAACCACCTTGGCAGGTGTAAATTTTAGAATCAGCCTGTTAACAATGTAATGACCTTGCTGAGAACACTTTAATAAACTTTGGATTAAGAAGCAAGCCAACCACACCTCTGCTTAACAAAAGCCTTCCTAACCATTAAAACTGCACCTGAATGCTGTTTATGAGCATGTACTGAATATTCCAGCATTTGAATAGAGGATTATGTAGAGGCAACCTTTACTACTTGTCCCTTTTCACTCATGAAATTTATTTAATACAATTAATTTGAATCACTTAATGCCCAAACAGTTTATTGGGTAATTTGCTGGTGAGTGCCATGAACTCTTAGATTTATCATGGAATTTAGCCAACTAGAGACCCTTTGTTCCTTAAATAGACAGTCTATGTGAAGGAGCCATAAGATGAGAAGAAATGGCACGACAGAAAGAAATGTGGAGACCCAGGCTGTACTTGACATCTGTGATGAGTGCAGCCTTTCCCTCATGTACCCTGCCAGTCCTACCTTGTTTGATTTTGCATTCTCCACGAATGTGGTTATAATCTGGCCCTGGTTAGAAAGTTCCATTGTAAGCTTCCTATTTCCAGCCAGCAAGCTTACTTACATACCAGCTATTGACTCACAAAACAGTGACCTGCTACTGAAGAGGTCCTGGGTCACTGTACAGTATATTCTTTATGTGCAACAAAAGCTATTTGAGGGACAATATTAAAAGCCAATTCCAAACACCAAAGAGAATCCCCTTTAATTCTCTCTCTCATATATGTTCCATTTCTCTTTTGGTCTTTCTTTGCCTTTTATTTTTGCAAGGAATGTTACCAGTGAATCTGTGCCTGATCAAAAGTAGTTCATTTTATAAAATACAATTGAACTCAAACAGCATTTTTTTTCTTTTCCAGATTGTTGTTCCCTAGAAAAAGTGTACTTTCCAGACTGCTTTGTCTGTCACTAGGATTTTTTAATTTTTTTTTAATGCATTTGGGTGCAATAAATATATCCCTTGGATTTTGGTAAGGCCTAAATATAGGAAAATGTTTAAGGGAACATGTAAGGGGAAAATGTCTTTTTCAGAAGAAGACATACTCAATACCTCAAAGCCTAATTTTAAGTGGTTTATACCCCCATGACTAGCATTTATTCTGCAGAGGAAGATATTTGAGAAAGAGAGCAACCATTTGGGGAATGAATGATTTATATTAGCAGTTGTTGAAACAACTGGCAGTCAGCCTGTCCAAACATTTTCCCAGATTTATAACATAAAATCACCATATCAGAATGAGCCTCCAGGGAGCTAAAACAACCAATTGACAAGCTGTTCTACTCCTTGTTAAGGCTGAGCTAGGCCACTCTCCTTATGGATCCCAAAACATTCAAAGCTAGGCCAACTTTTTAAGCTCTCAGGAGTAATTACCTGTTTATTATTATTTCTTTTCCTGGCATTATAAAAAAGCAGCGGTTATTTGTACGGAGCAAGACAAAACAGTTATTTTTATTCTTCTGTTTGCTACCATGAGCTGTTAACACCTCAGGGTGAATTTTCATTTGTGTTCAATGTTAGCCTGATCCACTGATTGAGTATACTAGTCTCTCCATAGAAAGTTAAAGGACTTTAACAGAGGTCACTAAAATAAAGAAACTATAGGAATCATCACCCATTCCATTTACAGATGAAACTAGGATTTTAAATAATAACATTAATAGCTACAGCATTTACTGAGCATTTACCTTTTCTCAAGTGGCTTGGTTTTTTTAGCCTATCAAGCCAGTTTAGTTTCTCCAAGAATACGCCAAGGTCTTTTCTGACTGTTCTACATGTGTTAATTAACTTTTCCCACAACAGCCTATGAGGATGATGTTGTTAGTGTTATTGTCTTGTAAAACAGTTACATGACCTGCTTGAAGTCACAGAGCCAGTTAAGTGGCTTAATATATGGGTATATATCATTATATTTCATTGTCTGTAACTAATACATGATAATTCTCATATATCACAGTACAATTGTTATATATATATATGTTGAAACTTACAAAAATTCATTTTCCTAAAAGAGTCTATGCATTTTGTATTTCATTAAAACATGTTGTAATAAGTCCATTATGTGCTGATAAGGAAAACCAGGAAAAAATAATGTGCCATATCCCACATAATAAAGGTCTTCTGATTTTACTGGGTATTGGATTAAAACACAAACCTTACATGTGAGAGGGTGTTCAGAAAATATCTGTTGACTCCAAATCTGACTTTCTCTCTTAGAATCATAATAGTGGATAATATGGATCCAGAAACTATATTTTCAAAGCTAAAATCTAGACTAGATGGCCTCGCACATGAGTTACAAGCTGGGCAGAACATTTGAAATGAGGACAGTTCTGGAAAATTCCATCTGCATAGTGAATGTGTGTATTTAATGTGGGTATTTGGTGTGTGTGAGTATGGAATGCAGGATGCCATTTTTCAACTTCTTCTGTTTGATGCCTAATAAAAACGTTTATAAATTTTAAAAACCTGGCTATTTTAGAAAACTGTAGGTAAAGCTTAATAAACTTTGAGAGAGCAGGAATGTCCAGTATTCTCTCACACGTTAGCATAGGTAAGTCACCATTGACGAGGAGGACGTCTTCTCCCTGGATTTCTCCCAGTTCCAGAAACACCTCCTTTCCTTGTCCATGTCAGAAAACATAGGATCAGTCACTATAAAAAGGTATGTTTTGGATGCTTGATTTAGAAAGCTGCTAAAATATGCTTTTTCTTTAAGGGACTTTGGAGTTCTCTCCCAGCCTTTGTCACACTGGTCTGGGTGGTTCTGTGATTGAGGAGTATGATCAGTGAAGCAGTGCTTGAAAAGCAATTGAAACTTCAAGTTGACTGGGCTTATAACAGAAGCCAGTCTACTTGAAAATACATGCTGCTGCTACTGCTAAGTCACTTCAGTCGTGTCCGACTCTGTGTGACCCCATAGATGGCAGCCCACCAGGCTCCCCCATCCCTGGGATTCTCCAGGCAAGAATACTGGAGTGGGTTGCCATTTCCTTCTCCAATGCATGAAAGAGAAAAGTGAAAGTGAAGTCGCTCAGTCTGTCCGACTGTTAGCGACCCCATGGACTGCAACCCACCAGTCTACTCCGTCCATTGGATTTTCCAGGCAAGAGTACTGGGGTGGGGTGCCATTGCCTTCCCCGGAAAATACATGCTGGACTCCTTGAAATGGAACTTGTCATGCCCAGCAAAGCTGGTGACTGCCTGTCACATCTGGGAATTCTTGGAGGAACTGAACTAGCCTGACAGATCCTTCGCATCATCAGGCACCTCCCCACTGGTGACTTTAGTCTTCTTCCTCATTGGTTCCTGGTGGCATGGTGGTCGTGCTTCTAGTGGCCTTTTTTAAGAAGTTGATGAGATACTTGATAAGATATTGTCTTGAATAACTAAAGGATTTGTTATTCACATGATATTTCTTCTTTTGGAAAAAAAAAAATTCTTCCTACTGCCCAATTTATTTTAGGCTGCCTCAGTTCTATCATAGAATTACCATATCTGTGCATGGGGTGGATTTGGCCTTACATGCTTATTCAGATTGATAGTATAATTATGGAAAGCCGCTAATTGTGTCGCTTCCCAGGTGGTTCAGTGGTAAAGAATACGCCTGCCAACACAGGAGACCTGGGTTTGATCCCTGGGTTGGGAAGATCCCCTAGAGTAGGAAATGGCAACCCACTCCAGTATTCTTGCCTGGTGAATCCCATGGACAGAGGAGCTTGGCGGGCTACAGGCCATGGGGATCTCAAAGAATCAGAAACAGCTGAATACACACACACACACACACACACACACACACACTAATGATGTCATTCTCTCGAACACACTCTACTGCTTAGTTAAAACTAGGTTTTTCTTTTCTAAAAGGTAAATAAAAATAAAATCCACTTTCTTTTCAAGGAATTAGTAGTATCCGTTATACCTGGTATAAACAGACTAGTTTCTGTTCATTCAGAATTTCAGGGACCTGCTGAAAATTGTGTCATTTTTCCCCACAGCTAAATTTAGCTTTGTTTAGCTGCTAATATGTTATATTGTTTCTTTCTTTAAACAAGTGTGGACAGAAAGACTGACTCTTCTCACTATCTAAGAACAGGGATGCCTGGCACGCTGCAGTTCATGGGGTCGCAAAGAGTCAAGACATGACTGAGCAGCTGAACTGAACTGAAGAACTATATTTGCTCTTTAAATAAATTACCCTTAGAATGTAGTTTTTAAGGATATATACTTTGAACTGAGCTTCCCCTAGCTACAGTTACCATTCCATTGAAACAAATCTCTATTTGGAATCACAATACCACTAAACTTTAATAAAAGTTAATTAAATTATGTATCTACCCACTTACCTGGGTAATTTTACTTTGCCAACAAAGGTGCATATAGTCAAAGCTATGGTTTTTCCAGCCGTCCATACTGTGAGAGTGGATGTGTGAGCTGCACCATAAAGAAGGCTAAACACCACCAAAGAATGGCTGCTCTTGAGCTCTGGTGCTGGATAAGACTCTTGAGAGTCCCTTGGACTGCAAGGAGATCCCACCAGTCCATCCTAAAGGAATAGTCCTGAATACTCATTAGAAGGACTGATGCTGAAACTGAAGCTGAAGCTCCAATACTTTGGGCACCAGATGCAAAGAGCTGACTCATTAGAAAAGACCCTGATGCTGGGAAAGACTGAAGGAAGGAGGAGAAGGGGATGACAGAGGACAAGATGGTTGAATGGCATCACTGACTCAGTGGACATGAGTTTGAGCAAGCTCCACAAGCTTGTGAAGGACATGGAGGCCTGGCGTGGTGCAGTACATAGGGTTGAAAGATTCGGACACAACTGAGCAAATGAACAACAAAAATTACCTGGGACATGAGTCAAAGGAAAAGTGATACCAAAAGCAGACACAGTACAAAAATATAAATAGTAAAGATATAAAATATAGATACAGGAAATATAGATTTATTCTTAGGTACATTTGTGTATATATATATATATATATGTATGTGTGTATATACAAATATATCACTATACAAGTGATGGTGCACTGCCATTTTCAAGGCTCCTAATTACATATATTACATGTGTAATATAGGGCTTCCTTGGTGACTCAGATGGTAAAGAATCTGCCTGCAATTCAGGAGACCAGGATTCAATCCGTGGGTCAGGAAGATCCCCTGGAATGGCGACTCACTCCAGGATTATTGCTTATATATGTGCATATTAACCAAGAGTCTTTAAATATATATATGTAATTGGAGGAGGAAATGGCAACCCACTCCAGTATACTTGCCTGGAGAATCCCATGGACAGGAGCCTGGCAGGCTATAGTCCCTGGGGTCACAAGAGTTGGACACAAGTTAGCATCTAAGCCACCACATACATATATATTTCATATCTATCTACATTTATGGGTGTGCACAGAGTCTGGTGCTTAAAATATTTAAGCACTTAGCTAATGTTTTGAAAGGACGGAAGGGAGAGAAGGAATACGGAAGAAAAGAGAAGGGGAAGCTGAAAGCATAACTGAAAGAAATGGAGGGTTTGCATGAGAGAGGGACTCAGCGTTTGAACATTTCTTCAATGTTCCCATGTATCTCTCCATGCATAACTTTCAAGCTAAGGAATGTAATGCTGCCATGGAATGATAAGGAAGAGATTTAAAGGGAAAGAAATATCTCTCACTGTTGTCCAGAAATGAATAGCAAAGTGACAGACTCAAAGACAAGTGTTGGATAGAAAATAATTACATTCTATTTTGCAGCACTGTTATTTCAATTTAATACAGTGGTTTTATAATTGTTAGCTTAAAATGTGTATCTTTCCATGCCATTCTACCATGCCTATTTCTGGCAAATTGACTTTCTTTAGCAGCTTGGTTTATTTTATGTTATTTCTGCTGTGGGGCATCTAAGAAATTCTCTATTTAAAAAGCAAAGTCTAAATGAGCTGATGATCAATAATAGAATCTTTTTGGATAATCTGATTAATCAGTAGGTGCTCTTGCCATGCAACAGAGAAGAGGTCCAAGACTGACTGGTAATCCTGTCTCTTTCTTTGTATTCAGTTTGTTTTTACCCTCTCCATAAACTAATAGTTTTCCAGAAAATAAGAGGAGATGAATTCTGAACTTTGGAGAGCAAAAGGGAAAAGAGCTAACAGTCACGATTCTTTTCATCTAGTGGATATTTTTCTGTCCCCTCTACCCACTGAGTAGAGGAAAGTACTGCATAAAACAAGGGGAAAGGAAGCCCCAGTAACTGCAGTGTGAGAGCTGTCAGCCCTTACTGACCTATAGGACTCTGCTGCTGCTCTGACTGTTTTATCAGCAAGCTTTATTTGTTTGAAAGCAATGGCCATTGACATCAAATATGGACATTACCTCTGACCTCTGCGGTTTCCATTCATTCTCCTTCTGCCCCTCCATAGAATCCAGGCAACTCTGCTGAGTCACCTCGCTGAATGAGTGGGAAGTTGTTCAATAGCAGTGTTTGAGCACAAAATGTAAGAATTTCCACTGTGTGACTTTGAGTAACTTACTGTCCCTTTCTAAGCTTTAGGTATCTCTGCTGGCAGATAGGAACAATAATACTGAAGGTCATCGGGACGATTAGTGAGAGCTGTACATGTACAATGTTTAGAGGAGTGCTTGCACACTACAGCTGTACACTACACTATTATTATTAATATGTGAAAGTTGCTCAGTTGTGTCCAACTTTTTGTGACCCCCATGGACAGTAGCCTGCCAGTCTCCTCTGTCCATAGAATTCTCCAGGCAAGAATACTGGAATGGGTAGCCATTCTCTTCTCCAGGTGTCTTCCCAGCCCAGGGATCGAACCCAGGACTCCTGCATTGCAGGGAGTTTCTTTACCATCTGAGCCACCAGAGCTCTCTTCTATTCTCATCTTAGTCAGACTTGCTAATGTCACTTAGCAACTGTTCTCCTTAAAAGGCTGGACATGTTCAGTTCTTAATTCCCTGGCAGGGATTAACAGAAAGAGTTCAAGCAAGATTAATTAGAAAAATTTCCTGCTATAAGTATGACAATGCTTAATTTATCTGAAAATCTCTTATACAGAAACCTCAACTATGCGGAAGCAGGAAATAAATGAAAAAAAAAAAAAAAGAGTTATTTGAATGCTGTCATTAATATCAGACAGCCTGACACCAAATCCCACAAAGGCAAAGGCACTAGATGCCAAGCAACCACCACCCTTCTGCTCATTCGCCACTATCCCTGCCCTTTATGCTCAGGGAAGGCTGTGAGAAGAGTTTGTCAGACTGTAGAATGAAGAACCAGTAGATAGCAGATATGTCAGAGACCATTTCAACAGGACCAAATAGCCCCATGTTTCCTGACAGTCAATAATACTGAGTGAAGTAAGTCAGATAAAGAAAAATATCATATGATATCACTTATATGTGGAATCTTTAAGAAAAAAAAGGTATAGATGAACTTACCTACAAAACAGAAACAGAGTTACAGATACAGAAAGCAAACTTACTGTTATCAGGGGTTAAACGGGAGAGGGATAAATTGGAAGCTTGGGATTAACATATAAACACTACTGTATAGAAAATAGATAAGTAATAAGGACCTACTGCATAGCACAGGGAACTCAACTGAGTAGAAAAGTTTCTATCCAAGAGAACTAACTTTTTTTTTAAACTAACTCATTTTTAATTGATGTCAAGCCATAACCCATACTTAACTAGAAATTTCACCACTGTAGAACACTTCATTCTTTCAGTTCAGTTCAGTTCAGCCGCTCAGTCGTGTCCGACTCTTTGCGACCCCATGAATTGCAGCACGCCAGGCTTCCCTGTCTATCACCAACTCCAGGAGTTTACCCAAACTCATGTCCATCAAGTCGGTGATGCCATCCAGCCATCTCATCCTCTGTCATCCCCTTCTCCTCCTGCCCACAATCCCTCCCAGCATCAGTATCTCCAAATAAAATAGTCATCATCATATTACTGTACAATCGGTATAATAGGAATGTGTGAAAAATGCTAGCATTTGATGGCACTGGTAAATGTAAACATTTTTCTGAAGGTTTTTTGTGGGAAGGGCTATGCTGGTTGAAAGGTACATTCTTGATCTAAGAGAACTACACTCAAATTGTACAGAATTGCTTCTGGGATGACAGCATATTTACTACTGCCAAGTCTTGTGACTCACAAAACCACTGTATGTGTGTATATGTGTATGTGTGTGTGTGTGCTCATATTTCCCTGTTGTCATGATAGGATGTAAGTAGAACATTCTTCCAGTTTTGCTGTCTAAAAAGATCAACTCTATGAGAGCCTCTATTTTCTCTGTCCTGGTATCTCCATGTACACACACATTGCTCTATGGCAGTTATAACCTGAGAAGCTGTTGTTACCTCAAGTTTTACCAAATCTTTCCCTTTCCCTGGTCTTCAGAATCTGCCCCCGGGCTTTGGTGTAACTTATTCAAAGACATTTTATAATACCAAAGAGTTCATCTTTTTGCTCACCAATGCAAAGGTTTTGAGGACATGTGGGCAGCAATGACCCCACTTATTTTGGTTTCACTGCCCTGCAGAGCACTGTATGAATCGTCCCCTACCTTGTAGGGTGCTGCCCTGGGCCAACACTCCCCCCAAGCCATCCTGGTTTTTCTTTTTCTCTTAAGACCAACCCCATGCTCTCAGCACCAAAGCTAAAATTTAATAGTCATCTTGTATTCCTTTCTGTCTCTTGACCCCTGAAAATCACCCCACCTTGTGATTCTTCTTGATGTCCCTTGCACTGAGCCTCCACTCCATCACACAGTCACCTCCTAATCCAAGCCCTTATTACTTCATTTTAAACCTGATGCAGCAGCCCTGAAGCTGGGCCTCACCTTCAATTTGCACCCTGAGATTAACTTGCATCTTACAGTCTTTGACTTTAGCAAGATAGCCTAAGAGGCTAAAAGCATACTCTTTAGAGCTGAGCAGATCTGAGATCCAGTCTTGACTATGCCATTTACCAGTTAAGCACTCTTGGGTACTAATCTAATCTCTGAGCCTGGCAGAGTTGATGTGAGGATTAACAAGATGATATATATAAAGTGCTTGACACAAGGCCTAATGAATTATGTTCAGATTCCTTAACACTGAAGATATTCACAACTCGTAAGTCACCTTCTCTTTACTTGCCTTGTAAGTCACCTCCAGCCAACGGAATATGTGATGTTTTAATGTTCACTTTTCTCTTATTTTCTCTTACCATTGTCTTCTGTTCCCTACCACCACCACTGAATTTCCCTATTATATCTAGCTACCCCACAAAGTGCAGATCAAATCCTTGCCTTCTCATGAAATCTTCTTGAGCCATGCCAGTCAGAAATGACCTTTGCTTCCTCAGCCTCTATATTCTTTCCCTAGTTAGAATTTTCTCATCACCTCATCACAGCTTCCTGATTTTGATTATGTTTGAATCTCTGCCACTGCTTCTGCAGTCACTTCAGTCGTGTCCAACTCTGTGCAACCCCATAGATGGTAGCCCACCAGGCTCCTCCGTCCCTGGGATTCTCCAGGCAAGAACACTGGAGTGGGTTGCCATTTCCTTCTCCAGTGCATGCATGCATGCTAAGTCGCTTCAGTCGTGTCCATCTCTATGCAACCCTATGGACAGCAGCCCACCAGGCTCCTCTGTCCATGGGATTCTCTAGGCAAGAATACTGTAGCGGGTTGCCATTTCCTTCTCCATTGAATCTCTATTTCTCCCCAATTGTTTTTACATTTGACCTATGTATATATGACATGGAATAATAAAGTAATCCTAAGCTGAATGCCGAAGAATTGATGCTTTTGAACTGTGGTGTTGAAGCGGACTCTCGAGAGTCCCTTGGACTGCAAGGGCATCCAACCAGTCCTGGGTGTTCAGGACTGATGCTGAAGCTGAAACTCCAATACTTTGGCCACTTCATGCGAAGAATTGACTCATTGGAAAAGACCCTGATGCTCGGAGGGATTGGGGGCAGGAGGAAAAGGGGACAACAGAGGATGAGATGGCTGGATGGCATCACCGACTCAATGGACATGAGTTTGAGTGAACTCCGAGAGTTGGTGATGGACAGGGAGGCCTGGCGTGCTGTGATTCATGGGGTTGCAAAGAGTCAGACACAACTTAGCGACTGAACTGAACTGAATAGAGACAAAGAGGAAAGAATTTCTCTGTTTACAAGGAAAGCTACCTCTCCTAAACAGTAATTCTCAAAAAAAAAAAAAAGATGATTCCCAAAATCAGTCTGCAGATTTTTTTGCAAAGAGTTTTGACTTGGAGCAGTTATAGCCATGGTTTATGCAATGGGCAACAATGAGAATAAACACAGCCATTCAGTGAGAAGATAAAGATGGTGTGTCGAAATTGGCCTCAGGAAGAGAGAGGGATTACTTGATTTAAGGAAGAAACAATAGAGCTGATAAACAAAATTGTTCTTTCTTGGAATCAATTTAGTCTAAGCTTGAAAGAACAAAATCTTTTCAAAGTAAAGCTCACTGTAAATTGGTATAATATGACAGTCAGTGGGCCCTAGACTAATACTCCCTTTCACCATTTAACAAATGTCATGTACTTCCATTGTGAGGTCAGAAAATGCAGCTTCATGGGAGGACTTCCATTCTTCCATCGGCTTCATTTTCATTCGCCAAACTAGTTTAAGGGGAAAACCTACTGGGGCTGCTTTTTGTTTGCCTTTATATTTCTATTCTTGTTACATGACAAAGGAGATTCTTGCTTCTTATTCTTCTTTAGTGGCCCTTGAAAAAAGCTGTTGAGAAAGCACAAATTGAAATTAAAAAAAAAAAAAAAAACTGCTAAAGGAAGGGGGGAAAACAACATCTCCAATCTGGGCATTGTGTAAATAAACAAGAAATTTTCTCTACCCATGGGACTGATGGCCAGACATACAGGAACACTGGCAAGCATGCACACTTGAAGACAGGGGAGGGTCTGGGGAGAGTTTGACTTCCAGTAAATGGTCTTTGTGATATTTTTTCTTTTATTTGTCATTGCTTGAGAAAATAATCATCATACTAAAATATAATTTTGCATCTCTATTTGCAGATGCTTTCAAATATACTCACTCAAACACACACACATAATTCAGGATTATCTTGAGTCCTGGCATCGGCCCAACATGTCCTTCAAAACATGGGTTTGTGCAAACATCCATGCATCAGCCCAGAAGGTTTTCTTTCTTTACCCTCTCTCAGGCTAGGAATGTATTTTAATACTGCATCTTATGACCACATGGGAACATTCTTGACCAAATGGCGGTATCTATTTTGTTTATGATTAGCCTGCAAGGCTACAAGTGAAGTGAATCCTAACTTTTTAGGATGTNGCCTCAAGTTTTACCAAATCTTTCCCTTTCCCTGGTCTTCAGAATCTGCCCCCGGGCTTTGGTGTAACTTATTCAAAGACATTTTATAATACCAAAGAGTTCATCTTTTTGCTCACCAATGCAAAGGTTTTGAGGACATGTGGGCAGCAATGACCCCACTTATTTTGGTTTCACTGCCCTGCAGAGCACTGTATGAATCGTCCCCTACCTTGTAGGGTGCTGCCCTGGGCCAACACTCCCCCCAAGCCATCCTGGTTTTTCTTTTTCTCTTAAGACCAACCCCATGCTCTCAGCACCAAAGCTAAAATTTAATAGTCATCTTGTATTCCTTTCTGTCTCTTGACCCCTGAAAATCACCCCACCTTGTGATTCTTCTTGATGTCCCTTGCACTGAGCCTCCACTCCATCACACAGTCACCTCCTAATCCAAGCCCTTATTACTTCATTTTAAACCTGATGCAGCAGCCCTGAAGCTGGGCCTCACCTTCAATTTGCACCCTGGGATTAACTTGCATCTTACAGTCTTTGACTTTAGCAAGATAGCCTAAGAGGCTAAAAGCATACTCTTTAGAGCTGAGCAGATCTGAGATCCAGTCTTGACTATGCCATTTACCACTTAAGCACTCTTGGGTACTAATCTAATCTCTGAGCCTGGCAGAGTTGATGTGAGGATTAACAAGATGATATATATAAAGTGCTTGACACAAGGCCTAATGAATTATGTTCAGATTCCTTAACACTAAAGATCATTCACAACTCGTAAGTCACCTTCTCTTTACTTGCCTTGTAAGTCACCTTCTCCAGCCAACAGAATATGTGATGTTTTAATGTTCACTTTTCTCTTATTTTCTCTTACCATTGTCTTCTGTTCCCTACCACCACCACTGAATTTCCCTATTGTATCTAGCTACCCCACAAAGTGCAGATCAAATCCTTGCCTTCTCATGAAATCTTCTTGAGCCATGCCAGTCAGAAATGACCTTTGCTTCCTCAGCCTCTATATTCTTTCCCTAGTTAGAATTTTCTCATCACCTCATCACAGCTTCCTGATTTTGATTATGTTTGAATCTCTGCCACTGCTTCTGCAGTCACTTCAGTCGTGTCCAACTCTGTGCAACCCCATAGATGGTAGCCCACCAGGCTCCTCCGTCCCTGGGATTCTCCAGGCAAGAACACTGGAGTGGGTTGCCATTTCCTTCTCCAGTGCATGCATGCATGCTAAGTCGCTTCAGTCGTGTCCATCTCTATGCAACCCTATGGACAGCAGCCCACCAGGCTCCTCTGTCCATGGGATTCTCTAGGCAAGAATACTGTAGCGGGTTGCCATTTCCTTCTCCATTGAATCTCTATTTCTCCCCAATTGTTTTTACATTTGACCTATGTATATATGACATGGAATAATAAAGTAATCCTAAGCTGAATGCCGAAGAATTGATGCTTTTGAACTGTGGTGTTGAAGCGGACTCTCGAGAGTCCCTTGGACTGCAAGGGCATCCAACCAGTCCTGGGTGTTCAGGACTGATGCTGAAGCTGAAACTCCAATACTTTGGCCACTTCATGCGAAGAATTGACTCATTGGAAAAGACCCTGATGCTCGGAGGGATTGGGGGCAGGAGGAAAAGGGGACAACAGAGGATGAGATGGCTGGATGGCATCACCGACTCAATGGACATGAGTTTGAGTGAACTCCGAGAGTTGGTGATGGACAGGGAGGCCTGGCGTGCTGTGATTCATGGGGTTGCAAAGAGTCAGACACAACTTAGCGACTGAACTGAACTGAATAGAGACAAAGAGGAAAGAATTTCTCTGTTTACAAGGAAAGCTACCTCTCCTAAACAGTAATTCTCAAAAAAAAAAAAAAGATGATTCCCAAAATCAGTCTGCAGATTTTTTTGCAAAGAGTTTTGACTTGGAGCAGTTATAGCCATGGTTTATGCAATGGGCAACAATGAGAATAAACACAGCCATTCAGTGAGAAGATAAAGATGGTGTGTCGAAATTGGCCTCAGGAAGAGAGAGGGATTACTTGATTTAAGGAAGAAACAATAGAGCTGATAAACAAAATTGTTCTTTCTTGGAATCAATTTAGTCTAAGCTTGAAAGAACAAAATCTTTTCAAAGTAAAGCTCACTGTAAATTGGTATAATATGACAGTCAGTGGGCCCTAGACTAATACTCCCTTTCACCATTTAACAAATGTCATGTACTTCCATTGTCAGGTCAGAAAATGCAGCTTCATGGGAGGACTTCCATTCTTCCATCGGCTTCATTTTCATTCGCCAAACTAGTTTAAGGGGAAAACCTACTGGGGCTGCTTTTTGTTTGCCTTTATATTTCTATTCTTGTTACATGACAAAGGAGATTCTTGCTTCTTATTCTTCTTTAGTGGCCCTTGAAAACAGCTGTTGAGAAAGCACAAATTGAAATTAAAAAAAAAAAAAAAAAACTGCTAAAGGAAGGGGGGAAAACAGCATCTCCAATCTGGGCATTGTGTAAATAAACAAGAAATTTTCTCTACCCATGGGACTGATGGCCAGACATACAGGAACACTGGCAAGCATGCACACTTGAAGACAGGGGAGGGTCTGGGGAGAGTTTGACTTCCAGTAAATGGTCTTTGTGATATTTTTTCTTTTATTTGTCACTGCTTGAGAAAATAATCATCATACTAAAATATAATTTTGCATCTCTATTTGCAGATGCTTTCAAATATACTCACTCAAACACACACACATAATTCAGGATTATCTTGAGTCCTGGCATCGGCCCAACATGTCCTTCAAAACATGGGTTTGTGCAAACATCCATGCATCAGCCCAGAAGGTTTTCTTTCTTTACCCTCTCTCAGGCTAGGAATGTATTTTAATACTGCATCTTATGACCACATGGGAACATTCTTGACCAAATGGCGGTATCTATTTTGTTTATGATTAGCCTGCAAGGCTACAAGTGAAGTGAATCCTAACTTTTTAGGATGTAGTGCTGAGCCTATCCTGTCTTTACTGGTGATACTGGGGATGGTTATTAGGTAAAAACCTGACCAGTCTCTGGCTGGGAAATAATGCAGAGACACACAGGCACCTGAACCCAGACAATGAGTGTGTAGGATTGCAGCCTTGCCCCCTGAGGGGGCAAAGATAAATATTTACTCTCAGATATGTTAAAGAAAAAAATAATCTGATACTTGTTAAAGATGGTAAGGAAGCCTTTATTCAAGGGTGTACTGCAATAGCATTTTGCAGTAAAGAAGAGAGATTGGGCTCAACCCTAAACAGAACAAGGAAAAGTAGGGATTTATTTATAGCTAAGGAGTTGAAGGAGGAGGGTCCCTGAATGGAAAATTACTGAGAGGGTAGGATGCTAAACTGACCCAGAAGGATTCTTGCTGAAGGCAGGCCAGGATGATCAAATATCACCTGTCAGGGAGGTGACGCAGTGGGAGAGGATGAGAAATTTTCCCAGATACTGAAGGTGATATTGAGGGCAGAGGATTCTTGCTAAAACTAGTCAGTCAATGCAGAGATGAATGTGGAAGCCCAAAGGTTAGAGCCGAGTGGAGGAGAGTCTTCAGAGGAGCCTGACTAAACTTTGGTCAGGGAGACAGTCTTTTTTTTTTTTTTTTTTTAATATCTTAAATACAAATTTTTTTTTTTGTATTTATTTATTTTTTTACACGAACTCCCAAACATGAACCCCCCTCCCACCTCCTGCTCAATTCCAGAAAAATAAACGACCCAATCAAAAAATGGGCCAAAGAACTAAATAGACATTTCTCCAGGGAGACAGTCTTTGTATACATTATACAGTCCCCATCTGAAAACTACAGGCCAGATTTGAACTCAGAATGAAGGATTCATTCCACAGACATTCGCTGAGCACTCATGATGTGTCAGTGACGCTACTGGGTAACAGGAATGTAGGGATGGAGGACATATGCTTGTCTTCCAAGAAATCAGAGACTATGGGAAGAGGCAGACAAGCAAATGGATTTATGCCCTTGAAACAGGCTGTCTAGATTCAAACACACCTTCCCAACTGCATGGGCTTCCACATGGACTCTAATCTCTCTGGCCTCAAGGTCACCCACTGTGAAATGGGAATAACAGTAATCAGATGATAGAGTTTTGTGAGACTGGCTGAAGTCATGTTTATGAAGTGCTTGCACAATGTTTGGCACATTGTGCAACATACAAGCAGCGTCAATAATATTGCTGTCACCAGTGCTGGCATTGTTTGTGGTACAGTGTCAGAGGTATATTCATGTAATTTCAAGGAAGTACAGAGGACAGACACCTAACCCGAGTAAAGGATGATCAGAATTGAGATGAGTTTGCAGGAGGTGATGCATCAACTTTGGCTGGGAGGACAAAGGGGTTAGACACAGCTTCAGGGGCAAGATGTGCCAGCAGAGAGAACAGACAGGCAAAGCTACCACAATGGGAGAGAGAAAGCCTGGGGAACATGATAAGGGTACCAAATGGGAAGGAAATTAACAATTTTGAGTCCATACCAGATCCCAGAAATGATGCTATATAATTTAAAAAGATAATTCCACATAAAGCTTTGCAATAATTCTTTTTATAAATAGAAAGGCAAAAAGTTATCACTATTTCACATTAACAAACTGAAGCCCAAAGAGGGCTTCCCAGGTGGTGCATTGGTAAGGGATCTGCTTGCTGATGCATGAAACACAGGTTCAATCCCTGCGTCAGGAAGATCCCTTGGAGAAGGAAATGGCAACCTAGTATTCTTGCCTGGAAAATTCCATGGACAGAGAAGCCTGGTGGGCTACAGTCCAGGGAATCCCAAAGAGCTGGACACAACAGTAGCACCTAAGCAGTAACCTGTCTAGCAACTGCCATGATTCACTTCTGAATCCATGAGTCTAAAGCTCACATTCTATACACAATCTTTCCTCTCCAATCCAGAGCATAAAATGTCTTAGAGTGCCAAGAGGGTTGTGGGGGACCATTTAAGATGAGAACTCAGAGGCTAGACCAGTGCCCACAGTGTGGGTTTGGGTGTTTCCTTGAGTCATGAAAGTGACAGGACTTCCTGAACTCAGCAAGGGTTGTCAAGTGCCTCTTAACCAATTTCATAGGTATAAGAGCTGGGTATTTAAGGGCTAAGTATCAACAATATGGTATGCACGGTGTGGGACAGAGATTACAGGGACTTGGTCCAGCAACATAAAAGGGGAACATTTAAAAATGATGATTTGTTTCTAAGAGTTTGACTCTTATAGATTCACATGTAGGTGATGTCATACAGTATTTCTCTTTTTCTCTCTGACATCTCACTTAGCATAATGACCTCAAGATCCATCCAAGTGATATCCTGCAAATTGCAGAATTTCCTTCTTTTTTGTGAATGAAAAATATTCCATTGTATACATATGCCACATCTACTTTTTCCATTCGTCTGTGGATGGACACTAGGATGTTTCCAAATCTTGGATATTGTGAATAATGATACAGTTAACCTGGAGTACAGTGTCTTTTCAATATCCTGTTTTCATTTTCTTTGGACATATAACCAGAAGTGAGATTGCTAGATCATTTAGTTAACTCTGTAGTAGTAATCATATTGCAATATACAAATGTATCAAATCAACATAGTGTATATTTTAAATTTATAGTGCTTTATGCCAATTATTAATATATCTCAATTTTTAAAAATTATAGTAGGTTGTCCAAAGCTAATAGATTAGATAAAGCAGCAAATGGAAACAAGATTTTTCATATAGAATCATCCATAAAAATCAAGTCCCTTCATAGGGATAGTGTTAAGGGGATACAATTAATGTATCAGGTATAAAGCTGAATCTATCAGATGCCCCTAATGCTGGTTTCTGCCATTCTGAGCATGAGGAGACAAATTATGTGATCTGTAGAGCTAAAAACAACCCCAGACAGTTATTTTTTTGTGGATGGTAAAACCAAGATTCAGAGAAGTAAGGTGAATAGACCAATATCTCTTTGAAAACAGACATATGTCATAGGAAACTTGTCTTTGTTTTATCTTGTCACTTGTTTTGTTTTTGTGAGCCACACAAAGAAAACTCCGGAATCTGAAAGTATTCACAGAGGCTGAAATGGGTGTTTTCCTCTAAAACATCCCCCATGACCCTTTACACTAGATTCTTCCACAGGCTCTAAAGTGAGTATAATTTAAACAGCTGTCTTTCACTGCTCCATCAGGGAAGGTGTAGAAAACCAGCCTGGAAGAAAGAAAATCCCCCAATCTCAACAAGCTTACATGCCCTGCCTTCCAGCTACTTGTTTCTGGCCTTGCAGGACATTTGCTGCTGCTGCTGCTGCTGCTAAGTTGCTTCAGTCATGTCCGACACTGTGCGACCACATAGACGGCAGCCCACCAGGATCCCCCGTCCCCAGGATTCTCCAGATAAGAACACTGGAGTGGGTTGCCATTTCCTTCTCCAATGCATGAAAGTGAAAAGTCAAAGTGAAGTCACTCAGTCGTGTCCGACTCTGTGTGACCCTATGGACTGCAGCCTACCAGGCTCCTCCATCCATGGGATTTTCCAGGCAAGAGTACTGGAGTGGGTTGCCATTGCCTTCTCTGCAGGACACTTGCTGCTGCTGCTAAGTCGCTTCAGTCATATCTGACTCGATGCGACCCCATAGACGGCAGCCCATCAGGTTCCCCCGTCCCTGGGATTCTCCAGGCAAGAACACTGGAGTGGGTTGCCATTTCCTTCTCCACTTAGTTCTGTCCAAAATATCCATAAGAAATTTGGTCCACACCAAAATGTCCTTGATACTTAGTTCTTTCCAAATCATTTGGCATGGACCAAATATGTTCATGGATGCTTTGAATAGGACCAAAGTTTAGGGACTTTTTGGCATGGACCAAATGTCTTATGAAGAAATTGGACAGGACCAAATGTCTGCTAACCACTTTAGGTGATCCTTATGCTTGGGCAGGAAGTGAAGGAGAAGCAAAATGTATCTTTTCCTAAAGTGAGAAACTAATCTAAAATATTCTTTTTACCCTCAAAGACCTCTCTTACTGGATAAGACTCGGGGTTGCCCTAGCCAAGGGATTTCGCATGAGATGGACTCAGAAACAGGTAGCATGCACTCCCAGCGGGCAGGTTCCCAGAGGGGTGACCAGGGGTGTCTGGTCTATCAACTTTGGAAACTGTCAACAAGATTGTTGCCGGGGAAAATGGACTGATTTGAAAAGGGAGGAAAGAGAACCCCTCAGTCTGTGGCATTTTGTGATGGCTTCTGGGCATCACTTCCCCTGGGGAGATCACAATCAAAGGACTAGTTGGGCTGCAGAGGTACACGATGTCTTGGTAATTGTGACAAACTCAAAAAAAGATGTATGAGAAATAAAAAGCATTTCAGACAAGCAAAAGTTAAGAAAATTCAGTACCACCAAACCAGCTTTACAACAAACGTTCAGTTCAGTTGCTCAGTCATGTCCAACTCTTTGTGACCCCATGAATCGCAGCACGCCAAGCCTCCCTGTCCATCACCAACTCCCGGAGTTCACTCAGACTCGCGTTCATCGAGTCAGTGATGCCATCCAGCCATCTCATCCTTGGTCGTCCCCTTCTTCTTCTGCCCCCAATCCCTCCCAGCATCAAAGTCTTTTCCAATGAGTCAACTGTTAAAGGGACTTATATAGTCAAGAAATTCAAAAGAAGAAAACAGATCTACAAAATCAACCCCAAACAATTAAGAAAATGGCAATAGGAACATACATGTCAATAATTACTTTCAATGTAATTGAATTAAATGCTCCAACCAAAAGACATTGACTGGCTGAATGGACACAAAAACAAAACCCATATATATGCTGTCTACAAGAAACCCACTTCAGACCTAAAGACACATATAGGCTGAAAGTAAGAGGATGGGAAAATATATTCCATGCAAATGGAAGTGAAAGCTTGAGTAGCAATCCTCATATCAGACAAAATAGACCTTAAAATGAAGAAGATCACAAGAGATAAGGAAGGACACTACATGATAGGGGATCAATCCAAGAGGAAGACATAACAATTGTAAAAATCTATGTACCCAACATAGGAGCATCTCAAAACATAAGACAAACTTGGGAGTTCGTGTAAAAAAATAAATACAAAAAAAAAACATAAAAGGAGAAATTGATAGTAACACAATAATAGTAGGAGACTTTTACACCCCACTCACCCCAATGGACAGATCATCAAAACAGCAGATTAATAAGGAAACACAAGTCTTAAATGATATATTAGATGAGATGGATCTCACTGATATCTTCAGGAAATTCTATAAAGGCAGAAGAATACGCCTTCTCCTCAAGTGCATATGGAACATTCTCCAGGACAGACCGACCACATCTTGGGTCACAAATCAAATTTATGTGTAGAGTAGACTTTTGGACTCTGAGGGAGGGGGAGAGGGTGGGATGATTTGGGAGAATAGCATTGAAATATGTGTACTATCATGTAGGAAATGAATCACCAGTCTGTGTTCGATGCAGGATGCAGGATGCTTGGGGCTGGTGTATGGGGATGATCCGGAGGGATGATGGGGGGTGGGAGGAGGGAGGGGGGTTCATGTTTGGGAGTTCATGTACACCCGTGGCAGATTCATGTCAATGTATGCCAAAACCAATACAGTACTGTAAAGTAAAATAAAGTAAAAATATCATGTAGGAAATGAATCACCAGTCTGTGTTCGATGCAGGATGCAGGATGCTTGGGGCTGGTGTATGGGGATGATCCGGAGGGATGATGGGAGGTGGGAGGAGGGAGAGGGGTTCATGTTTGGGAGTTCGTGTACACCCGTGGCAGATTCATGTCAATGTATGCCAAAACCAGTAGAGTACTGTAAAGTAAAATAAAGTAAAATTTTAAAAAAAAAGAATATTGAAATCATATCAAGCATCTTCTCAGACCACAACACTATGAGACTAGATATCAATTACAAGAAAAAAACTGTAAGAAACACAAACAAATGGAGAATAAACAACATGTTTCTAAATAAGCAACAGGTTACTAAAGAAGTCAAAAGGGAAACCAAAGAATTTCTAGAAACAAATGACAGTGAAAAACACGACGACTCAAAACCTGTGGGATGCAGCAAAAGCAGTCCTAAGAGGGAAGTTTATAGCAATGCAATCCTACCTCAAGAAATGAGAAAAACGTCGAATAGACAACCTAACTTTACACCTAAAACAACTGGAAAAAGAAGAACAAAAAATCCCAAAATTAGTAGAAGGAAAGAAATCATAAAGATCCGAGCAGAAACAAAGAAAAGAAATAAAAGAAACAGTAGTAAAGATTAATAAAACTAAAAGCTGGCTCTTTGAGAAGATAAACAAAATTGATGAACCTTTAGCCAGATTCATCAAGAAAAAAAAGAGAGAAGAATCAAATCAACAAAATTAGAAATATAAAAGGAGAGGTTACAACAGACAATGCAGAAATACAAAGGATTATAAGAGACTATTATGAACAACTATATGGCAATAAAATAGATAACCTGGAAGAAATGGACCGATTCCTAAAAAGTTCAATCTTCCGATACTGAACCAGGAACAAATAGATATTATGAACAGCCAAATTACAAGTACTGAAGTTGAAGTTGTGATCAAAAATCTCCCAAAAAACAAAAGCCCAGGACCAGATGGCTTCTCAGGAGAATTCTATCAAACACTTATAGAAGAGCTAATGCCTATCCTTCTAAAGCTCTTTCAAAAAATTGCAGAGGAAAGAACGTTCCCAAACTTGTTCTATGAGGCCACCATCTCCCTGATACCAAAACCAGACAAAGACAACATGAAAAAAAGAAAACTACAGGCCAATATCACTGATGAACATAGATGCAAAAATCCTCAACAAAATTTTAGCAAACAGAATTCAGCAACACATCAAAAAGCTCATACACCATGATCAAGGTGGGTTTATTCCAGGAATGCAAGGATTCTTCAATATATGCAAGTCAATCAATATGCTATACCATATTAACAAATTGAAAGATTAAAACCATATGAATCTCAATAGATGCAGAAAAGGCCTTTGACAAAATTCAGCACCCATTTATGATGAAAACTCTTCAAAAAACAGGCATAGAAGGAAGCTACCTCAACATGGTAAAGGCCATATACGATAAGCCTCAGCAAATAGTATTCTCAGTGGTGAAAAACTGAAAGCATTGTAACTAAGTTCAGGAACAAGACAAGGGTGTCCACTTTCACCACTGTTATTCAGCATTGTTCTGACAGCAATCAAATAAGAAAAAGAAATCAAAGAAATCCAGATTGGAAAAGAAGTAAAGCTCTCACTGTTTGCAGATGGTATGATATTGTACATATTATACCCTAAAGATAGTATCAGAAAATTATTAGAGCTAACCAGTGAATTTAGCAAAGTTGCAGGATACAAAATCAATACACAGAGATCACTTGCATTTCTATATACTAACAATGAAAAATCAGAAAGAGAAATTAAGGAATCAATCCCATTCACCATTGCAACAAAAAGAATTAA
>SJYX01007907.1:13023-32085 GCA_006410675.1 Oreotragus oreotragus | reverse complement strand
TCCTGCAGAATTAGGTCCAGGGCCTCGGTGCTGGCCGAGCTGGGACTCGTTGCTCCCTGACCCAGCCGGCGTTCAGGCGGTGCCTTCACAAGCATGGACGCACTGTCAGCCTGGAGAGCCACTCCCTGTCCACTCTCCGACCAGCCAGTGGACTCTGCTCAAAAGCCACTGGCTGACCCCCTTGAACACTGTTTCTGTTCTTCTGTTCCCTCTTGTTGTACTCATTTGTCCCCCTGTCCCCAGCCTGCCACCCATCCAGGCCGGGAGCAATTCCAGGCGCTTTGCCTTTCAATAGGTGCTTAAAATAAATGTGTAAATGAATTGAGGTACTTGGTGACTCAGTCTCTTGGGTTGTAGCAAATGAAATTCATCTTAAATCCAGCACGGAGCTTTTCCTTTTGGCTTGATGGGCAGTGGAAGGCTGCTCGCACAAGGACGCGGAGCCCCCTTGGCCAAATCCCCAGAACCCAAGGCTTTGAATGTCAGGCAGAATTCTTGGCACCTCCCCAGGCTCCTGTCTCCCTCATCTTGTTTTTAATTTTGCTCACACTGAATTTCTTGAGTCCAGACAGAGCTAATGACAGGAAGAAGCTAAGCAAGTGTGAGAGGGCAGTCTCCCACGGTGCTGTCTGCTGTGGGGGGAAGACCCCTGTCTGCCATACACCGCCCCTCCTCAAGCCTGGTCAGCCTTTGCCTGCACCATCTACCCATCCCCAGGGGCCAGGGCAGGGGAGCCTTCACACCTCCTCTCCCAGCTGGGGCACTGCTCAGCTTCCAATGGCTCCAGCAGGACACATCAGTGGACAGTTTCATATTTATTCAATAAATTACAGCAAGGTAACTCTTTCCACATGTTCAGAGATAAGCTTTGGACCAGAGTGTTGCCGTGACCGAAAAGGATGACATGATGGGCGTATGCATCGATGCGCGCCCCTGTATTCAGGCGCCAAGTTTCTTCCACCCTCTGCTATAAACTCCCATGGCACTCTCCTAAACCAAACAGCCCTGCTCCTTTCTCTGCCTATTTGCCCCGAGTTGCTTCTTTTTTCTCTCTTTTGGTCAGTGGCTGGATTTTGTGGGCTTTGCTCAGAATTCTCTTGTTACTTGAATGAAACCAAGAGAGTCAGTTGCGTTGAGTAAAGTGTTCTGGTCTGTGCCAGACATGTGCATGAATCGAGCCTTGAAACAGGGTGGAGGGCTTTTACTTTGCTTAAATTCTGAGCTTATGTGACTTGGTGGATTCCCTGTTGTATTTCCACCCCAAGCAAACTGTGTTCTAAGAGTACTTTCTGCTTGTGAGTATTAAAATGCTTATCATATTATGTTACGGTTATTTTGACATGTGTCTGAACTCTTAAAGCTGAGGGAGTATTATACATATTTGTATCCTCAGTGCTTTTGTTGCAGGAGGGGGGATCCCCTCCACAGCCAAGAGCGGGCTCTTATCTAACACTCGGAAATGANAGGGGCCAGGGCAGGGGAGCCTTCACACCTCCTCTCCCAGCTGAGGCACTGCTCAGCTTCCAATGGCTCCAGCAGGACACATCAGTGGACAGTTTCATATTTATTCAATAAATTACAGCAAGGTAACTCTTTCCACATGTTCAGAGATAAGCTTTGGACCAGAGTGTTGCCGTGACCGAAAAGGATGACATGATGGGCGTATGCATCGATGCGCGCCCCTGTATTCAGGCGCCAAGTTTCTTCCACCCTCTGCTATAAACTCCCATGGCACTCTCCTAAACCAAACAGCCCTGCTCCTTTCTCTGCCTATTTGCCCCGAGTTGCTTCTTTTTTCTCTCTTTTGGTCAGTGGCTGGATTTTGTGGGCTTTGCTCAGAATTCTCTTGTTACTTGAATGAAACCAAGAGAGTCAGTTGCGTTGAGTAAAGTGTTCTGGCCTGTGCCAGACATGTGCATGAATCGAGCCTTGAAACAGGGTGGAGGGCTTTTACTTTGCTTAAATTCTGAGCTTATGTGACTTGGTGGATTCCCTGTTGTATTTCCACCCCAAGCAAACTGTGTTCTAAGAGTACTTTCTGCTTGTGAGTATTAAAATGCTTATCATATTATGTTACGGTTATTTTGACATGTGTCTGAACTCTTAAAGCTGAGGGAGTATTATATATATTTGTATCCTCAGTGCTTTTGTTGCAGGAGGGGGGATCCCCTCCACAGCCAAGAGCGGGCTCTTATCTAACACTCGGAAATGACTTGTCCGAGGAGACACACATGCTGACAAAGCAAGAGACCTTTTTGGGAAGGGGCGCCCAGGCACAGAGCAGCGGGGTAAAGGAACCCAGGAGGACTGCTCTGCTATGTGGCTCACAGTTTTGGGTTTTATGGTGATGAGATTAGTTTCTGCGTTGCCTCTGGCCAGGCATTCTGACTCAGGGCCCTTCCCAGTGATGCTTGCATCCCTCAGCAAGATGGATTCCAGCAAGAAGGATTCTGGGATGTGGGTGGGACATATGGACTGGCATCTCCTGTCTTATTCTGACCTTTCCTAAATTTTTCCGGTTGGTGGTGGCTTGTTAGTTCTGAGTTCCTTACCAGGACTTCCTATTCTAAGTTAACTCATACAAGTAGCTACTATCTGCCTGGGCCAGGGCAGGCGGTTTTAGTCAGTATTTCCCTTGACACTTAAGGTATTAAGATTTTTTAATAAATTGAATAAGTTTTAAAAGTATGTCAATGAATGAACTAAGGAGCAAGTTAGAAAATGACTTTCCAAACCTCTTTTCCTAAGAATGATCAAGAATAGGATTAATGAAGCATTAATCAACAACCCAAGCAAGACACATAATTAATTCATCTTTTAAAAATTGGAGTATAATTGTTTTACAGTGCTGTGTTAGTTCTGCTGTACAACAAAGTGAAGCAGCTATACATATGCATAGCCTGGTGGGATGCCGTCTATGGGGTCACACAGAGTCGGACACAACTGAAGTGACTTAGCAGCAGCAGCAGCATCCCCTCCTCTTTGAGCCTTCAACAAACAGTCTTATATTTTTTGTATAGCCTGCTCCCAGCCATACACTGGGCTAGGCACTGGAGATAAGAAAAAAAATGGGAAAAATGAAAATAGTTCCTCCCTACACTGAGCTTAAAATTTAATGGAGAAAACGATAAAGTCAGTTAACAAACAAAAAGCTTCCCTGGTGGCTCAGACTGTTAAAAATCTGCCTGCAATGCAGGAGACCTGGGTTTGATCCTTGGGTCAGGAGGATCTTCTGGAGAAAGGAATGGTTACCCACTCCAGCATTCTGGCCTGGAGAATTCCATGGACAGGGGAGCCTGACAGGCTATAGTCCATGGGGTCGCAAAGAGTTGGACACGACTGAGTGACTTTGGCTAACAGACAAAAGAATGACAAATTTTGATAAGCGCTTTGAAGTTGACAGGGAAACTGAAATAGTGAACCGTGGTGAGAGGCATACATCAGATGGGTGTCAGGGGAAGGTCTCCAAGGCAAGCAGGGCTCTGTATTACAAGTGCAGGCAGTACTCCCGGCCATACACGTCCAGGGATTGGAGGAAATGTGTGTCAGGCCTCCAGCCAGGCCCCAGGACACTCATGGTGCTCAGGAACTCATAGATACCGAGGTGATTATTTTGTATTTTCCTCTGCTCCCTGCCCTTGGGTGAATCTGGTCCCCCACCGATGGTGCTGTCCTTCTTTCCTCCAAAGTATTCATGTTTTCCTGGGTGAATGTTGGCTTTAGCAGGAGCAAGTCCTCCACTGAGTCATTGTCTAGGCCCAAAAAGATTGCCCTAGAAAATAGGTGGTATTATGGGTCGAAAACCGGTTTGGGGGTCAGCCAGGATCTCTAGTATTAAAACAGATGAGAGAAGGTTTGCTCAGGTGAAATTGGGGTAGGGTGCACAAGGCCTCCAACCTGCCCTTCCCGATGGTCCATCCTATACCAGAGTGTCAGAAGAGAGAGGATTTTCAAGTCCCTTTGCCCTGTTCTTCTGAAGGAAGGGACCGCTTTCCCCCAAAGGGAACTTAAGGAATATTCTTAATCAAATTGGCAAGGGTGCTGAATGGTACGTGTAACTGAGAAAATGAAATTTCAGCAAAGCCCCCTGGGCCAGACAGTCCACCCTTGCCCCAGTCCATCCCTATTCCTACCCCGAACCAAACACAGGCCAGAAGCACTGCTGAGTAGGATACAGAGGCTGCAGAGTTACGCAACACTCACTGTATATAGCAACGTCAGGGGGATTTCCCTGTGGTCCAATAGTCTCAAGTTCTCAATGCAGAGGGCCTGAGATAGATCCCTGGTCAGGGTGTTGTAGAAACCAAGCACCACACTTGGAGAGTTGGAGAACTCAGGTTTATTACACGGGCGGGCTCAGAGGAGTTAACACTCCAAGCTCTGAGCCCTGAACAAAGGGGATACAGAGTTTTTATACACGGACAGGCATGATTAAGCAGGTTTGCAGGTTTGCAGGTTTGCAGGGGCTGGGCAATTGCAAAGAGCAGGACAAGGGTGAATGAGATAAGCTCCAGTTCCCAGTATTGTGAGTCCCCACTTTCTGAGACCTACATGATCCAGACTTTGCAAGGAGCAAGCAAGCTGAGTTACAGAGGCAGAAGGAGCAGGAGGTTATGTAAAATTTTAACTTTTCCTCTTCAGGGGAACTAGATCCCAGAGTTTGCAGCCACAGTGAAGATCAGCGATCTCACCTGCCACAACTATGACGCAATGCAGCCGAATAAATAAATGTCTTTAAGATATTTAGAGATGCAGAAAACTGTATTGCATATGGAAGCCACGAGGCAGTGTCTATTCGGACTAACAAGCCAAGGTCCCCTCTTTCCCCTTGGCTCCTGTGCCCTTTCTTGCTGAGTCAGCTTATGTTCTTAGTCGATAATATTGACACAGGATCAGACTTAAAAAGTAGGCTACTTAGCCCGAAAGTGATTCAGTAGAGCCTGAAAGCCTATTACCCTGACTCCGAGGTTGGGCACCTTGTTTACATTTCTGCCAAAAGTCAGCCAAGTAGTGAGCAGCTCTGCTAGGGTGAGAGACAAGCTTCAGAAAAATATCCTGAGGTGTCATGCATCTCGGTAGAAATAGATATAAGAGGACAGCAGTGCCAGAGGAAAACACATTTTTATTTCATATTTTTAATAGATAATAATATATTTACTTGACTCCAATATTAAAAAAAAAGTGATCCTCTGTCTCCATCCACCCAGCTTCCCATTCCCCAACATGAAATAATCCCTCTCTGAGAGTTCGCTTTTTTAAGGCAGATGCTTTTTTTTTTTAATTGAAGTATAGTTGATTTACAGTGTTGTGCCAATCTTTTCTGTACAGCAAAGTGATTCAGTTACACATATGTACTTTCTATTTTCATATTCTTTTCCATTATGGTTCATCACAGGATATTGGCTATGTTAATAGTTCCTGGAGCTATACAGTAGGACCTTGTTGTTTATTCATTCTATATGTGATAGTTTGCACCCACCAACCCTGCAGTCCATGGGGTTGCTAAGAGTCTGACATGACTGAACGACTTCACTTTCACTTTTCACTTTCATGCATTGGAGAAGGAAATGGCAACCCATTCCAGTATTTTTGCCTGGAGAATCCCAAGGACGGGGGAGCCTGGTGGCTACCGTCTATGGGGTCGCACAGAGTCGGACACGACTGAAGCAACTTAGCAGCAGTAGCAGCAACCCCAAACTCCCAGTCCATCCCTCCCCCACCACCTCCCCCTTGGCTACCACATGGACCTTGCTTTTCTTACTTAATATATCTTGGGGAACTTTCCATTTCAATATCTAAAGGGCATACTCCTTCATTTGACAGTGGCATGGTACTGCACTATAAAAACTAACCATTATTTAACCGTGATGCATATTTAGGTCATATCCAATCTTTTACTGTTACCAGCAGTGAATTCTACAATAAATACTCCTGTGTGTAAGTCGATTTTATGTTTGTCTGTATCTGTAGGATGAAGTCTTAGAAGTGAGTCAAGAGTACATATGGATTTGTGATTTTAATGCCTAGTGGGTGGCAAATTGCTCTCCAGAGGGGTTGAAACAACTAACCCTTAAACCAGCAATGTCTGAGGGTGGTGTTGTCCAGCATTTGGATTTTTGCCAATCTGATAAGTGAAAATGGTATTTTGGGTAGTTTTCATTTGTGTTTATTTTGAGTGAGGTTGTGATTCTTTTCATGTGTTTAAGATCCTTTCCGTAAGATGATCCATTCAGCTTGGAGTGGGATGAGTGAGGTGCCTTGGATGCAGAATTGAAGGCAGCACTGAATAAAATGAAATTCTCAGGGTCTCCTTAAATGTTGTACCTTAAGTACCTCACCTGCCTCATTCCAGCCCCCGCCCTGCATTGTATGCACCTTGATCTCCTGCCCTGGGGAGCCATTTATATTCCTCCCCTGTGATCTGTCTTTCTATTGGGTTGTTGATCATTCTCTTAATTTGTAGAAGCTTTTCAGACATGAAAGAATTTTTTAATATATAAATTTCAAGGCTTTTTTCTTCAAGTAGCCTTTTGACCTATATCTTTGTTCATGTGGTTTTATTTATTGATTTGCTAAGCAGAAGTTTTACATTTTTTAAATGGTGAATTTAGTGATTTTCTCTTATCTGATTCTAGATTTTGTGTCATGGAAAGACTACACTTTGAAGTTAAAATTTTTCTTCTGTGTCTTTCAGTAATTTATAACTATGCTTTTACATTTTTGTATTTCATATTAATACATTTGGAATTTATTCCCGTGTATCATGTGAGGTGTGGATTCAATTTTACTTTGTTTCAGATAGCTACCCAGTTATGCCTTTAGTATAATTGAATACATCTTTCCCCCACTATTTTGGGGTTCCCTCTTTATTACCATATGTATGAATGTATGCGTGTATATATGTAACTATGTATTTTGGGCTTTCTAGTATATTCCATTTGTCTGTATGTCTATTCATAAATGAATACCAAACATACATTTTGAAAGAGAAATAAAATGGATGGCATTTAAACTTACGAAAGGTGAGTTTGCTTGGAGCTCCTGTACTCACGGCCCTCGTTGTTTATCACTTGGAAAAGCCATCTACATTTAGGGTCTTTAGCAAGACTTCATACTTACAATACGTTTTTCACTTGATTGGAAAATGTATGCTTCATGACTTTTAGGACTAGAATAACAGAAGTTACAATCATGAAAGGTACTCCAGATGGCAAAACCATGGCAAAAAAAAAAAAAAAGGAATTATAAGATTTCTTAAGGTTTATTGAAAAGCACAGAATAAAAGTTCCAGCAGCTCTTTGCTTTTAGAATAAACCAGATTTGATAGCGGAAAAAATGTGGTTCCTAAGAACAAATTGGTTCTTGGGGTCCCATCTTCTATTATTCAATAAACAGAAATACCTTGAAATTTTATATAGTATGTATATGGATCCTATTGATTTCTTTAAAGCTTATCAATATCTCCTGCTGGTTAGAAATTTACTATTTTCCTACTTATTTTTACTGTTTTCCTGTATTTTATTTTTAGCAGAATGCAATACCTGACGTCCTAATGAAACCTTGAGAGAGTGCCAGGAGAAAAGATTTTTTCTGTCCAATGTCCAAATTCATGCAAATGAACCAAGGAAGGAAGATTAGCCCATGACTGTCAAGGAACTGAATATAATCATGTGAATTAAAAGAGCTGACTTCAGTTTTTGGTTTCCAGATACCATCCTTGTTTTCTCAAAACTGTACTTGACAAAACCTTAAAGTGTGCTTATTTCGCTTATGAAAGCTATGATGAGCTTGTCCTGAGTGAAAAGTCTTTGTATTCTTTGGGTTTCAAATCAGTTTCTAAAAGACCAGTCTAAAGACCTCATATATCCAATCCTGATCCTGAAGTCACTCAGTAGTGTCCAACTTTTTGTGACCCGTGGACTGTAGCCCACCAGGCTCCTCCATCCATGGGATTCTCCAGGCAAGAATACTAGAGTGGGTTGCCATTTCCTTCTCCAGGGGATCTTCCCAACCCAGGGCTCAAACCCAGTTCTCCCGCATTGCGGGCAGATGCTTTAACCTCTGCACCAATGCCTGCTATTCCAACGGTGCATGATGCATTCTTGCTATTATCTCTCACTTGCGGGAAAACTGGCCTTTAAAAAAAAAAAAATTTTTTTTTGAGCCCCTCAAATTGAGCCTAGAAAACATACAGTATTATTTAATGGAATTCTATGTCTTATTGCTCTTCCAGTTTTTATAGATTAAGTAGCACAATATCACATAAATGTGACTTTAATCTGGGTGATGACTTTTACCTTCTGAAGGGTGGTTGCGTAGAACTGGTTAACAGTGACATCTAGAGTTCAATGTTGAAATTACATGTCTTTTGGAAGCGTGGAATTTGCAGCAACATGGATGGATTTAAGGGATGATCAATGCTCAGCGAGGTAAGTCAGAAAGAGAGATAAATACCATATGACATCACTTACAGGTGGAACGTAAAAGATGACGCAAAGAGAACCTGTCTCTGAAACATAAGCAGGCTCATAGACATAGAGAACAGACTGGTGGTTGGTTGGGGGAGGAAAGAGGGATTGGGGGCCTGAAGTTAACAGATGCAAACTGTTATGTATGGAATGGATGGGCAATAAGGCCCTACTGTATAGCACTGAGAACTATGCTTAATGTCCTATGATGAACCATAATGGAAAAGAATTTTAAAAAGAATGTGTATATATATATATATCTGAATCACTTTGCTGGGCAGCAGAAACTAACACAAATTGTATTACAACTATGCTTCAGTTAAAAACATAATATATATATATAAGTGGAATTGATGAATAGGAGAGAGAGAGGAAAAAGGGGAGCAGAGGGAAAATACAAGTATGGTAAACTGGTCACTGAATCTAAGAGAAGGATGCATGGATGTTAATGGAACTGTTCTTGCAACTTTTTCTTTAGGTTTGTACAAATTGGAGGGAGGAGGGAATGAAAGATTTGCTTTGTTTTCATTTTTGTTTTTAAAGCATTTCTTTTACGGGAGATTGGACCCATCTGCTGTGTCTTTCCTCCTTCCTCACGTGGCCTCCCTGGGCTGCTCTGGCTGCTTGTAAATACTGCTTGTGTCCAGAAGACAAAACTGCTCTCTCCCCACAAGTCTCTTGACATGGCTTGGCTGTGCTCAACTGGGCTTCCACTGGTAATGAAGAGAAAAACATATTCCTCTCCTTCTAGATGTGAACACAATATTGCTCAGAAGCCACGTGTATTTTGGAATTTTGGATTAGGAGCGATAACGTTAAATTTTGCAACAAGGGAGCATTGAGACAGCCCCTTAAAAGTGCTTATACATTTCAGAAGCAAGAAACAAAAAATTTTAAGGTGCCACTTACATTGCCCTGCTCCCCCTGCTGGGCATTTGCAGAACTGCAACATCCCAGATCCCTCGTTAAAAAAAATTCCTCGTGCTGATGTGCTTTTGAAAAGCCTGAAAGGTGCCATGTTCAAAGCTATAATCCATTCCATTCTGCAGCAAGCATTGCTTAAGCCATTAAGCTATGTACTGAATTAAAGCACAGTGGGCAAATGTCATTTCAAAACAAAAGCCGCATAGCAAAGTCTCTTCAAATACTTCTATTTTATTTTTTAGAAGAAAGGACCTGAGGCAAATCCTAGACTTGAAGACTGTCACACATCCCTTCTGTTACATAGATTGCTTGAAGATCAGAGGCTTTCTGTCAGTTGAAAAATCTGCCTCTCCTAAGGCTGAGGGTACTTTCTGAGATAACAAGCCTTTTGTCAACATTTTTTAAAAGTTCCTAAGATTAAAAGAAATGTCCCTAAGAAATAGAAATTTCCAACAATGGAATGGCCCTTTTCATGTGGTACTGCCCTCCATTTCAAAAACTGTGTGAATGCCTGTTAAATGTGGAGTGAACGGGGCGGGGGCGGGGGGCAGGCAGGCACACAGGTAACATGTGGACAAGCAGAGAAACTGGTGCTGGGGGAGGGATGTCCAATGTCCGGGTTGAGTACAGGTCAGATCACCTGTGGGTCTGTTTCCATCTAAAATATTAAGTGAAGAGTGCAAAAGCACTGAGTCAATCTGAAGTGTCTTAGGCTGATACCACCTCTTTGGTGAGCACAAGTGACATTCTTAACTTGTCTAGTCATTTATCGATTTAATTGCCGGTCAGAAGACAGAAATTTACCAAGAGAATCTATGTGTCCTCTGCAATCAGGTCTCTCTGGAGCTGCTGACTGATGCTAATTCATTACTGTGCATTTCCGCCTGGAGATGTTTGACTGGATCACAGCTGAACTCATGTTTCTCTCCCACCTTGTTTATCCTCATTTCTGATTTTGGCAAGTGGCACCTTTATTATTCTGGTTTCCCAAGCCCGACCGACTAGATGCCTTCCGTATTCTTGCCTCTCCACATCCTTAGTGACCAAGTTCTGTCCATTCTGCATTCTTAAAGTCTTCTGTGCCTGCCCCTTTCTAGTCTTTTTAAAGCCATTGCTTCATTTCCGGTCTCCAGCTCTTTGGATCATTGCAGGGGTCTCCTAACTGATATTCCTGCCTCTTTTCTTGTTTTCTTTCCTGAAAGTTGAGCTATCCTTTTGCTGTTCAAGAGATTTTAAAATATAAATCAGAGTAAATTTACTCTCCTCCTGTGCCCTCCATCCCCATCTTCACTGTCCACAGAGTCCAAACTCCATAGCGTGGCATCAGTGTGTGCTGTGATGTAGCCACTGCCTACCTTTCTACTCCTGAAGCACTTAGTCCAGCCACAGCAAACCAAGTACAGCTCTCCGAATAGGCCATGCCTTTGTTTCATGCCTTTAGACTTTGCCCCACCTTCTTCTGCCTGGAATGTCTCTTCTTCCCTATACAAATGACAAACAGCCATTCACCAGACAAGACAAGACTCAGTTCAGGCATCAGTTCTTCTGTAACACTATTCCTCTGGGTCCCAGGAGAAGATGGAGGCTTTTCTTGTGCCTCAGACAGGCTTCCATCAAGACACCTGTAATTCTCCATTGTCTTTTTGATTTACACATCTGCCTCTCCATGGATGCCCAGAAATACCTTGAACCATGACCAACCTTGCCTTACTCATCTTTGATCCTCCACTGACCAGCACAGTGAGTCAGTGCATAGTACTTGCTTCAGGTGAATGAGTCAGCCTGTTCTTTAGCCAGCCACGAGATTGTTCACATAGCTGTGTGCTCAGTCACTTCAGTCACGTTCAAGTCTTTGCAGCCCTGTGGATTGTGGCCCACCAAGCTCCTCTGTCCCTGGGATTGTCCAGGCAAGAATACTGGAGTGGGTTGCCATGCCCTCCTCCTGAGATGGTTCAACACTGTTCATCTCGAGCTACTGGATTGTGTGATCTATTCATTCTTCACCAACAATCACATTTACAACAGGAACCCCAGATCCGTGTTCTAATCTCCTTATACTTGATCAACCGGAGTTTCTTCCTTTTCTCAGATGATCCTGCCAATCATTTCCAATGGTGAGATCAAGTAGGCAGCTGTATATCCAAGCCTGAAGTTCAAGGGTTGGTCAGGATCATTGGTTGGGCTGCCTGGGGAAGAAGTTGATGGTTTAGTTTTATGGCTAAAAGCCTCAGAAAGTTCTTCTCAAGGTGGTAGGCTTCAAATGTTATACCTATGAAAATACACAAGGCCTTTATGATATTGTTCTTTCTTTGTACATCAAAACATGAAACATGGGGGAAATTTGGCTGAGTTCAGTCATGGAGACCAGTTCATACTTTACCCTCTTAGCAACTACACGCAGGATGGCTCCACCTAGATGCTCAATAAGGACCTCAAATGTCAGGATAATTAAAATGGAATTTTTCTTATCTTTCCCCCAATTTCCCCCAAAGAAAATAATCTCACTCTCATAGGAGCTTCCTTCTATATCTCCATGAGCAACACCCAGCTGGTTATCCAGGCCAGAAATATGAGTGTCACTCAGCTCCTCTTTCCTCTGCCCACCATGTCCAGTGGTGACTGAGGTCCCCAGGCTGCCTCAGTGGGCCTCTGTAGTTTGCTCTTCTTTCTATCACTCGCTTTCATCAAGTCTTCATCACCACTGGTGTAGGTTAACCACGGTCATGGTCTTCCCGTTTCTAGTGTTGCTCCCGGCACAGATTTCCCAGTGTCATATGCTCAAAACTTTCAGTAGCTCTCCCTTGGTCTTTAGGGAGAACTGCTTAATTGTGCAGCATCATTTCATCAAGCTGGGCTTCCCAGGTGGTGCAGTGGTAAAGAGCCTGCCCCTCAATGCAGGAGACACAAGAGACGTGGGTTCAATCCCTGGGTCAGGAAGATCACCCACTCCAGGAAAATTCCATGGACAGAGGAGCCTGGCGGACTATAGTCCATGGGGTCACAAAGGGTAGAACACAATGGAGCAGCTGAGCACCCACATGCATTCCATCGAGCCACTCTGTCACCTTAGATGTGGGTCTTCAACACCTCTAGGTCTTCAAACAGGTCATCTCTTGTCGTGTCTCTTGTTTCTGTAGCATATGCTGCTACTTCTCTCCAGAATGCCTTTGTAACAGGTTATTTTTGGCTGCAAGTAACAGAAAATCCAGTGTAAAAGACAAACACTAAGAGGATTTATTAACTCACATAACATAGGCATGGGCACTTGGCGGGTCTAGGTTTGATTAAGATGGTAAGTAAATTATGCCACTGAGATGCTGTCTTTACACTCTGCCAAGCTCAGAGTGGCCTGCTCTGGCTCACTTCCCTTGTGTTCAGGATATCTGCCATGGGTGTAAGCATTGTGGGCAGACATGAGGGCCGGTAGAAGAAAGGACAGCCCATTCTTTCTTCTTTGTCTTCTTTTTAAGAGTGAATAAAGCTTTTCTAGACATCATCACAGCAGAATTTGCCTCCTGTCTCATTAGAACCGAGTCTCAGGGGCATCCTAGAGAAATCACTGGCAAAAGGATTTAACAAAGTCATGAAAGGAGAGGGAGGGAGAGAGGAGCACTGGAATGAAAACCAAGGCATTGTCAGCACAGAGGAAGGGAAGATGCCCATTTGGCTGGGTCTACTATAGCCCTCTTTGCCCTCTGTGTGTGTGTGTGTGTTCATTTGCTAGTCATGTCTGAGTCTTTGTGACCCCATGGACTGTAGCCCACCAGGCTCCCCTGTCCATGGAATTTTCCAGGCAAGAATGCTGGAGTGGGTTGTCATTTCCTTCTTCAGGGGATCACCCTGACCCGGGGATCAAACCCTTCTCTCTTGTGTCTCCTGCAATAGCAGGCAGATTCTTTACCACTGAGCCACCTGGGAAGACCCCTTCTTAAGGGGGTTCATTTTACCAGGCTAATTCTTGAATACCCAACTGAGTCACCTGTGGGGGAGTGGGGGTGGGGAGTGAGACTTTTCTGACCACTTCCCTTCCTTCCAGGCCTTCTGAAGAGTGACACTGCCACAGAGCCACCAGACCACAAGCGCCCCCTGGTTGTTAGTTATCAGACTGGCGCATGGTTACAAGGATGTGCTCTAATATTTGTTGAGTAAGAAAATGAATGACAAAACTTGAGTGGCTGTGTCAGTTGGGGATGCATTTCTGCTTATAAATCCAACAACAGTGATAAAACCAAATAAAAGGGAGTGTCTTTCCGGAATAACAACTTCCGAGGAAGAGGCCCTAGGCCTGTGACGATGCTCTTGTCAAGGACCAAGACGCTCTCTGGTACCTTAGGACGTGACCACATGTCCTCATGAGCGCCGGGTAACCAGTCTGCCCCAATGAATCGAGACTCCAGGCAGGAAGAAGTGCTGAGGATGCTTGTCAGCTAAGTCTGTGTATTTTCCTCAAACAATAGCTTCCTTGTCAGCAACACCAAGTTGACTTCTGGTTACATCCCATTAGCCAGACCTAGGTCTGATCTAGGAAAGTTGCCAACACAAATGTTGTCAGGGTTCTGTTAGTCAGGGAAAGGAGAGGCAGGAAAATGTGCAATGGGCTTGGGTACTGCCTGCCTTGGTCACCTCCAAAGGGTCTCAAGATAGTTTAATCTTTATATATTGTCCCACCTGCCAGCTTGAAACAAAATAAGCCGTTCAAAGCTGTCCCACAGCAGCATTGTGTTCCATCCTAGAATTGAGCCTTGTAAGAATGGTTTATACCACACTATCCAACATCCTCATTGAGAATATTGAGGAGACAATGTGGAAAGAATGGAGATGTCGTTTGCCCAAGTGCGATCAGAAATTTGGTGGTAAAGATTGTTTGGGGAGTAACCTATCCTTATCTCCCTTAACATTCTGAGCATTCAGTGATTTCAGTGTATATGATCCTGGGGTCATCCGTTCATCTGTGCTCCGGGTCGGTTGTGTCCGACTCTGCAATCCCATGGACTATTGCCCACCAGGCTCCTCTCTCCATGGGATTTTTCAGGCAAGAATATTAGAACGGGTAGCCATTTTCTCTTCCAGGGGATCCTCCCGATCCAGAGATCTACCCCACATCTCCTGTGTCTCCTGCATTGCGGAGAGATTTTTTACCCGGTGAGCCATCCGGAATGGAAATTAAATTTATTAACTTCTTTTTTCCAGTCTTGCAGAAACTGCATCTGTATGATTTTCTAGGTACTGCATCAAATGTAAGATCTTAATGCAGTCCTTGCTTCTTGCTCTCTCTGCAAAGATCTAAGAACGGAGGAGGAATGATTGTGGCCTGCAGTTACCTCCACTCACCCCTAGGTGGCACTCATACATAAACTGGGAAACTCGACTGGTAATATTAACCGCCTGGAAGAAGCTGACAAATTCTTGAATCAAGGTGGTGAAAAGTTAAATGTAGGTGGCTTTCAGGCGTGTCTAGGTGAATGGATTGGTAAAAGGAAACGTGGTGAAAACTGGGGTCTGGCTGTAAACACATTTGATGATTACATAGAAATCTCCTTGCCTTCTGTTCATTTTCCGTCAAATTCCAGGTCCCTGCTGGGCCAGCCAAAGCAGGCAAACCCAGAAACTGACTGGCTGGTCTTACCTGGGTGTGCCTGCCTGACCAGGGACCGCCTCAGCAGTGCCCCAGAGGACTCAGGGGAGCCTCATCATGTCCGTCAGTCATACCCTAGGACGGTCATCACAGAGGAGACCAGGTCACCAGGCCCTGTCTTCACTATTGAGATGGAGAGGGGTTAACATGTTGGCCTGAGTTAGTAACTAGGTGATTGCCTTTTAAATTACTCTCATGGACATAAGCATCAGTTCAGTTGCTCAGCCGTGTCCGACTCTTTGCGACCCCATGAATCGCAGCACACCAGGCCTGTCCATCACCAGCTCCTGGAGCTCACTCAGACTCGCCACTACTACTGTTATAGTCAGCTGTATCTGACGCTTTGTGACACCATGGACCATAACCTGCCAGGCTCCTCTGCCCATGGAATCTCCAGGCAAGAATACTGGAGTGGGCGGCCATTCCCTTCTCCAGGGAATCTTCCTGATCCAGTGATCAAACCCATAGCTCCTGCAGTGCAGGCTGATTCTTTACCATCTGAGCCACCACCTGTGCTGCTGACTGACCAAATTATCTGGACCTCTACTGGACATTGTTTCCATGTGGCAGCATAGTAGAGTGGTAAAGAACATGGGCTTTGGCATTGGAAGGACCTGGGTAGTCGTCTACTTTCTATCACCCATTACTCTGTGGCCTTGGGTAAATTAATTAGGCCCCCTGTGCCTCAGAGAAATGGAGGTAATACTAGAAGCTCCTTCCCAGAGTCATTGTGAGGACTGAATAAGATGATTCTATGGAAACCACCTAACAGTACTTACTAGACTATAAGTCTGCAAAATAATTACAAATTATTGTCTGTTATTGTTGCCTGTACTCCAGATTTATGAAAGTCAGAAAGGACAGTGATGTCTATCAGTTGTCCCCGCTGTTTAGGCATTTCATAATCAGTTGAGTTGTAAAAAAGTTCTGAGAGCAAAACCAATTATATTTTGATAGTAAAGTCTATTACTGGGTTCAAGCTAAAATAGTGTCTTAGAAATAAGTAGATTAAATTAGGAAAAATTGATTTGCAACAAAAATTCTGATCCCAAACTACTAGAAAACAAAAAACAGATTTAAACTACTTTTGGCCAGTTTAACCCCAGTTTGTGTCTGTAAGATTTGCTGGCCAAAGTGCCTAATTCTCTGGCATGTTTAAAAACCCTACTATGCATTTTCATCACAGATGCATAGTAGGGTTACTAGACACTTAGGGAAAAACATATTGGTTTTAAAAGTGGGACTAGAGTCTAATCTCTGTAGTAAAGCAATATGACAATGCAAAGAGGTGGGACAGGATTCTGATTCAGAATAACTATCCACGGAGGATGCAGATGGTGCTAGAGGAGGTGTGAGATGCAAATATTGACAGAATCAAAAGAAGTGAAGCTGAATCTGGCCTCTGTACCCTGACACTGAATTAAATCTTAGACCCAGAGTTTTGGGTGAAGTGAAAAAGAGTAGCTTTAATTACTCTGCCCGACTTTCCTGGTGAAGTGGATGGCTCAGACAGTGAAGAATCTGCCTGCAATGCAGGAGACTCAGATTTGATCCCTGGTCAGGAAGATCCCCTGGAGAGGGGAATGGAAACCCACTCCAGTATTCTTGCCTGGAGAATTCCACGGACAGAGGAGCCTGGTGGACTAAGGTCCATGGGGTCACAAAGAGTTGAACACGGCTGAACAACTGACACTATTATTTTGGCAGGAAGAGGGGGCCACAGTGGGCTAATGACCTCAAAATTGTGTGTTGCAACCTGGAGGGGGAGTTGTTAGGTGTTTTACAGCAACGGTTCAAAAAAGGCCCTGATCATTTCACGGACATCCTTTCAACTGATGGTGGTGCAGTAAGTGGGGGTCAGCATCATCAACCTTCTGATTCCACCCTGTCTGGGATGTCTGTGCTTGTGGGCAGCACCCCACTGGTGGGGGCTCAGAGATATTGTGTGCATCCCTTGAGGGGAACCAGGACCCTGCCCCAAGCTGCGCTGTGGCTCCTTGGCTGCTCCTCCCTTGTCTCTGCAGCTCCTCCCTCCTCTGATTTAGCAACTGTTTGAACCTGCCCTTTCTCAGGAAAGGTCGTGAAGGTGAGGTGAGGTGAGGTCGCTCAGTTGTGTCCGACTCTTTGTGACCCCATGGACTGTAGCCTACCAGGCTCCTCCGTCCATGGGATTCTCCAGGCAAGAATACTGGAGTGGGTTGCCATTTCCTTCTCCAGGGGATCTTCCCGACCCAGGGATCGAACCCAGGTCTCCCGCATTGGAGGCAGACGCTTTAAAGCCTATTTCCTGTAATCAAAAAATGGGGGACACAGAGCTTTTTGTGCCTAGGAGCCCTCTAGTGTCCTGCTTGGTATCAGCAGGGACAGAAGGAGAAAGGTTTTGGTGTTGGACAGATATTTAGTCCAGCTGTACGTGTTTGAACATTGGAGGGGCTGGCAAACCTGTTGCTAAACCAGGTCAGTTTGGCTCGTTGTAGCTAATGACTTGGGTAGTTACCTGTCCCGCTGGCCTTTTATGCCCTGCTAGCTGGTTGGTTTTGCTGTCTGGAGGAGATGTGGGCTTGGGAGAAAGGTGTCAGCTCACCTCATTGGTGCCCTGTGACTGTGGGCCAGGGTGAAAGCATGCTGGCAGCTGAGGACCTCTTGTCTTGCCTCCTTTTCACCTGGGAGTGCTGAGCTGCCCAGAGAGGGTGAGGGGAGAGGTGCACAGGAAACAAACCCAAAACACATTGAAACTGGGCTCGGAAGACTCAAGTTCACACCCAGCTTCCCACTCTTACAAGCTGTGTGCCCACCCACAGGTTGCTTCCACCTTCCGAGCTTCTCTTTTCTCATCTTCAAAAGGGAAATAGCAAAACTTATAGCATCCAAAATGATGAGACAGGTACAACTCAACAGCCACAAAGGGGAGTTTGTGGACATGTGACTGTGTTCACGAGTGAGTTATACTTGTTCACAAGACCCAGTTTTTACTTTGTAGACAAAGGTTCTGGGGGCTGGGGAGGGGCTGGCATTTAATCTTGTAGTTCAAGTTAGTCATTTCTGGTTTAGCTGGCTGGATGGCATCACGGACTCGACGGACGTGAGTCTGAGTGAACTCCGAGAGATGGTGATGAACAGGGAGGCCTGGCATGCTGTGATTCATGGGGTCGCAAAGAGTCGGACACGACTGAGCGACTGAGCTGAACTGAACTGAGTCTCTTCTAGACTAAGTCGCTTTGGGAAAAATCCTCTATCTTTCAGAATGCCTCCCTCTTTCCCAAGGGTCCCTTTTCTGCCCTGTTCTCCTGGGGAGAGTCGAGGTGGAAGAGGACGTGAAGCCCTGAGCTGCTGGGGGCCGAGGGCCTGGCTGACTGGGTTTCCTATCGCCTGGTCTTTGGGGCCCCCTCCAGCCTCACTGCATCCTCCCCTACGGCCATGGATGAAACTCTCAGGCTGGTTTTGCAGCACAGTTGAGGGCTGATGGAGTCCAATCCTCCCTCAAGCCCGTTTTGGCCACTGATGCTCCTGGGCCCCCCTGCATGCCCCTGAGTCTCCCAGTCCTTCCACGTCCACCTCTTGCCTCGACTCATGCAGCCACATTCCGGTCTTGGGGCCGCTGTCTCAGCTCCTCTCTCTGCCTGGTCTCACCACGCCTCTGCTTCTCTCCTGCAGCTTTCCTGTGTTGCTGGGGACACAAGGAGGCGGTCTCCCAGCTCCCACTTTCCCAAGGGAAGCACAATGCATGTCCCCTCAGCTTTGGGTTCCCAACTCTTTCTGGAAGTTTCTCCTCCCACCTCCAGTATTTCTACCCTGGGCTAGATGGAGGAGGGGTGTGGGGAAGGGCTGCATGTGGTGAAGGAACAGGTCCCACACTTGAAACTTTAACCCTCCCCTACTGGCCTTTGGGTTCAATCCCTGGGTCGGGAAGATCCTCTGGAGGAGGAAATGGCAGCCCACTCCAGTACTGTTGCCTGGGAAATCCCACGGACAGAGGGGCCTGGTGGGCTGCAGTCCGTGGGGTCGCAAAGAGTCAGACATGACAGTGATTGAATC
>SJYX01007905.1:70105-80222 GCA_006410675.1 Oreotragus oreotragus | reverse complement strand
ATGACCCAGCAATCCCACTGCTGGGCATACACACCAAGGAAATCAGAACTGAAAGAGACACATATACCCCAATGTTCATTGCAGCACTGTTTCTAATAGCCAGGACATGGAAGCAACCTAGATGTCCATCAGCAGACGAATGGATAAGAAAGCTGTGGTACATATACATAATAGAATACTACTCAGCCATTAAAAAGAACACATTGAGTCAGTTCTAATGAGGTGGATGAAACTGGAGCCTATTATACAGAGTGAGGTAAGCTAGAAAGAAAAACACCAATACAGTATACTAACGCATATATATGGAATTTAGAAATATGGTAACGATAACCCTGTATGCGAAATAGCAAAAGAGACACAGATATATAGAACAGTCTTTTGGACTCTGGGAGAGTGTGATGGTGGGATGGTTTGGGAGAATGGCATTGAAACATGTATAATATCATATAAGAAATGAATCACCAGTTCATATTCAATTCATGATACAGGGTGCTCAGGGGCTAGTGCACTGCAATGACCCAGAGGGATGGGATGGGGAGGGAGGGAGGAGGGGGGCTCAGGATGGGGAACTCATGTACACCCGTGGTGTATTCATGTCAATGTATGGCAAAACCAGTGCAATATTATAAATTAATTAGCCTCCAATTAAATAAATTTATATTTTAAAAAATTAACATAAAATATTTTAAAAATAAAAGGTATGAAAGTTTTTATACTGGTTATAGCAACATAGCCAGTATAAAAGCAATGATTTAAAAACACACACACAAATATGTCAGAATGGTTTCCAGAAGCAGATACAAACATACGTTGCTACTTGATTTACAAACAATATGTCAGTGTTAAAAGAAAGAGAAAATATTATTTTCTCAATAAATACACTAAGTCAACTGGATATCTATATGACAAAAAAATATTCCGTCTTACTTCATATCATATACAAAATATCAATTTTAGTTATACTGTAGAAAAGTGAATACAAAACAATAAAAGCTTTTTATCAAGATGAAAAAAGATAGCCATAAAATGTCAAATTGCTCATTAGAATTAAGAATTATACCACTGAGAGTCAAAAATGAAGCCATAAATTATCAGAAGACATTGTCAATGCACATGATAAAGAACTTTTAGCTGGAATACATAAAGAACCCTTACAATTGATAAGAAAACTACTGACTATGCAGTAGATAATATGGACAAATGACTTGAACTTATGCACTATAAAAATGATATGAAATGGTCACCAAACTTACAAAAATATATTTAAAATCATTACTCATCACAAAAACACAATTTAAAATTGCAATGCAATACAGCTGCGTACTGAAAAGAATGACTACAATGAAATGAAGACAATAGCAAATGTTAGAAAAAAATATAGTGTGAATGAAAATCTTGTTTACATCTGATGTCAATTTAAATAGAATCACCCAACCAAATCCTTTGCACTGTCTTCTAGGGCTAAACATATAAACATACTGCGATTCAGCAACGCCACACCTAGGTACTTATCTAAAATAAATGTGTACATTATTTGCCAAAGACATGTGAAAAGGTGTTTTCAGTAGGCCTTTACTTAATGATGATGATATTGTTGTTAAGTCACTAAGTTATATCCAACTCTTCTGCAACCCCATGGACTATAGCCTGCCAGGCTTCTTTGTCCATGGGACTTGCCCAGCAAGAATATTGGAGTGGGTGGCCATTTCTTTCTCTAGGGGTTCTTCCCAGACCAAGGATCAAATCCACATCTCCTGCATTGGCAGGTGAGTTCTTTACCACTGTTCCAGAAAGAAAGCCCCCTTTACATGATAGTCCCAATGATAAACAAAAACACAAAGAAAGGCCCATCAAATTCAGTAAACTGTGACATAGTCATACAATACAATGCTATATCACTATGAAAACAAATGAATTTGTAATTTACAACATCATGAATAAACAAGAGAAACATAATACCACAAAATAATTCAGACAATAAGATTCCATTGTTACATAGTTTTAAAGCATACATGAATTATCTAAAATGAGGCTATGGATTACCTTAAGAGTGTAACACTTAGTGGGAAGGAGAATGAGGGATTTTGGAGCTACAGTAATATACTTTTAATGTTGATTACAGGAAATATTAGTTTGTAACAAACTGTTGATATATTTTTTATGATTTGTGCATATATTGATATGCATCTCCCTAAATAAATATATGAACTCCAAAATCATTTTCCAATGAATGAATGCATTGACAATTTGGGAGCTAGGTTTTTCACTTTTGGAAAACTAAGTCAAAAAACTTGAAAGAGAACTAGAGTTCACTTTGTAGTTTCTTATTATATTGGGAGGAAAGAGGGGTAAGAGAACAAGAGGGAAAAGAGACAAGGACTAGAGAATGAATCTCCAAACATAAACAATATCTATAATATCTACATTTTTTAGCTGTGTTCAATGAGTGTATTCTGAAGCAATGATACTCCAATAATGAATACTTTAGCTCTTAGATATTCTTATCAAAATCTCATGTTTCACCTAAGGAATCAATACTCCCTAGAGTAAAGGCTAAATCCAATACTGAAGCAGGGAAACTACAAGATTATCCTAGAATATGTTCATTTTATTGTGTCCAAAGTTGCTCAAAGAATGCTAGAGACAAATCAAAAGGGCCTAATTGCTGTCATGAAGGGGCTTTAAGTGTAATTTGGAAAAATGTGAATACCAAAATAAAGGTACTATTGGATTATAATGCTCTAAATAACATAGGACCATATAAGCCCATTGTGGCTGTTCTTTTTCAGTTGCTATGTTGTACCTAACTCTTTGTGACCCCATGGACTTCAGTATGCCAAGTCTCCCTGTCCTTCACTATCTTCCAAACTTTTCTCAAATTTATGTCCATTGAGTCGATGATGTCATCTAACTATTTTCCTCTGTTGCTGACTCATTGGAAAAGACCCTGATGCTGGGAAAGACTGAGGTCAGAAGGAGAAGTGGCCAACAGAGGATGAGATGAGCCCATACTAGTATTAATATATTAAAAAAGTGAATAAGTAAAGATATTTGAAGGAAAAGCCCTTCTTTTCCTTTTAATGGCAACACATATAGATGAAATGAGGAAGTTAGAAAATCATCCAGTGAGACTAAAATTAATAATTTGATTGAAGAAAAGGGTATTTACATGCTTTAAAAGAATTTCATCCCAAATACTTATGTCAGTTCAGTTCAGTCGCTCACTCGTGTCCGACTCTTTGTGACCCAATGAACCAGAACATGCCAGGCCTCCCTGTTCATCACCAACTCCCAGAATCTACCCAAACCCATGTCCATTGAGTCAGTGATGCCATCCAACCATCTCATCCTCTATCATTCCTTTCTCCTGCCCTCAATCTTTCCCAGCATCAGGGTCTTTCAAATGAGTCAGCTCTTTATATCAAGTGGCCAAAGTACTGGAGTTTCAGCTTCAACATCAGTCCTTCCAATGAACACCCAGGACTGATCTCCTTTAGGATGGACTGGTTGGATCACCTTGCAGTCCAAGGGACTCTCAAGAGTTTTCTCCAACACCACAGTTCAAAAGCATCAATTCTTCGGTGTTCAGCTTTCTTTTAGTCCAACTCTCACATCCATACCTGACTACTGGAAAAACCATAGCCTTGACTAGACAGACCTTTATTGGCAAAGTAATATCTCTGCTTTTTAATATGCTATCTAGGTTGGTCATAACTTTCCTTCCAAGGAGTAAGCGTCTTTTAATTTCATGGCTGCAATCACCATCTGCAATGATTTTGGAGCCCAAAAATATAAAGTCAGAGTGAAAATAATAAGTTTACAGTGGAGAGAACTAAGGGATATTATCTTAACAAACTGATTTTAACTGGCATCAACAACACTGAGAATAATACAATAGCATGTCTGTGATATGCATCCCTAAAGTGCATAATTTCAATCAAATCCTGAGAAAACAGCCAAGAAACATAAAATGGAAGACATTCTATTTTTCAGAAATATTCAGGTCAAGCAAAACTATTAAAGAAACCCTGCCAAATTAAAGTTGCTAAAGAGTGAAAGCAACTAAATACAATGAGTACTCCTCTATTGAATCCTATATCAAGGAAAGAACAAAACCTATAGAGGACATTGTTGAGACAACTGACAGGATTTCGGTATGAACTGTGGATAATGTTTGATATATATATTTTTTTATTTAAAAATTACTATGGTTTTAAAAGAATGTCTTTATCCTTGTTTTTAAGGAAATGCACACAATAATGCTGAGGTGCAGGACACATAATATATTAAATGTATTCTCCAATATAAAATTTATTTTCATGTCCAATGGTGTCCATTTCTTTGTGATTAACCTTTGAGAATGATCTGAATTTCCTGATTAAACCCTGAGGGACTATATATATAGCTATTGGTCACAAACAAATGAGCTACTGGTCATAGATATGAATTTAATCCAGTGCACGAATGATGTTATCATGGTGCCCTATTGAATTAGATATAAAATACACTGGTTGATTCAACTGTGCATTGTAACCTTAAATCTGCAAAGAAAATATGCACATACAAACTCACTTTGAAATATGCTGTATGTAGGCAGTTCATACTGAACCTATATTTATGTGTTTATATCTATATTCTTGAAATATTATTATGTTAAAGTCTGCCACTTGAGTGCTGTATTGACTACACAGTGAGGTTTAAAACAGTATATAGCCATTTAAAAAACAACTCATCTGGGTAAGAGAGGGTAATTATCATTATCGCCTGCCACTTATGTAAGTTAAATCCCACATATAAATATATTCTCAAGAGAAGATGACAGATTGCCTCTTTGTTAAATTAAGAAGGTTCAAAGAATGACATTTCATAAAAAATTGTCCTGCTACCTCTACACAGGCTATACCTACTCGTATTTGTAATCAGACTGAAGTACACAATTGGACAGAGCTTGTTTGGGTTCATAGCTCTACATCATATCCAGAAATTTTCTTTTGATAGATGGCATGTTGCCAACAAGCTCATCTGGGAACATCAGAGATAGAGTGAAACACATTAAAGCAGTCACATAAGTAACAGATCAATGACTAAAGCATCTTTTCATTGATGCAATCAGAACACTGAAACATTGACAGGAAATAAAGATTATCGGTAATTTTTTTTTTCATTTTTTTAGCTACTATCAAGCAATAATTTGATTGATAAGGGTGGAGAAGTATAACCGTGTCTTATATACTATCCTATGCGGGCATGTATATTAACAAGTGAAGTAAGAACTCTGAATAAAGCAACTTTAAAGACAGCATAAATCATCTTATCTACATTATTACTGAGTTTCCTAGGAAGCTCAAAAATAAGGAATCTGCCTGCCAATGCAGGAGACACAGGTTCAGTCCCTAGGTCTGGAAGATCCCTTAGAGGAGTACCTGGCAACCCATTCCACTGTTCTGCCTAGAAAATTGCATGAAATGAGAAGCCTGGTGGGATACAGTCCATGGCGACACAAAGACTCAGGTACAACTGAACACACAGAGGCATGCATATTGTTACTATCATTAACAAGTAACAAAGACAATAGCTGTTTGATACTTATTATATTTAACACTTGAATCTATACATTTCAGGGAACACTAATAAATGCATTCAAATATCTAATAACTTTCTGTTTGATTTGACTCATCTGTTAAATAGAGTTGGTATTACTTGTCTTATAATACACAGTATATATGTAATAGAATGTCAGTATAGGTTTGCTTCGGTAAACCTTCCTTTTGGTGAGATAGAAACTGAGTAAGTGATGCTCACAAACACATTTTAGAGCCTACCACGGTACTTGACACATATTATTTACCTCATAAATATTTATTAAATTATTTTTTTTTGCAAATATTTGGAAAGGAATGAGGAAGAACATTAAATTATCAGAACTAGTCAAAGATGGAACATGCTGGCCTAAGAGTCATCACATTGTCTAATGGAAAATATCCAAACAGATACAAATTATGAAACTGAGAAACTTGAAGTTAATTAGAGTTTGACCTATTATCAGTGTATTTCCAGCTATATTTTTTTTAAACCTCTGAATCAGATATAATTGAAATCTCATGTGAGGTGAAAGTTTCTCAGTAATGTCTGACTCTTTGCAACCCCATGGACTATACATATACAGTCCATGGAATTCTCTAGGCCAGAATAATGGAGTGGGTAGCCATTTCCTTCTCCAGGGGATCTTCCCAACCCAGGGACTGAATGCAGGTCTCCCATACTGCAGGTGCATTCTTTACCAGCTGAGTCACCAGAGAAGCCCATTAAATCTCATGAGGAAGTCTTATTCACAAGATTTTTTTTTTGTTTTTAATAGGTACATAATAGAAATATTTAAAACTAGCTTCAAAAGGGGACATGTGAAATATGTTGGTTCATGTACATAATCAAAGATGAGTTTAGCCTCTGTCAATGGAGTTATGGTAGCTGATAACATTTTTATGGGAGTTTTTTAAACTTTTTTAAACTTCATGGCCCTTGGATTATCATCAATAAATAAACAATATTCCTACTCAAGGTGAGGTATCTGAGCAACATTAATTCATCAGCTTTGACTGTTTCTGATATATGCCAGCCTTCATAAAACTAAACATTAAGCAACCTAGTTAGGTTCATAATGTTATCCTCTTTGGACTATGTGCATGTTAAGTGACTTCAGTCGTGCCTTACGCTTTGCGACCCTTTGAACCCGACAGGCTCCTCTGTCCATGGGATTCTCCAGATGACACTACTGGAATGGGTTACCCTACCATACTTCAGGGGATCTTCCTGACCCAGTGATAGAACCCATGTCTCCTGCACTGGCAAAAGGGTTCTTTACTACTAGCACAGCCTGGAGAACAAATTCATGAGAGTTAAGTCACCACAGGTCACATAGTTAGAGAGGTTAACTCCTGGTTCTTAACTTATATTTCTATACCCTTTGGTGTCTACATCATGGTCAGTATTTGCAATTTGATTAACTGAATTTATAAAATGGAGAGAAAATAAAACTTCTTTAGGTTCTTGACATCATAGTAAATGTGTTTATATCTTATATCAATAAATGGCAAAAGTAACTGAAAGGAAACACTTTTATTCTTTTGTCACTTCACTTGAGCATTTTTAAACCTACTTAGGAATCATCACCTTTCACAATCAGTCAACCAGTCTTTTTTTTTTTTTTTTGGCTGGTGAGATCTTAGTTTCCTGATCAGGTAGTGAGCCCACCCACTAAGCAATGAAAGCTTGGAATCCTAACCACTGAACCACCAAGGGATTCCCCAGTCTTTTCTTTGACTTCTCTACCTTACAAGTTTCTTTGAATAAAGTACTTGATTAAGAAATCAGAAAGACAAAGTGAACAATTCTGTCTTCCTTAGTGTTGAAAGTTTAAGGAGTTGAAGTTAATTACTGTAGCAGTACTACTTTCTCTCAGAAAGCATAAGATAAATTTAATATGCACTCCAAGAATTTCCTTTCCTAAAGAATACATTTTTAATTTAATATCATTCCTACTTTCCCTTTTGCAAATAATTTTGACAGGTGGAAAATAAGAAAGTTCTTGTTGTCATTGTTCAGTTGCTAAGTTGTGTCCTACTCTTTACACCCCCATAACTGCAGCACACCAGGCTTCCCTGTCCTTCACTAACTCCTGGAACTTGCTCAAACTTATGTCCATTGAGTCGATAACACCATCCAACAATTTCATCCTCTGTCATCCCCTTCTCTTCCACCTTCAATCTTTCCCAGCATCTGGATCTTCTTCAGTGAGTTGGCCCTACATATCAGGTGATCAAAATATTGTAGCTTCAGCTACATCAAGACTTCTGATGAGGAGTTCCGGTCAAGATGGCGGAAGAATAGGACGGGGACACCACTTTCTCCCTCACAGATTCATCAAAAGAACATCTCAAGGCTGAGCAAACTCCACAAAACAACTTCTGAATGCGGGCAGAGGACATCAGGCACCCAGAAAAACAGAGCACTGACTTCAAAAGCAGGTAGGGGAAAAAATATAAAAGCCGAAAAAAAAAGAGACAAAGGAGGTGGGGAGGGAGCTCCGTCCCGGGAAGGGAAGCCCGTCCCGGGAAGGGAAGCTTAAGAAGAGAGGTTTCCAAACGCCAGGAAACACTCTCCCTGCCGAGTCTGTGGCGAGCCTTGTAAACACAGAGGGCAACATAACAGGAAGGAAAAATAAATGAACAATTAAAACCAACAGATTACAAGCCCAACAGTAACTCGCCCAGCGGAAAAGCAGCGCAAACGCCTGCGTCCGCCATTACCCAGTGGGGGCAGGGCAGGGANACACTCTCCGACATAAATCACAGCAGGATCTCTATGACCCACCTCCCAGAATATTGGAAATAAAAGCAAAAATAAAAAATTGGACCTAATTAAAATTAAAAGCTTTTCCAAAACAAAGGAAACTATAATCAAGGTGAAAAGACAGCAGAATGGGGGAAAATAATAGTAAATGAAGCAACTGACAAAGACTTAATCTCAAAAATATACAAGCAGCCCCTGCAGCTCAATTCCAGAAAAATAAACGACCCAATCAAAAACTGGGCCAAAGAACTTAACAGATATTTCTCCAAAGAAGACATACAGATGGCTAACAAACGCATGAAAAGATTCTCAAAATCACTCATTATTAGAGAAATGCAAATCAAAACCACAATGAGCCACCTGCAGCTCAATTCCAGAAAAATAAACGACCCAATCAAAAACTGGGCCAAAGAACTTAACAGATATTTCTCCAAAGAAGACATACAGATGGCTAACAAACGCATGAAAAGATTCTCAAAATCACTCATTATTAGAGAAATGCAAATCAAAACCACAATGAGCCACCATTTCATGCCAGTCAGAATGGCTGCTATCCAAAAGTCTACAAGCAATAAATGCTGGAGAGGGTGTGGAGGAGAAAAGGGAACCCTCTTACACTGTTGGTGGGAATGCAAACTAGTACATCCACTAAGGAGAACAGTGTGGAGATTCCTTAAAAAACTGGAAATAGAACTGCCATACGACCCAGCAATCCCACTGCAGGGCATAGACACTGAGGAAACCAGAACTGAAAGAGACACTGTTAGGACCAAATTGCAGGCAATAAAGCTTGGCCAATTAGTAAATACCAGGAAACCCCTGCAGCCAATAAAGATTGGCCAATTAGTAAATATCAGGAAACCCCTGCAGCCAATCTGTCCTCGCCAACTCCCTGTCTTTGTTCTAAGCCTATAAATACTGCTGTAGTTCTGGGCTCAGGGCTCTCGTCAAGACTCCACTGTGCTGGATGAGACGAGAGCCCTAGCTCGAGCTAGCAATAAACCCCTTTTTGCTTTTGCATTGCTGTGGACATCTTATTCTCTCAGTTTTGGGGACTCGGACTTCGGGCATAACAACACGTGTACTCCAATGTTCATTGCAGCACTGTTTATAATACCCAGTACATGGAAGCAATCTAGATGTCCATCAGCAGATGAATGGATAAGAAAGCTGTGGTACATATACACAATGGAATATTACTCACCCATTAAAAAGAATACATTTGAATCAGTTCTAATGAGGTGGATGAAACTGGAGCCTATTATACAGAGTGAAGTAAGCCAGAAAGAAAAACACCAATACAGTATACTAACACATATATAGGGAATTTAGAAAGATGGTNCTGTCTCTTATACACATCTAGATGTGTATAAGAGACAGGTTCTAATGAGGTGGATGAAACTGGAGCCTATTATACAGAGTGAAGTAAGCCAGAAAGAAAAACACCAATACAGTATACTAACACATATATAGGGAATTTAGAAAGATGGTAACAATAATCCTGTGTGCAAGACAGCAAAAGAGACACAGATGTATAGGACAGTCTGTTGGACTCGGTGGGAGAGGGCAAGGGTAGGATGATTTGGGAGAATAGCATTGAAACATGTATAATATCATATATAAAAAGAATCATCAGTCCAAGTTCAATGCTGGATACAGGATGCTTGGGGTTGATGCACCACTGGGATGACCCAGAGGGATGGTATGGGGAGGGAGGTGGGAGGGGGAGTTCAGGATGGGGAACACGTGCACACCTGTAGCAGATTCA
>SJYX01007905.1:29036-69904 GCA_006410675.1 Oreotragus oreotragus | reverse complement strand
TGGGGGGGGAGGTGGGAGGGGGGGTTCAGGATGGGGAACAAGTGTACACCTGTAGCAGATTCATGTTGATGTATGGCAAAACCAATACAATATTGTAAAGTAATTAACCTCCAATTAAAATAAATAAATTTATATTTTTTTAAAAAAAGGGTGCTCAGGGCTGGTGCACTGGGAGGACCCAGAGGGATGGGATGGGGAGGGAGGTGGGAGAGGGGTTCAGTACAGGGAACACATGTACACTTATGGTGGATCCATGTCAATGTATGGCAAAACCAATACGATATTGTAAAGTAATTAGCCTCCAAAAATAAATTTAAAAAAAGAAAAAAAGAATGCAGGGAAAGCTCTACCTCTCTTTTTCTACTTAAAGGCAGAACACACATTCTCCTTTCACTGGAGACAGTCTTACCAGCCCAGAGATGGCCCCAGAGGAATCTGCAAATGAACATTAGCCACTAGTTCCCTGCCATATATTTTTCTTCCTAGTTTGCTGCCCTCGGAAGCCTAAACTTGCTTTCTTTGTCCCGTCATTTCTCTCCACAGTTACTGCTCTTTGTTGAAGATGCTGTAGAAACTGTAGTTTTAAGCCACTTAAAAAAGTGAAAAGTGACTTTTCACTGAGGTTTCTCCCACGTGCTATGCACTGCAGGAGTTAATAAACTGTTTTCCTCTTGTTGATCTTTTTGTTATACAGTCTGAGCTGAAAACCTAAGATGAGTAAAATTTTGTCTACCCTACTTCCTGACGACTCACATGAAACAGGCTGGGATGTCCCACTCTCTCCAGATCCTGCAGATGGGATCCTGGAACAAAAAGCCAGGGAAAGGTAGGAATTCTTACCCAAGTCAGCTCTCTCAGGTCTCTCTGCAATTCCTGAGCAAGAAGGGAAGGTAAAATTTTCCCTTATCCCTTCCTCTCCAAATGTTTTTCCAGAGAATTATTTGTAAATTTTAGTTATTTAAACTGTGACTCTGTGGATTTGGTTTTCCAGGTACCAACAGCCTCTGGGGCTTCCCAGGTGGCATGGTGGTAAAGAGTCTGCCTGCCAGTGCAAGAGAGCGTTCAACCCCTCAGTCAGGAAGATCTCCTGTGTCAGGAGCCACATTAGGCATTACTGACAAAATGGAGGCACGGCCCCAATCCCCTCTCCTCATCTCGCAGGCACGGTCCGCGGATGAAGGAGTTAGGCCTTGTGATTCTGACTTGTTCTTTCCTTTCTTTGGTTGAGTTGGCTGGAAAGAATGTTAAGGTGCTTGAGAGAAGCATGAGAAAGCACAAAGCCTTCTGCAGCCCAGGAAATAATCTATAAAATAACCACTGACATTTGTTCAAGGATCTTTACAAAGAATGTCCCAGGATGAGCACTTAGGCCGCAGCTTGAGGCCATGGGAAGGATTGTTATCTGAGACCTGTTTGTGAGGGGAATGTTTATGGCAAAAGAAGTTTGCTGAGTTTAGGGTTTAGGAATAATTAAGAATAGCTAGAAGCCTTTTTAGGAGATAGTGATTTTAAGATGCTAGGGGCAAACAGGGTTTAAAAGATAAGAAATAAACTGAGGAACGTGGCATGAGTTACAATGTAATCACAAGTTAAGTATAGGACACATAAGAGAAAGTAGATAATAGATAGTAAAGCCAATTCTGAGAGAATCGCTGAAGCGGGAACTCTGTAGGACAACAATGATTTCTGGAAACAATAAATCTGGGTGTGGAAAACTAAAAATGTCAAACCTCTGACCTAATGCTTTTTTCAAAGTATAAAAGAAAACCTGAAGCTTGAAATAAACATGTAGTTCCATACTATGAGTCAGAGGCTACATCATCGTCCACTGACATCGCTCGCCCCTTCAGGCTGACTCCCTGGCTGCCGGAGCTGGACTCCAGCACTCCTGGAGAAGAAACAGGCTACCAACTCCAGTATTCTTGCCTGGAGAATGCCAAAGACAGAGGAGTCCGGTGGGCTACAGTCCATGGGGCTGCAGCGAGTCAGACATGACTGAGCACCTGAGCGTGTGTGCACACACACACACACACACACACACAGCCTCTCAGGAACAGTCATTAGTTTTCTTATCTCTGTCTTTTGTGGTGTTTCAGTAGGAAGCCCTAAAGGACCTTTGCCATCTCTCCCTTATTTGTATTATTTGTACTGGGAAATTTTTCAACATAATCCCTTGGGTACAACACAGATTAGTGGATCTATGATTTAAGGTATCTCACTCTGTGAGAAACCAGAGCTTCTTCACTCCATGTAACAACAAAGGTCTTTACTTTCTTAGACAATCTTTGAGGGAAACTTTGGATTTCAAGGGGAACTTCATCTTCTGTACAATCTTTGCGGATGCCTCTTGTGTCCATGGTTAAGCCAGAAAAGGCGCATTGGCTTCAAGTCATGAAAAGGCTTATTCGTTTAGTTAGAGTCACATTAAAATAGATATACCTTTAAAGATTTGAGCTTTTATATTTAAAAAGATATTTGAGAGATCTCTCATTCTAAATAAATGGCCTATTGGTACTTAGAAACTAGGCCCTAAGAACACACAACAAGGTTGTTTTATTGTTCCTTACTCTGTAACCAGACCTCCTCAGCTCCTGGTCTTTCCGTATATGGGGGCCCACCACAAAACATAAATAAATAAAACTCACAGCCTATACTACACTTAAAAAATTTCTTAAATAGTAATTGCTTTAAATTTCTCATAATAAATAAATATGCTCCTGAACTTCTTCTTTTAAAAAAATTTCTAGTGACTTCGTCTCTGGAGATGTAAATTTTACCACATCTCTAAAATATAAACATCGGAAGAGTTAACCAGAACACTACCTACAACCACCTGTGATGGGATGGAAAAAAGAGGAGAGACTTTTTTTTTAAACAAATAGCTATGAAAGGTCCCTTGTTCAAAATCTAGTCCACAGCCTCTAGAAGACTATCTCTCAAGAGCAAAGTTTAAAACCTTAAAAGTTTTCTCCACAAATATTGGTAAAAATCTTTAGCCATCTAAGCAAATAACCTTACCTTGTTCCATCTGCCAGAAATGCAATTTGAATTGAACTTTCCTTTATAAAGTGGTCAGTTTTATATTCCATAACTGTCTTTATTTCATAAATGGCTAAAAAATTTTAAATGAAAGGTATAAGATGTTTGTTTGCATCTGTGTGTATATTTATGTATGTCTGGGCATGTGTTATGCATATGTGGTATTTTTGTACCTTTGGATAGTATTGCCAAAAATAACATGTGAAAGAGCTTAATAAGGATGTGTATAAATTAAAATGTTCCTAAAATGTTCAGAAATATAGAAACTGGCCAAAATGTTTTTCAAGTTCATACTGGGTTACTCTTCAGTAAATAAAAGTTAGTTTAAGTTTTTAAATTTAATAAAACAAGCATTTTTCAACATTGAACTTAACACATATATACAATTTTTTCTACCTGGACTTAATAGTCAAACAAGCACATGTTATCTCTACTAGATATTTAAGATTATAAAATTAGAAATCAAATCTAAGAAAAATATACATCAAATTGCTTAATGTACATAAAACACAACAGCAAAAAAAGAAAAAGAAGCTATGTATTTAATTTTTCAGTGCTTTGCTTCTATGGTTATTAAGAATAAGTTAAATAAAAATAGGTGGGATAAGAGTTCATAAATTAACTTCTCAACAACAATTATGTTTTACTTAAAAACAGCTTCCAAAATCTTCTTGGTGAAATAAGCCTTAAAGTTATTCTATGTTAAATGATAGGTAGTCATTAACTATCTAGATTATTTCCAGAAGATACACTACTGAAACATTATTGCTAAACAGAAGTTCACTTTTGGCTTCTTATGACAGAGGGACAAAAGATATTTGGGTCTATTAATAACATGTTTTTCTCGCTGTGTTAAAATTTGTACTATGAATAAAAGGCATATGCATCTAGAAATAATAAAATGTTTAATTCATAATTTGCCAGTCTATAAAAAATATTGGTATGTGACAGTTCACAGTTGTCTGCTTCTTAATTCTCACTGAAAACTAGGGTTACTAGGGATTAAAAATTTTAACAATATATATAATTAAAATTACTAATATAATAAGAAAAAACTCTGTATGTAAAGTATATAAGGAAAGTAAGATACACTTTTGGTAAGAAAAGATATGAGGTATGAAGATGCTTTTCTGTTAAGGGAAATGGGGAGCAATTTTCTCCTGGTTTAGAGGTTAGGGTTAGGGTTCAGTTCAGTTCAGTTCAGTCACTCAGTCGTGTCTGACTCTTTGCGACCCCAAGAATCACAGCACGCCAGGCCTCCCTGTCCATCATCAACTCCCGGAGTTCACTCAGACTCACATCCATCAAGTCAGTAATGCCATCCAGCCATCTCATCCTCTGTCGTCCCCTTCTCCTCCTGCCCCCAACCCCTCCCAGCATCAGATCTATTCCAATGAGTCAACTCTTCACATCAGGTGGCCAAAGTACTAGCTTTGGCCAGCTTTAGCATCATTCCTTCCAAAGAACACCCAGGACCGATCTCCTTTAGAATGGACTGGTTGGATCTCCTTGCAGTCCAAGGGACTCTCAAGAGCCTTCTCCAACACCACAGTTCAAAAGCACCAATTCTTCAGCGCTCAGCTTTCTTCACAGTCCAACTCTCAGTTAGGGTTGGCGTGCTGCAATTCATGGGGTCGCAGAGTTAGACGTGACTGAGTGACTGAACTGAACTGAACTGAAAGGTTGTTTCAGAATAATAAAGGAGAAAGAGGAAAAAAATAAAAAAGACAAAAACTAAACAGATTTAGAATTTTGGGAATAGAGACAAAATCTTGTATAGTCAAGATGGCTCAAACTGAATAAACTTACCACATGAGTTTTTTTTAACAAGGGATTTGAAAATAAGCTTTAATATCAAAAATGAGCATATGTAAGACTAAAATTTATTTTCCTTTCTCTGTTAAAAGAACTAAGCTTTTTCAGACTACTGATCTGCTCTTATAAAAGATTCTGGATTTTTTTTTAACCTTTTAAGAAATCTGCCTATAAAACCAAGATTTTTTAAATTTATTTTTTATTGAAGGATAATTGCTTTACAGAATTTTGTTGTTTTCTGTCAAACTTCAGCATGAATCAGCCATAGGTACACATATATCCCCTCCCTTTTGGACTTCCCCCCTGTCTCCCTCCCCATTCCTAGGTTGATACAGTCAAACTAGTCCCTGTTTGAGTGTCCTGAGCCATACAGCAAATTCCTGTTGCCTATCTATTTTACACATGGTAATATGTTTCCACATTATTCTTTCCAAACATCTCACCCTCTCTTACCCTCTCCTCATGTGCATAAGTCTATTCTCTATGTCTGTAAAACCAAGATTTTATGTCATCAAAATGTTACCTGTGCTTCATGTTGTCTTTATCAGGTGTTCAATTAATTAAGAAAAAGAGCCTTAATATTAAGAGAGCCTAAGTTTTACTTTTTTTTTTTTTCCTCAGGACATGTAACTTTCTGATTGAAGGATAATTGCTTTACAGAATTTTGTTGTTTTCTGTCAAACTTCAGCATGAATCAGCCATAGGTACACATATATCCCCTCCCTTTTGGACTTCCCCCCTGTCTCCCTCCCCATTCCTAGGTTGATACAGTCAAACTAGTCCCTGTTTGAGTGTCCTGAGCCATACAGCAAATTCCTGTTGCCTATCTATTTTACACATGGTAATATGTTTCCACATTATTCTTTCCAAACATCTCACCCTCTCTTACCCTCTCCTCATGTGCATAAGTCTATTCTCTATGTCTGTAAAACCAAGATTTTATGTCATCAAAATGTTACCTGTGCTTCATGTTGTCTTTATCAGGTGTTCAATTAATTAAGAAAAAGAGCCTTAATATTAAGAGAGCCTAAGTTTTACTTTTTTTTTTTTTCCTCAGGACATGTAACTTTCTGTATTTTCCTTTGAAATCTTTTTATTGTCACTCTGGATAAATACATCATTTCACAGTGATCTGTGATCCTAGTAAATCAAGTGTTTCAAGCTTTTGATATTTTTTACAAACTTTTCAAAGCCAAATTCTAAATGAAATCTTTTTGATTTGGAACTAACTTTGAGATTTTCCAGGGGTGTTCTGGAAAATCTCAAAGGATTTGTTCTCTCAAAAGAGAAAAGTTAAATTAATTAGGGTTATTTGATATGTTAAATTACATGGGAATAAGAAGGATCCCCTGGTGACTCAGACAGGGTAGAGTCAGTCTGTAATGCAAGAGACCTGGGTTCAATCCTTGGGTCAGAAAGATTCCCTGGAAAAGGAAATAGTAATCCACTCCAGTATTCTTGTCTGGAAAATCCCATGAATGGAGGAGCCTGGAAGGCTATAGTCTATGGGGTCGCAAAGAGTCGGATACAACTGAGCATTTTCACTTCTACTTCTAAGAAGTGATGCTAAATCGTCTTTAGGTTATATTTATATGGGTGTGTTAGTGTTGTAAGTAGTCCAGAAATCATGAAAAACTGACATGTCCTAGTATGATGTTAATAGTCATAATTCCAGCTATCATCTTAAAATGTTGTATGTCACAGATAGCCAAATTTCCTTGTCAGTTAAATTATAATGAAGTCTCATCAGACTTTTAACCATGGCCATGCATACGTCTTTTGGAATTCATAGAAAGTTATTGTTTCATTCTGATGCTGTCTTGAAAGCTTAATTTCTAGAACTGTAATAGAGAAACTGATTGATTTATAAAACTGTTAACCCATGATCAAGCAGAACAATAATTAATTACATAGGACTAAATGAACTGATGAGGACGATTATAATATTTTATGATTTTTTTCTTTGAAACATTACCAGTTCATTCATGTTTTGCTTTTCCAAATTTAAAGAATACTTTTTCTCTTTTCTATCAAGCTACTCATAATTTATGGCAATTTGATAAATTATATCTTTGTAGACAGAATTTTCTCTTTACCTGATCCCTCAAGAATTCAGAAACTTATTATTGAGTATTCTTTATTTTCATGACACTATCAGTTCAGTTCAGTTGCTCAGTTGTGTCCAACTCTTTATGACCCCATGAATCACAGCATGCCAGGCCTCCCTGTCCATCACCAACTCCTGGAGTCCACCCAAATCCATGTCCATTGAGTTGGTGATGCCATCCAATCATCTCATCCTCTGTCGTCCCCTTCTCCTCCTGCCCTCAATCTTTCCCAGCATCAGGGTCTTCTCCAATGAGTCAGCTCTTTGCATCAGGGGTCCAAAGTATTGGAGTTTGTTTCAACATCAGTCCTATCAATGAACACCTAGGATTGCTCTCCTTTAGGATGGACTGGTTGGATCTCCTTGCAGTCCAAGGGACTCTCCAGAGTCTTCTCCAACACCACAGTTCCAAAACATCAATTCTTCGGCACTCAGCTTTCTTTAGTCCAACTCTCACATCCATACATGACTGCTGGAAGAACCATAGCCTTGACTAGACGGACCTTTGTTGACAAAGTAATGTCTCTGCTTTTCAATATGCTGTCCAGGTTGGTCATAACTTTTCTTCCAAGGAGTAAGTGTCTTTTAATTTCATGGCTGCAATCACCAACTGCAGTGATTTTGGAGCCCAGAAACAAAGTCAGTCACTGTTTCCACATCTATTTGCTTCCCCATCTATTTGTTTCCCCATTTATGAAGTGATGGGACCGCATGCTATGATCTTAGTTTTCTGAATGGTGAGCTTTAAGCCAACTATTTCACTCTCCTCTTTCACTTTCATCAAGAGGCTCTTTGGTTCTTCACATTCTCCCATAAGGGTGGTGTCATCTGCATATCTGAGGTTATTGATATTTCTCCCGGCAATCTTGATTCCAGCTTGTGTTTCTTCCAGTCCAGCGTTTCTCATGATGTACTCTGCATATAAGTTAAATAAGCAGGGAGACAATATACAGCCTTGACGTACTCCTTTTCCTATTTGGAACCAGTCTGTTGTTCCATGTCCAGTTCTAACTGTTGCTTCCTGACCTGCATACAGATTTCTCAAGAGGCAGGTTAGGACAAAGGTACACTATCCTTATTTCTGTGTCCATTGCATTATTAGGCATTTATTAGTGTTTATGACATCAAGATGCCTCTTATTTTTGCAGCATGTCTACTGTTGAGGAGAAAAAATAAACCCATGAATTAAATCTAACCTTAATAAAATTTCGTCTGTCTTCCTGAGGTGAGGTGAGGTGAGGTGAAGTCGCTCAGTTGTGTCCAACTCTTTGGGACCCCATGGACTGTAGCCTACCAGGCTCCTGACCTCTTATTTTTGCAGCATGTCTACTGTTGAGGAGAAAAAATAAACCCATGAATTAAATCTAACCTTAATAAAATTTCGTCTGTCTTCCTGAGGTGAGGTGAGGTGAGGTGAAGTCGCTCAGTTGTGTCCAACTCTTTGGGACCCCATGGACTGTAGCCTACCAGGCTCCTGTGTCCATGGGATTCTCCAGGCAAGAATACTGGAGTGTGTTGCCATTTCCTTCTCCAGGGGATCTTCCCAACCCAGGGATCGAACCCAGGTCTCCCACATTGGAGGCAGACGCAACCTAAAAATGGATACTACTTGTGTATGGAAACTGCAGTTCTTGTCTAGAAAGGTTGATAGGTTGGCTTGCTAGGTCAGTGTGTTCTTATGATTCGGGCTGTGTTGGCGCCCTCTGGTGGAGAGATTATGTGAACGTTAATTTCAGATGCTCTTTAGCAAAGAGCTTTCATGTTTTGAAGCCTTGAGGCTTTTCCTATTCATGGTAAGCTGCAAATTTCATGTAATTTTATATACCGTGTGTACACAGGAGGCCTTTGTGAGGTACCAAGGAAAGGACAGTCGGGGTAGCAATGGTGATCTTTTAAACATGTGTCAGACAGAATTGCTACAGATAGGCAAAGGGCCTTTTAAGATTTTGTTTGGAGGTATAACACATGTAGTAAATTGTGCAAATTTTAAGATTATAGGTATCTATTGATGAAGTATATCCAACACCCAAATCACAACCATTTCCAGTACCTTAGAATGAGACTTTTTGAAAATTGGTTAGCATTCAGGTCTATTTTGCAGCAGAGAAAAGAACCTTAAGTTACAGAATCCTCTCCGGTAGTCTACCAGAAGGCATTGTGAGAAAAATTCCATTAAATGCATTGAGATGAAATTATGTTGGTACAGAGATTGACTCTAGGGTGGCACACAGCCATTACTATCCTCCACTCCAGAGTGAAAATGACTTGTTTCTGTCCCTTACTTGGTTGCAATCTCTTTGCTCTCTCAAACAATTTTCCAATTCTATTTCCTCTCTTCAGTTCAAAACACCTCGATTGAGTGTTGTGTGCTTGGAACCGTGGGAACAGAGGCAAGAAGTTATGGTCCCTACCCTTCCAGAATTCATAGACCAGTTGAGTTTAAAGCAAAAAGGGGAAATGGGTGATTCCAACCCAACATGTTAAGTGTGACAGTAATAACAGCTAACATTTATAGATTATGTCCCAGTATCAAGCTTTTCTCTCAGGATGTTATGTGCATCTCCCCATTTCAGCCACATCACTATTGCCATCAAAACAGTCAATCCTAAAGGAAATCAACCCTGGATATTCACTGAAAGGACTGCTGCTGAAACTGAAGCTCCAATACTTTGGCTACTTGATCCGAAGAGCTGGCTCTTTGGAAAAGAGTCTGATGCTGAGAAAGATTGAAGGCAGGAGAAGGGGGCAACAGAGGATGAGATGGTTAGATAGCATCACTGACTCAATGGACATGAATTTGAGCACACTGTCCGGTGTTGAAGGGCAAGGAAGCCTGGTGTGCTGCAGTCCCTGGGGTCGCAAAGAGTCGGATACGACTTAGTGAATGGGCAACAACAACAAATGACATTACTTTCCTGATGAGTGAATGGAGCACAGAGAGGCTGATGATTTGTCCTGCCTCCCCAAAATATGGCTGGTGTGTGGGGTTGCCAGGCTCTGGCTCCATCACTCACACGTGTCCACTTTCCTGCAGCTGTTTCTCAAGCGTGGTGTTGGGAACACGTGCAGGGCAGGAAGGGAGCAGGGAGATCACTGACACTTTTGTTACTGGAGCTATACAACCAGGAGCTGCATTCAATACAACTAAAAAAAGTCCCGTCAGCGTCTTTCTCTGATGCAGCTCTGGTCCAGCCCCTAACTTGCTATCCGGCAAACTCAGTTAAAAGCTGGCTGCCCCATTGCAAAAATTCAAAGGCACGCTTTACTCTTGTATGACATATACCAAAAAATGCTCCAGAATTAACACACGACTATTCATTGTTATGGCACGAATTTCTCCAAATCACAGGTTAATCAACAGAATCAGGTGTCAAACAATTTTAAATTTTTTCTATTCAAATTGATGAGTTATGAATGCTGCCCAGTTATTAATGATTTACTTTTCGACCTTGAAAGCATTACTGTAACCTTAAGGAGTTCCAAGTCATTCAAAACAGATCAGTGTGGTGGTGCAAGATGTTGAAATCCCACCTGAGGGTGGCGTTTGCACCTTCCTCTTGTCAGGATCTTCTGAAGCAGGCAGAGACTCAGGACAAAGAGAGCAGAGCCCTAATCGCCAGCAGAGTCTTTTCTCCTCAAACACAGACAAACCATGCCCGTGCGAATCCTCGTGATGTCTTCACACTCAGGCTCCTCAGAGGACAAGGACCAAGTTTAACCCGAAATCCGTGTCATTGCTCACAGGTTTTAGGTGCAGATAGAAACAGAATAATCTTAACAGAGTCTAGTAGTCGTGATGGTGTTCACGTGGGAAGTGATTTCAAGTTCACCCTCTTCAAGCCATCTTACATGATGTCAGGTGGGCTGGATAAAAAGAGGTTTGTGATCATCGTTTGTAAAGAGACTAATGGCAGCAACATTGAGTAGTCCTAACAGCCGTCGGGAATGCTTACCTCAGAAGACCCAACAAGTCTGTGAGCCGTGATTTGGTTTCACCAATTTAAGGTTATTAGATTGAGCTTTATTGGGGTTACAGTTTTCTTTGTATCTGATTTATAATTTTGTTAGTTCAGACTGTATATAGAATTGTAAGCAGAAATGGGTATATTTATATGTGTATACGTATTCTTAAAACAAGATGATAAAAGACATCAACATTATGAGTTGACCACACATAGGAAGTTTTAAAAGGAGTGAGTGTAGATTACTCAAGTTGGCGGGACACTGTTCTGTAACCCGCCTGCCTCTAGAGGGAGACAAACACAGGCCTTGCTCCTAGGAACTTCCATTAACACAGCATTCATCCATTGCTCACAGTGGGCGAAAGTGAAGAGGTTGTGCACCAATGATTTTGAGGTCACGACGTTATATTTACTGCTCCTTGTTTTTTTCTGTTCTTCAACATACTTAATAGTTGCCACTCAGCCAATAGTATTTTCCTGCATTCCTTCTCCCAGTAGGCATCTCCTTGACATCCTGGTTGATTTTTTCTTTTTTCCATATGCACATAGTAAAGTTCATACTTCGCAGTGCACAGCCCTGTGGAGTTTGACAAATGCAGAGCCATTTTTCCACCACCTCGGTATCATAGAGAGCATCCTCTCACCCTGAGAAATACCAGATACAGCCCCTTTGTAGAATACCTCTCCCTTTCGCCTCATCCCCTGGCAACCACTGACCTATTTTCTGTCCCTATCAGTTCCGTTCAGTTCAGTCGCTCAGTCGTGTCCGACTCTTTGTGACCCCATGAATCGCAGCACGCCAGGCCTCCCTGTCCATCACCAACTCCCAGAGTTCACTCAGACTCATGTCCATCGAGTCTGTGATGCCATCCAGCCATCTCATCCTCTGTCGTCTCCTTCTCCTCCTGCCCCCAATCCCTCCCAGCATCAGAGTCTTTTCCAATGAGTCAACTCTTCTCATGAGGTGGCCAGAGTACTGGAGTTTCAGCTTTAGCGTCATTCCTTCCAAAGAAACCCCAGGAGTGTCCCTATAGATGTGCCTTTTCAATAATTTTCATAAAGATGTAATCATCCAACATGCAGCCTTTTGAGTCTGACTTTTTTCACTTAAAGGATGCATTTAAAATTCATCTTCATTGTGTGTGAATCCAAAGTACATTGATTTTTAATACTGAGTCACAATCCATTGTGTGGACTATATGTTTGTCCATTACCTGGTTGAAGGACGTCTTGGTTGTTTCAGTTTGGGTGACTTTGGATAACATTATTATAAACATTCTTATATAACTTGTTGTGTGAACATAAATTTTTAAACTCATTTAGAGTTGAGATTTCTAAATTGTATTATGAGCACATATTTAACTTTATAATAAATGACCAAACTGTCTTCCAATACAGTTGTACTATTTTATATGCTCAGTCATGCGTAGTGAAAATTCCTGTTGCTCCGAATCTTTGCCAGAATTTGGTACTGTCAAGTTTTTTGTTCTTTAATTTTAGCGATATTAATAAGTATGTGGCCTCCTTGGTGGCTCAGTGGTAAAGAATCCACCTGCCAGTGCAGGAGTGTGCGTGTGTGCTTAGTTGCTCAGTCCAGCTCTTCCGGCCCCACAGACTGTAGCCTGTCAGGCCCCTCTGTCCGTGGGATTTTCCAGGCAAGAGTACTAGAGTGGGTTGCCATTTCCTTCTCCAGGGGATCTTCCCAACCCAGGAACTGAACCCAGGTTTCTTGCATTCCAGGCAGACTCTACTGATTGAGCTACGAGAGAAGCCAGTGCAGGAGACATTGGTTCAATCTCCGGGTTGGGAAGATCTCTTGGAGAAGGAAATGGCAACCCACTCCAGTAATCCCATGGACAGAGGAGCCTGGTGGTTTACAGTCCATGGAGCTGGGAGAAGAGTCAGACATGACTTAGTGTTTAGTTCTGTCACATTATGGTTTTCATTTGCATTTTTCTGGTAACGAATGTTGTTGACCATCCTTCATGTGCTTACTTGTCATTGATATTTTCTTTGGTGAAATATCTTTTCAGGTCTTTTGTCCATTTAAAAACTGGATTGTTTCTTTTCTTATTGTTCAGTTTTAACCAATTCTGGATACAAGTTTTTGTGAGATAAGTGATTTCTAAAAATTTTTTTCCCAGACTACCTTGTCTTTTCATTTTCTTAACTGCATCTGATCATTCCTGTCAAATGTATAAACACACATTTAACTGGTATGTTTACATTACTCACATTAAAAGTGCTTTTTGGTATAGTTGGATTAACATCTATCATATTATTAGGTACTTTCTATTCTTTTATCTATTTAGTTCTTTTAACCTCCTTCTCTGCCTTTCCTTCCCTTTCAACATTTAAAAAATATTTTTATTGGTTGCCTTAAGGTTTATAATATACATTTTAAAAAATCTACATTCAGTTCCAGAATCTTCTAACAATATACTCCTAATTTCTCACTCCCTCTGATGTGTCATTGTTCTCATATATCTCACTTTTATATATGCTATAATAAGCACATAATATATTGCTAGTCTTGTTGCTCTAAAAAGTCAGTTACTTTTAGAGCAATTAAAATAAGACAAAAATGATTTTATAAGCCTTTTTATTTGTTCCATTTCTGACATTCTTTGTTTCTTAGTGCAGGTCCAGTACTCTGACATGTATCTACTTTGGAAAACTCCTTTTAACTTTTCTTGTAAGCTAGGTCTACAGCAGGTAGACAGGTCCCTGAATTTTTGTTTGCCTGAGAAAGTCTTTACTGTTTCTATACTTTAGAAGGACGTTTTCTCCGGATGTAGAACTCTGGATCAACATTTTCCCCTTTCAGTACATTGAAGATGCCAGTCTGTTTTACAGTTTCTCGCAGGTGGCGCTAGTGGCAGAGATCCTGCTGCCAGTGCAGGAGACCTAAGAAACCAGGGTTCGATCCCTGGGCCGGGAAGAGCCCTTGGAGGAGGAAATGGCAACCCACTTCAGTTTTCTGGCCTGGAGAATCCCATGGACAGAGGAGCCTGGTGGGCTGCAGTCCATAAGGCTGCAAAGAGTTGGACACGACTGCAGTGACTTAGCATGCACACACATGCAAGAAGTCTGCTGTAATTCACAAGGGAGATGAAGGAGGTGCATCAGAATCGCGTCTGGGCAATGGCTGCTCTTCTCCATACCCAGCTAGCACCTTACAGCCGGGGTCCCCAACCTCTGGGGTCTGAGGCCTGATGATCTCTGGTGGAGCTGATGTAATAATAGAAATAAAGTGCACAATAAATGTAATGCACTTGAATCATCACAACCACCCCCACCCCCACCCCCACTTACTCTGTCCATGGAAAAATTTCTACAGAACCGGTTCCTAGAGCCAAAAAGGTTGGGTACCAGTGCCTCAAAGGACATTTTCCTAGGGTTCTCCCCATCTTCTTTGGGAGTACATGCTGTTCCTGGAAGAAAACCTAGAGAGGATGTGAACCCTCCTACGTCTACAGCTCCCTGGGACTTCACAGCCTCCTGCTGGCCCACACTTGGCCTTTAGCACTTCTTTAAACATTTCTAGTTTAATCTTCTTACCAGCTTTTAGACATTTGGCAGCATCTGTCTCAGGTGAGCAAACACTTGAATCCTGTTTCTCCCTGCAGTCCTTTGTCTTTCTCTTGGTTTTAAGTTAGTTGTTTGCCTGCAATATAGGTTTTCTGATAGGTTCAAGGAAAGTTGTTAGTTTTACGTTTATCCAGCTTTTTTTCTTATTGAAAGGATAGCAAAAATGCTTTTTCCAGCTCTTAAATCCCTAAGCTTTAACCAGAACCTTTATTTACATTTTTAAATTTAAATTTCACCAGCATTAATGTGATTTTTGAAAGTTTAGGAGGATTTTTGCAACAGCCCCCCAAATATGTCTCAAGGTATATATTAGAAAGCTAGAACTGGGAGTCACCAACGAAGAGTGTATGCAAAATATGATGAAATAAGATTTGGTGTCACTAAGTTCTATAGACTTTTCTTTTCTGTTTCTCTCACTCAGACTTGAAGTTGATTCTATGCCTCAAGGGAGGTATATGGTAGGATAGAAAGAAGTAACTTCCAGGAATTTCTGTGTTTTGTTTCTCAAGCCTGAGCCTGTAGAATAACTTAGAAGTTTTGCTGAGAAAGAGCAAATAGGGGTTTGTGAGAAGAGGTAAAGAGGATAGATAGCATAGGGAAAGGAGACTTTTCCAGACTGGAAGAAAGACCAGGCAGGGCTAGAGATCAAGGGAGGCCTTGGAATAGAGCAGAAGGAGGCTGTAGGAACTCACATAGGAGGCACTGCATGAGCTATCCAGGCAGATAGGACCCCCCAAGCCACTAAGAGAGTCCCCTGTCTTAGGTATATATTTAAAAAATACTAAGGAAGGTATAAAAAAATTAATTGAGCAGGTACTCAGTTAAAATAGTCAGGAGACCAGAAGGGGGAACTCTGATGCTCTGTGGCCACAGCAGAGCCCAACAGGCAGAAGAAAGACTCCTCTTCTTTCCCGGCAGGGACTCAGCCAGTGAACAGCCAAGGACTTTCTGCTTACTGTACCCTCCCCACTTCCTTTCCCCTACACAAAAGGGTCCTCTCTGTTTTGGCTGGGGACTTATGGTTGCAGACCCCAAATCGCCGTTCTCTGCTGATCCCAAATACACCCATCATTGCTGGAGAAATATCTGGCAGGCTATTTGGTTTAGGTGAACAAAAGTGTCAAAGTGCCACCAGTCCTAAAAAGCCCTTGGAATCAAAGACAGCGACGTCTCCATGGGAACCTGTGAGACAGATGGAAAATACCAGAGTGCTCCACCTCCTCAACAGCCTTCACACTGCAGAGTGGGCTGGACACCTGATGTGGCCTTGAGACAGGGGAGGGAGGGAAGGTAGGTCATTGGAGTGACTGAGATTATACTTTCTCATGAGCCTGGAAACATCTGGGCTCAAATTTAAATTTAGCTGATTTTTAAATATTTATTTATTTGACTGCTCTAGGTCTTGGTTGTGGCACTTGGAATCTTTACTTGAAGCACTGGAACTCTTAGTTGGGGCATGTGGGATCTGTTTCCCTGACCAGGGATTGAACCCAGGTCCCTGGCATTGGGAACTCGAAGTCTTAGTCACTGGACCACCAGGGAAGTCCCAAATTTGGCTGATTTCTAGAACTATAGATTTAATATTGCTTGCACACCTTAATTTGTGGACTGAGAGTCATACCTGTCCCTTAAAGGATTCCATTCTCAGCAGCCTAGTTATCATTCTGTTGAAAATGTTTTAGATTCTAGTGACCTGAGATTTCTTTTCCCTTAGACACATCTGAGGGGTTCTACATGCCCTCGACTGTAAGGATGCCTCCTGGGGTGGGCTGAGTGGGATGATAGAGACAGCAGGAGAAAGGCACTTTGAAAGAATCCCCAGGTGCTTCTGAAACCCATTCCTTGCCCATCCCTTCCCCGAGAATGCCTCTTCTGTCTGAGTCTGTGTGCTGTCCTCCACTTAGGACCCTGAAACAAAGATACAGTTTGACTCTTGCAAGCAGGAGGTGTGTTCTTATAAAGGTGTTAAGTAAAGCAAACATATTTCTGTGAAAACATATAGTGCTGTATACATAAGTTGAAATGATGACTGTTATTTGCATTACAAACAACTGAAGAAAAGGTGTGAATCTGTGGCTAGAAGAGAAAAAACTCCCTGGGTTTCCTTCTTGGAAAGTGGTTGTTGACTTGGGAAACCGGCCTCCTTCTGACCCAGTCTCCCCCCCGAGGTTGTAAGAAGTATCTTGTAAAGTACACAGAAGCCTCTGAATGAAAATGTCCCCAAAGTGCACAAGTGAGGAAATTACCACGCCTCTCCCATTTGGTTCTGTTGGCAAATTTGGTCCCCTGGCTCTGGGCATCAGTGAGGGCTTCTGGATGTGACCACAGCAGGGATGTGTGTGTTCTGCTAGTGTTTTTGCCAATGGGAACATTGTATTGTATTTTCCAGAGCTTCTGTCCAATGCCATTGTGGAAAAACACATTTAGAGACCTGGCTGTGGGACTTACTTTCTAACTTTTGGAAATTTACACCATCACAAAAGACCGCAGCAGCCTGATCTCTTTCAGCTGCTGTACCAGTAGAGTTTCTCTCTTTGATCTAATAAACTCGTATTGTAGCCCTCCTCTCCTCCGAGGGTTGGTGGGAGGAAGGCAAGAACCAGGTAAAGTAGAGGCTTTTAAAAATCTAGGTTAAAGGTTTCAAAAGCCTGATGAGAGAGGAAGATTCCACTAGACAGTGTTCCTTTGATTCCACCAGACAGTGTGGGCATCACTGAAGACATCTGAGGGAACCTAGTTGCTGTCCAGAGAGGTGAGGTGTGGGCTTTACCGGACCTGCTTGATGGAACACTTCCCGGGAGCAGAAAATGCCCATCCAGAGACTGGATGGAATGGGTTTTTGAGAGTTGGCTCCTCTGACAGGACACTGGTTAGGAGCTCAGGCTCTGAAGTTAAAAATGAGTTTAAGGGGAAAGATGGGGAAGGGTAGATTAAGAGTTTGAGGTTAACACATAACACACTACTATGTATAATATTCACAATAAACTGTGGAAAATTCTTCAAGAGATGGGAATACCAGACCACCTGACCTGCCTCTTGAGAAATCTGTATGCAGGCCAGGAAGCAACAGTTAGAACTGGACATGGAACAACAGACTGGTTCCAAATAGGAAAAGGAGTACATCAAGGCTGTATATTGTCACCCTGCTTATTTAACTTCTATGCAGAGTACATCATGAGAAATGCTGGACTGGAAGAAACACAAGCTGGAATCAAGGTTGCTGGGAGAAATATCAATAACCTCAGATATGCAGATGACACCACCCTTATGGCAGAAAGTGAAGAACTAAAGAGCCTCTTGATGAAAGTGAAAAAGTTGGCTTAAAGCTTAACATTCAGAAAACTAAGATCCAGTCCAGACTGACCTGAACTGATGTATAAAATAGATAAAGAACAAGGACCGAAAAAAGAAAAGAAAAAAAGAAAAGAACAAGGACGTACTGTGTAGCACAGGAAAATGTGCTCAATAGTAGTAGTAGTGTTAGTTACTCAGTTGTGTCCAACTCTTTGCAACCTCAGGGACTGTAGCCTGCCAGGCTCCTCTGCCTGTGGAATTCTCCAGGCCAGAATACTGTAGTGGACTGCCATTCCCTTCTCCAGAGGATCTTCCCAACCCAGGGATCAAACCCATGTCTCCTGCACTGCAGGCAGATTCTTTACTGTTTGAGCTACAGGGGATATCTACTATACTCAATATCCTGTAAAAACCTCTAAGAAACGAGATTCATATATAGGTATCTTAAAGGCAATCAGTCCCGAATATTCATTGGAAGGACTGATGTTGCAGCTGAAACTCCAATACTTTGGCCACCTGATGTGAAGAACTGACTTATTTGAAAAGACCCTGATGCTGGGAAAGATTGAAGGTGGGAGGAGAAGGGGACAACAGAGGATGAGATGGTTGGATGGTATCACCAACTCAATGGACATGAGTTTGAGTCAACTCCGGGAGCTGGTGATGGACAGGGAGGCCTGGTGTGCTGCAGTCCATGGAGTCACAAAGAGTCAGACATGACTGAACGACTGAACTGAACTGAACTGGTATATACTCAGCAGTGGCCACAGGACTGGAAAAGGTCAGTTTTCATTCCAATCCCAAAGAAAGGCAATGCCAAAGAATGCTCAAACTACCGCACAATTGCACTCATCTCACACGCTAGTAAAGTAATGCTCAAAATTCTCCAAGCCAACTTGGACTGCAAGGAGATCCAACCAGTCCATCCTAAAGGAGATCAGTCCTGGGTGTTTACTGGAAGGACCGATGTCAAAGCTGAAACTCCAATATTTTGGCTACCTGATGCGAAGAACTGACTCACCGGAAAAGACCCTGATGCTGGGAAAGATTGAGGGCAGGAGGAGAAGGGGATGACAGAGGATGACTCAGTGGACATGGGTTTGGGTGGACTCTGGGAGTTGGTGATGTTCAGGGAGGCCTGGTGTGCTGTGGTTCATGGGGTCGCAAAGAATCGGACGTGACTGAGTGGCTGAACTGAACTGAACTCATGTTAGTGTTGAGATGGAGGCTTTGGGAGAGGTCTTACCAGTTAATCTTCCATGAGGTTGGGAGTTCTCTGGTGGTCCAACCTCCTGGACTGAAGTCTCCCACCTTGGAGGTTCAGGCCCAACCCCTTACGTTAGCACCAAGACTCCAGAAGTCACCAGCACAAATGTGAAAGAGAAAGGGAGAGACAGAGGGAAAAAAAGAAAAGGAAACACAGAGAGAGAAAAGGAAAAAAAAATGCTCATGTACACCCATGACGGATTCATGTCAGTGTATGCCAAAATCAATATAGTACTGTAAAGTAAAATAAAGTAAAAATAAAAATTAAAAAAAAAGAAAAGCGGAGACATTACTTTGCCAACAAAAAAAAAAAAGGAGGAGAAGGGGACGACAGAGGATGAGATGGCTGGATGGCATCACCGAGTCGATGGACATGAGTTTGGTGAACTCCGGGAGTTGGTGATGGACAGGGAGGTCTGGCGTGCTGTGATTCATGGGGTCGCAGAGTCGGACATGAGTGAGCAACTGAACTGAACTGATATATATATATCTGAATCACTGTGGTACACCTGAAACTAACACAGCATTGTAAATCAACTATACTCCAATTTTTAAAAAGAGTTTGAATCCCAGTTCTACCACTTGCTAGTTGTGTAGCCTCAGGTTAGTCACTAAAATATAAAACGGGGACAAGCTAACACCTATCTGACAGGGCTGTTGTGAGGGTGAGGTCAAGGCATGCAGTACTGAGCCTAGAGAGCTACACAATAAATGTTAGGTACCATTAGCCACATTCTTCCCTTTTAAAATATTTAAACTCCAGTCTACTACTTCATATCATTACTCAAAGGTCACATCCCCCTGGGAAAGGAATGTCTTTTGACATCCAGTGGAGGAATAGGCATTTTGCATTTTTATTTCACTGACTGTGAAGAGAGAATACTATACTCTGTTCAGGGGATTTGTTGGGGTCAGATAACCAGGTTCTTTATGTAGGAGTCCCAACATAGTATGGAGTAGGAGTCAGTGGGGTCACCTAGCCCTTAGGTTCTTGATAGAAAGTGTAACCCAGCACGTGATTCTTTTGGAATCAAGGGACTCAGGCCCATTTGGTGGTAGGAGGTTATTGTAAGAGTACATAGGAAAGTGAAAAAAAAAAAAAAAAGGACAGGGAACCATCAGCAACCACATAGCCATGACTGCTGGAGAACTGAAGGGCGCTCAGGGCTATGCAGAGTCTCAGGCCTCAGCAGCTCCTCTCGCTCTGGTCATCTCTTTGTCCTCAGGGACCAGCTTTTCATTGCTCCTAAGACTAGTGTGTCCACCAAACTCCTAGCCAGCTTCTCTGCAAACTTCTGCATCTGTGGTTCTTGCTTCCTTGTCTCCTTGAGATTCATATGCAAGAGAAAGAACTGGCCTGGAATATTTTGTTAATCCTCTGCTGTGTAAGAATCCTGGTATGGTGCTGAGTTGTCATTCATAGGAAGCACTGAAATCCCAGAAGGACATAAAGAATAGGACCCCATTTTTTTCAGGAGATAATGGCTTCCTGCCTATACCCTCTCTTGACTTTATAAATTAGCAAGAGAGTTTTGAATTAAATGGCCACCTCCTCCAGGATGGGCTTTCCTGGTGGCTCAGCTGCTAAAAAAAATCCACCTGCATTTCAGGAGACCTGTGTTTGATCCCTGGGTTGGGAAGATCCCGCAGAGAAGGGAAAGGATACTTCCTTTACTGGAGTGGGTAACTCCAGTATTCTGGCCTGGAGAATTCCTCAGACTGGATAGCCCATGGGGTCGCAAAGAATCGCACACGACTGAACAACTTTCACTTTCCCCCAGATTTCAGGAGACCTGTGTTTGATCCCTGGGTTGGGAAGATCCCGCAGAGAAGGGAAAGGATACTTCCTTTACTGGAGTGGGTAACTCCAGTATTCTGGCCTGGAGAATTCCTCAGACTGGATAGCCCATGGGGTCGCAAAGAATCGCACACGACTGAACAACTTTCACTTTCCCCCAGGATACTAGCTGAGGCTGTTGGATCTGAGACTCTTGTCTCAGGTGCAGCTGGAAGACTTGCAATGAAAGAGAGAAATATTTTCCTCTTATTAGTCGCCACACTAGCTCACATGCTTTAAAATCCACTTTTCCAGTTTGATATTTTTTGTTTGTAGGATAAACTTAAGGTTAGTGACTGTTGGGTTTATTTGTCCAAGTAAAAGTAGTTTATGACAGTGCATCAGATGACCTGAGGATCACTGCAATGAAAAGATGGAGCATTGCCTCAGTGAGAGGTCATCTGAAGAGCCTCTCACCTGGACTTTCCAACTTGAGGACAGGAATGGAACTTAATCAACCATCATTTATTATGTCATCTTTATTTAGTTAGCTTGTAAAATGTCATCTCAATTTTCTAGAAAACTCAGGTGAAGATGGACATGAACTTCAAATGAATTCCTTTCTTGGTAGTTCTGTAGGTTGCAAAATTCCTAGCTGATAAAGTGAATAGCACTTTAAATTTGTGTTAAAAATTGACAAAGAGATGGGACTTCCCTAATGGTCCAGTGGTTAACACTCCGTGCTTCCACAGTGGGGGGCACAGGTTCCACCCCTGGTCGGGGAACTGAGATCCCGCACACCATGCCCTGTGGCCAAATATTTTTTTTAATAAAAGTAAATAAATTTGGTGCTTAAAAAATCAGCAAAGAGGCATTCTGCTCTGTTGCAGTAACAACTCCATGTCTACAAGATGAGACAACAGAAATCCTTAGATCAAAAAGATAATTTTCCTCTAAACTACAAATTGGGGCTTCCCAGGTGGCATTGGTAATAAAGAACCTGCCTGCCAGTGCCAGAGATGCCGGAGACGTGAGTTGAATCCCCTGGGGTGGGAAGACCCCCTGGGAGGAGGGCATGATGACCCACTCCAGCATTCTTGCCTGGAGAATCCTATGGACACAGGAGCCTGAAGGGTTGTGGTCCACAGGGTCACAAAGAGTGGGACACGACTAAAGTGACTTTAGCCCACAAACTACAAGTTAAATATATAATTATGTAATCACATATGTAAATTTGGGTCTTCTGTTTACTTTCAGTGCCCCTAGTTCAAACACAAAGGGTATTTTTAGTTCCTGTTTTTCCTTCTTCACCAAGCTTGATCAGTGAACGAGAAAGTCTTATCAATCATCTACTTGCTGGAAAGTGTGGCACTTTTGAACCACATAGCTCGTCTCAGAATTAGAAATGCCCCACGAAGGGCTCCACGTCAAGACTTTCAGGAGGCAGTTGTCACTGGATCTTAGGTCTGATATGTGTCTTCAGGGGAAAAGCAGTTAAGAAACGTACCTTGAGATGGTGTGGGTGGAGAAAGTAATAAAAATGGGTTTCTATTTTTTAACAAGTATTCCATTTGTATTTGTTAGAAAGCTATATAGCTGTTTCTCACTTTCAGTGTTCCTCATGAAATATTTGAAAAACAAAATTATTTTAAAAGCAGAGCGCATTTTCCCAGTGACATATCCTAAAGATGCATCCTCCTGGGATATTTTTGGTGACAGAAAAATATTTTATTGCTGCTACTAATAATCACTAATATTTATTGAAGGCTTACTATCTGCCAGGTATTGTTCTAAGATCTTTATATAAGTCTCTCATTTTGTTCTTCACAATGCTCCTAAGCGATATTGTCCCAATTTCCCAAATAAATAATCTAAAGGAAAAAGAGTTTAAGTGACCAGCCCAAGGTTTTATTGTTGGGGTGGAGAAGGGATGAACTCAAGTACTGGTCCTGAGGTCCCCTTTAACCACGTTACTGTGCTGCTACCAAAGCATCCCAGGCTCACCAGGAGGAGGAGGACAGTTTCACAGTCTACCAGACACCAAGATGAAAATCCACTGGACGTTGGATCATGGGCTTGATACCCTCACCCTTGATATCGTTCTGGGAACTGAAACTAAGATGGCCCGTCATTTCTCTTCTCCTTAGACTCACTCCTGGTGGACAGTTGCAAAGTGTTAGTTCTATGATATACATTCATTCAGTTTAAGAGTGGGCTTCCCAGGTGGCTCAGTGGTAAAGAATCCTGTTGCAGTGAGACCTGGGTTCAGTCTCTGGGTCAGAAAGGTCTCCGGAGGAGGAAAGGGCAACCAGCTCCAGTGTTCTTACCTGGAAAATCCCATGGACAGAAGATCCTGGGAGGCTACAGTCCGTGGGGTTGTAAAGAGTCGGACATGACTCAGCAACTGAGCTCGCACGCACACGTGCATTGTAAGGTATGAATTATTGTGCTCCCTCCTTCAGAGCATTTACAGAATTGATAGTTTAATTGAACTGGATTCAGATATTATGGTTTCCCACGTGATACTGAAAAACAATTGCAGAAATAAGACAGATGATTTTCAAAATACGTTTTATTAATGATAAAGCTGGATTGAAGACTAAGGCTTCATTGTGGCCATAGTCAGAATCCTTAATGCCTTTCCCCAAGTCTAAAACTTGGTAAATCTCACTCAAAGAAGGGTTGGCTCTGCAGAACATACACACAGGACAAGAAAGCTGCATCTGCTGCCTCTCCTGTGTCCTTCCATCGAATCAAAGTGAGAGCCATGTCTTCAGGCCTGGCCGTAGCAGTGGAGGGCCCTGCACCCCTCATGACTGCCATCCAGGAGGCAGGAGGTGAGCAAAACACACCCATCCTCGGACAGGGAGATTTAAGAAGAAAGAGGAAGAAAGGGCTGAGTTTCTCATGCTCAGTCTTTCCAAAATCACCAAGCAGATAAGGTATGACTTGGCCCCCAGGGAAGAGCAAAGAGAGTGGGAAAGGGGTGAAGCTACTTCCCAGTGCTTCAGAAGGGGGAAAGCTCCTGTGACAGAGTCCAAGACCAGAGCCCAGAGAGGGACAGGAAGTTCGGTCCAGTCCAGTCGCTCAGCCGTGTCTGGCTCTTTGTGACCCCATGGAGCGAAAGAACCCCTCAAATGCCAGGGCTTGTGTCAGTTGCTCTGAGCATGCTGGCTGCTGCTTCTGCAATGATTTCTTACTCCATGTAAAACAGGGACACGGATCCATTGCACGCAGAGTGATAGTAACTGAAAGGTCTGTTGTTCTTTTCAGTTGACATAAGATTTGACCAAAACCTGTGGGAAAGGAGACATGAGTCCAGCTGGCAGTAGTTAGGTAGCTAGGAGCACATCCACCATCCTGAGAACATGGCTGTCAAGAGGAGAAGTTGGCTATTTGTGACTGAGAGGCAGCAGCAGGCTATTTTAAGTAACGAAGCATCAGATTTAGGGAGCCTTGAATTAATACTGTATAACTTCCAGCACTTTAGGAAGTCAGTAATGGAGCAACCCAACCAAGGACAGTTAGTTGAAGGTCAATTTGACTTGAATTTTCATGTGGCAAGAAGGAAAAAAAGCCATGTAAAAGAATTTACAACCATTCCTCTCCCCACATTTTAAGGCCAAACTGTTGTCTCAGTTGCTCAGTTCCTATGTCTCTGGTGTGTTGGTCAAGAAAATGGGTAGAAAGGAGAATTGGGAGGAAGTGAAGCAGTTTGATCTACACATGAAGAGTCTTAGAGCCACCAAAGGAAGCAAAACCATAAAACATTCAGAATCCAAGAAGGATAGCAAGAGAGAGGGAAAATGAAAGTGACAGGAGAGGCAGCCTGGGCTGGGGATTTAGGAAGAGAGAAATCTCAGTAACTACGGTGCACAATGGGATTTGGGGGAGAAAGGGATGAGAGGGGATTTGTGGCAAGTTTGTCATGGGCGTTTCTGAGTCACTTCTATCTCTATCAAGGAAAGCTTGAGTGAAGATCATCACTCCTCAAGATTTAGGAATAGGATTTGTATTTCTCTTGGATAAATTATCATGAGGGGCTTTAAGAAATGACAAAGAAGCCCAGATCTATTTGCATCTATCTGTTCGGATCTTCCTGGTGCTCAGATGGTAAAGAATCTACCTGTGATGCAGGAGACCCGGGTTCCATCCCTGGATTGGGAAGATCCCCTGGAGAAGGGCATGGCAACCCACTCCAGTACTCTTGCCTGGAGAATCCCATGGACAGAGGAGCCTGGCGGGCTACACTCCATATGGTCAAAAAGAGTCAGACACGATTTAGTGACTAACAACAGCGCGTACTGGCACTGAACTTGTCCACACAGTATAAAGTAGTGAATGTAAAAGTGTGAGTCTGGGAGGTGGCCAGCAGGATGTGACAGTGGCTCAAGCACAGAGCAGTGACGGGATACATTAGATGGTGGCCCTCAGTGGAAGCCAGAGTTCTGAGATATTAGTACAGTCACCTCTCCACGCACTTATCACCAACACACTTCTGGTCACTGATCAGCGGGCTTCCCTGACTAACACTTGTGAATGGTCTTTAGCACGTTGTCTTAGAGCCTGACATTCTGATGGATGTTTGCTGGGGAAGTGAGGTCCCAGCTGCTGGGCACGGGGTGGTAGAAAGTCACTGCTGTGGGATTCAGTAACACAGGCCTTCGAGATCCGTGCCGGTGCTGGATTACTTTTGACCTACTTAGCTTCAGCTTCCTCACCTGCAAAACAACAGTCTTGGGAAGATGACATCCAGGATGGCTTTCAGCACTAACATTCACCGATACCTTCCCAGGTTCTCTGTCCTTACTGCAGCTATTGCTGCCAACTGGGCCTGCCCCGGGCCTGCCAGCTCCCCTTCCCCACTATGCAAATGGTGCCCTCCATGACTGGACCTGCTTAGGAGTGAGCTCAGACGGGGGCCCTGGCTAGAGCAAGAAAGCAGCAGCCTTCTGAATCATAAACACCAGGCTGGCTAGGGGAGGAGGAGGGTGCCTCTCAGTGACTCAGGATATCTGGGAACCAGGGCCCCTGTCTGTGCGTGCAGACGTGTGCACGCAGACACACACACACACACACACGCCATTAGTGCCTGTCTGTGGAGTTCAGACAGCTTGCATAGCAGGAGGAGGCAGCTTTGTTGTTTTCCAGACACTTCTCAGAGCCACTGAAACAGCAACTGGATAAATATAGGCGAATGACGCATCACTCCGAGTGCGTGTGCGTGTGCTAACAAGTCCGGGAGCTGCAGACTGCCACGTGGCCCCCAACCTCCAGGAATCGACACTCGAGCTCCCAGAGCCAGAAAACTCTGGACGGAATGTGGCCTCATCAAAGCAGTCTGGCAGGAGGGTGAGATAAGGCCGCAGGCGCAGTCCTGCCCTTGGCACCTCTGAGCGTTCTCTGAGGTTGCCCTCTGCTCGGCCTTGCCTATATATAGCCCTGCTGACTGCAGTGCACACACGAGCTTTCTGAATGAAATACCAGAAATCCTTCCAGGCTCTGTGAAAGCAGCAGCTAAGAGGCATTTGAAAGTCCCAGGAAATGAGTAGGGAAAACAGAGCAGGTGTTTTTTTCTTGTGGTGAAAGGCAAACGCTGATTTGGAAGGTTTCAAGGTAGGGGAAGTGGGCCAAACTCAGTACTGCCAATTTTTAATTACCAGCACAATTAGCAGCCTGGCTTCACAACAAGCATATTTTGTCAAGCTCTGTTTAAGAACCAGCGAATTGCAGCGTTAGCACCAAACAGATGAACAGCGCAGTGATCATATCCTTCTCTGGAAAATCAATACTCTGTCTACAGTCCTGGCCTTGTAGCAGCTCCTCCTACCAGCAAGTACCTGACACCCTCTTCTTGGCCCTGACTAAACTGACATAAGGGCAGAGACCATGTCTCTCTAGGGCCATCTGCCCTGTGGTTGATCAATCCACAGTAAGTGAACCGTTCAATATATTAAATCAGTGTGATGTACATCTACATTAACTTCTCGAGATAAAACAGAGCAGGGCTTCTCTGTCCTCTTATTGGCATCCCTAGTGATGACCGTCACTTGAAATAATTTTGAACTTTTTCATGTAAAGGCATGCTGCTGCTGCTAAGTCACTTCAGTCATGTCCGACTCTGTGTGACTCCATAGACGGCAGCCCACCAGGCTCCCCCATCCCTGGGATTCTCCAGGCAAGAATACTGGAGTGGGTTGCCATTTCCTTCTCCAATGCATGAAAGAGAAAAGTGAAGGTGAAGTCACTCAGTCTGTCCGACTGTTAGCGACCCCATGGACTGCAGCCCACCAGGCTACTCCGTCCATTGGATTTTCCAGGCAAGAGTACTGGGGTGGGGTGCCATTGCCTTCCCCGTGTAAAGGCATACAACCCCTAGAAGTTACTAAGTAGCATCTCCTTGGGGACAGGATTTCTATGGGAGACCCAGTGTTCAGGAGTGTCCACAGAGGCTTGGAATCCTTGGCAGAACTTGTGTCTGGTTTAATCTGTCATTCAAATCAGGCCTAAGAGACTCATACAGGTCAGGAGTGCTCCTCTGTGATGTGTGAAGTCTCTGAGAAGCAAGAGAGACTCAGAAATGGTATTATAGCAGAGGACCTTTTTGAGGAGAGGGAGACTGCAGACACTTCTGGACCACAGACTCTGCCTCTGAGATTGAGTCAGAGAAGGCAGAAACCACAGACTTTGACCAGTTCCCACTCTGCTTTCACTGAGCCTTCAGCCCTTTCATTCCTGTGTCAGACACTCCAGAGCAAACCTTAGGGCAGTCATGGTGGAAGAAATCTCAGATCTCTTGGGAGAGACCTTCCCAGTGGTTCTGATTTCAGCTTCTCTGCCTTAGGACAGGCAGTGGACTGAGTGATGTTAATCGTAGAGTCACTAAGAACATCTTGCCCCTGAATACTACCTCACCTGATGCCTGACTCTACCATTTGCAAGAGACAGGCATTGCTNTCTTGGGAGAGACCTTCCCAGTGGTTCTGATTTCAGCTTCTCTGCCTTAGGACAGGCAGTGGACTGAGTGATGTTAATCGTAGAGTCACTAAGAACATCTTGCCCCTGAATACTACCTCACCTGATGCCTGACTCTACCATTTGCAAGAGACAGGCATTGCTTTTCTTCAAGAGTCGTCTGCAGATACTGAACAAGGGAATGCCGGTCGTTTCCCATCCCTTCCCAGCTGATGCCTACAAATTAGGCCAAAGGGAGGTCCTAGCAGGAAGGGGAGAAGGTCTGGGCTATTTCCAGCCCTCTCTTTCTGTCTTGGGCAGCCTCTCCCATGGTGTCTGTGTTTCCCTGTGGCCCCAGCTCCCACCAGGCCACTCAGCCATGGCCCTGGTAACTTGGGAGAGACCTTCCCAGTGGTTCTGATTTCAGCTTCTCTGCCTTAGGACAGGCAGTGGACTGAGTGGTGTTAATCGTAGAGTCACTAAGAACATCTTGCCCCTGAATACTACCTCACCTGATGCCTGACTCCACCATTTGCAAGAGACAGGCATTGCTTTTCTTCAAGAGTCATCTGCAGATACTGAACAAGGGAATGCCGGTCGTTTCCCATCTCTTCCCAGCTGATGCCTACAAATTAGGCCAAAGGGAGGTCTTAGCAGGAAGGGGAGAAGGTCTGGGCTATTTCCAGCCCTCTCTTTCTGTCTTGGGCAGCCTCTCCCATGGTGTCTGTGTTTCCCTATCTGCAGATACTGAACAAGGGAATGCCGGTCGTTTCCCATCTCTTCCCAGCTGATGCCTACAAATTAGGCCAAAGGGAGGTCTTAGCAGGAAGGGGAGAAGGTCTGGGCTATTTCCAGCCCTCTCTTTCTGTCTTGGGCAGCCTCTCCCATGGTGTCTGTGTTTCCCTGTGGCCCCAGCTCCCACCAGGCCACTCAGCCATGGCCCTGGTATCTTCTGGACAGTCCAGGCTCTTCACCGTTGGTACCTCCAGCCCTAGCTGTTACTAATCTCTGCCTCACCATTTCCTACTGACTGTCCAGCTCTTCCATCTCTCTGTAGCTAGATCCCCTCTTAATTCCCTTTATTGAACTAAGGGACCCAGGCTCTGTTTTCTTATCTCAACCCTGGCTTATGCAGAGGATTATATATAGACATCTTATAAGTAAGTTTAATGATAATTTTTTTTCTCAGCAAGGCCTACAGTAGTAGAGAAGGCTTGAGAAGCTCAAGAAATAAGGAACCAAAGGGGAAAATGTTGAAGATTTCCCTCCAGGTCTTGTCTACCCTACAGCAGGCCCCTCCAACTCCAGCGTTGTGTGGGAAGGCCGTAACCCAGCAGCCCCCTTCCAGCATCGGGACTTGTCACTCTCTGGTTTTACACCGTGGGATCTCTGCCCCTGCTGACATCTGTTTGCTGGCTCCCATGATTTGTGAGCGCCCAACTGCAGACTTTCGCACACCCATCCTCCTCCCCTACAACCGCATCGCTCCTACTCACCTCTCTGTCTGTGTGACTCCTCGCCCTTTGCAACCCTGCCTAAAGNGTGGGATCTCTGCCCCTGCTGACATCTGTTTGCTGGCTCCCATGATTTGTGAGCGCCCAACTGCAGACTTTTGCACACCCATCCTCCTCCCCTACAACCGCATCGCTCCTACTCACCTCTCTGTCTGTGTGACTCCTCGCCCTTTGCAACCCTGCCTAAAGCCTAGGGTCAAGCACTCTGTTACGGTTGTATGGCCTTCAGGAAGTTACAGATGCAATATGAGCCCCAGTGCTCTTGCACTCTTTTGTTTGTTTCTGCCAGAGATCTTGGAGTTTTAGGCATATGTATTTTCCTATCTGACCAACAGAATTCTGAGGTCTGTACAGCGATGTAAGCATGTCTACTATTTCTTTTTCTCCCTGCTCCCACCCCTCCCTCCAGCCCCGGCAATTATAACATCTAGCACTGCTCTAGTGTGTTCAACAAATATTGATATGCTGCCTGAACAGATTCCCTCAGCTAGGAAGATAGGCTTATATCTATTTGTCAGGACAGCATGCTTTCTGTGGTCTGAAAAACCTCAGATCTGTTCTCTGTTTGACAGACCACCCTTGGTAGAATGTGGTCTCTGGGCATGAGGGTTACTCAATCATTATTTTTATTCCTCCCTGGGCCTTGTGCGTTCACACTACTTTTGCAGCACAGTTTTTTTTTTTTTTTTTTTCCCTCCCAGCACAAACCTCCTGAAGGGGATTCTTGCTGATGGCATCTGTGACAGAGACGAGCTCATGCCTGCAGATATAAATTATTTATGGTGAATGGTGCCCTAATGGATTGTGTGATCAATAAAGCTCATAATAGTACAGCACTGGACAAATCACAGAAGGGCTCGAACGCATGTCTACATCATTCTAAGAATGATGGGTAAATCAGATAGCAAGAGGGGGAAAATGGTACTCGTGACGTCAACCTCAGAACAGCTCTAGATGAGGAGGAAAGTGCACAGTGCTTTTTCATTTAAAGAGACAAATCAGGTTTGAGTCACAGGGATCACTGCACCAAAATGCCCCCAACAGTACCCAGTTACCAAGACCAGCCTTACTGCACTGATCTAGCAAAAAGCCTCCCCATGCTTCTAAGCTCTTCCAAAAGCTCTGCAGAGGGAAAGCTGAGTTTCTCCCTCTGTGTTGGTAGAGGACCTGCCTGCAAGTAATGAAGACATTAGTATCTGTTGCTTGGAGTGTTAATTGCTTCACTGTATTGCTTAGCTCCAGTTTCTAGGCAACATCTACTGTCTCTACAGGCCTCTGTGTGCACATGTGATCCCAAGTCTGAACTTTCTCAAAGCTCTGCTCTTTCTGTCTGCTGGAAAGCTCCGCTGGGATGTCCAAGTGGAATTTCTTTCTTTTTTTGACTGTGAGGCACGTGGAATCTTAGTTCCCAAACCAGAGATTGAACCCCTGCCCCCTCCATTGGAAGCACAGAGTCTTAACCACTGTACTGCCAAGGAAATCCCCCAAAGGGATTTCAAACTCAGCATGTCCAGAGTCTATTGCATTAGCTCTCTCTTTCCCCATCTCCTACCTGCTACCTCATCGTCCATCACCTCCAGCCAAAATAAATCCCTGTTTTCCCTCTTTACCTATATCAGTGGCACTAACATCTTGTGGCTTGCCATGCCAGAACATCACACTCTTCCCTTTCAAGGCCCAGCTCACATATCTCTCCTTCCCTGAAGTCCTTGCTTGAGTCTGAGCTCTCGTGGTACTGGGGTTTCTCCCACAGCACTTAGCATGTTCACGCTGATGTTATGGATATTGGTACGTGTGTCACCTTTCAAACTACACAATGAGTTTAGGGCACAGACCATATATAACCATCTTTGGATGTCCCAAAGAGACTAGCCCAACACAATAGCAGACTTTCAGTTAGCATTTGCTGAAGAAATGAGTGAATGATCTATAAGCATCTATTTTTTTTTTTTTTTCCTCATGAAGGAAGCCGCCCTTGAATATATTTGGCTGTGTGATTGCAGAGTCAAATAAGGACACATTTAAACATTCAGCCGTAACTGCATCTACTTTCATTACTGGCTTCCAGCACTGTAGATGGATAGGAACACCTACCCTGATCATGTCTCTTGATGTTCACTTTGGCCTCTTGTGAATGACATAAGCATTACTTAGCTGACTTATTTTCCCATCTAATCTCAGCAAATCACCTGATTACCATTGAGGATCATATCCATTCCAGAGATACCATTTAGGATGACTTTAGGACTAGAAATACTATCTGGGTTATTTTTAGTGCATTTTATCTAAGGATTTCTCATATGAATATGAAAAATGGAATGAAATGAAAACCTTTAGCTAGGTAACTAACCCTACACAGTCTTAGATTGATTGGTTCAGCTGCCCATGCCAAAAACCAAATCCATGATTCCTGATGATTCCTTCTAAATCCTCTAATAGGCAAGAATCTCAAAGCAGCATATCTCTTTAATACCTTTTGTCAATTAGGTCCTCCTCTCCTGTGTAGGGATTCCCTGGTAGTTCAGCTGGTTAAAAAAAAATAATCCACTACAATGCAGGAGACCCCAGTTCAGTTCCTTGGTTGGGAAGATCCCCTGGAGAAAGGATAGGCCACCCACTCCAGTATTCTTGGGCTTCTCTGGTGGTTCAGCTGGTAAAGAATCTGGCTGCAGTACAGGAAACCTGGGTTCAATCCCTGGGCTGGGAAGATCCCCTGGAGAAGGGAACAGCTATCCACTCCTCCAGTATCCTGGCCTGGAGAATTCCACGGACTGTATAGTCCATGGGGTCGCAAAGAGTCAGACACGACTGAGTGGCTTTCACTTCACTTTCTCCTGTGTAACTTACCCTCTGCTCGGTAGGAGGTCTCTAACAGTAATGACTGAAGAGAACATGACAGAGAACATGAAACGGATAAAAGGACAAAGACCCCTTGACCTTCTGTGGGCGCAGTGCCTTGCCGCTAGTTTTGTGACCTGAAAAACAAAAACCCAGCCACGACCCAAGCCACGACTAGAGAAATCTAAAGCGTGTCGCACGTGCTTTTGACAGTTAGGCTTCCTTTCAGAAACGTAAATTTGCAGGAAAAGAGTGATGATGCAGTTCCATGACAGGTTGGTGGTTATGGGAAAATGTGTACTTTGCCATGGGCAATTGTAACTACAACTTCACAGCTGAGACCCAGGCTCTCATTTTATTTTCTTAGCTAGGTAGAATTGAGCAAGGATCAATCCTACCAGAAAAACAAAACCTCTCATGACCCTGGCCTCACTCCAGTAGGAGATGATGTTGGTGACAGAGTTCTGGGAGACACTTAGCATGAATCTCTGTGGAGCCCACATCCAGTACAACTGCCATCTCTGGGGAAAGCTGTGATGAAGAGTTTGCCTCTTAGTGGTAAATAAAAGGGGCATGTGGGCCAGTGGTTAAGACTTGGCCTTCCAACGCAGTGGGTGGTGGGTTCGATCCCTGGTCAGGGAGTTAAGATCCTACATGTCTTGCAACAGTAAAAAAAAAAAAAAAAAAAAAAGTCAGAATATTTTAACAAATTCAATAAGGACTTAAAATGGTCCTTATTAACTAAAAAGGATTATGAGATTGTATGTAACAGCAAAGAACTGGTTAAACTGACTATGTGAAGCTCATGAGTATAGAAACATCAGAGAGCAGACATTTTCAAATTTTGTATATTTCACACACACCCCAACCGATTCTACAGAAATGAATTGAAGATAATTTTTTTAAGCTAAAAGGCCCAGAAAGGAGCATGCAAAAACCTACTGTTTAAGAATTTACTAGAAGTACCAAGGAAAGAACAACAGAGTTCTTTCTGCTAGAAATTCCCCATCAGATATATTCATGCTTCTCACCTACAACTTTGAATATGCCCCCATCGTGAAGCTGGGAGAAGAGCCCAGATTTGTTCCCCATTATTTTCCACCTGCAATTCCCACTCTAGAGTGATGACTGCCTTTCTCCCTGTCCCTGGACTGTGACCTAAATTTCCCCTCTGCTCTTTTGTAAGCTTAGCTCATTGTGGCAAACGTCCCTTCCTCAGGCTGCGGTGTTTTGAGGCATGTATAATGTAAGAAGATGGCTGCCTAAACCAGCCAGCTCCTCAAGCTTGATCCATTGATAAAAATGTCACTGCCATTAAGGAGGTGCCAGCCCTCTGTCCCGAGGTGGTGGCTCATTCCAAAAGAAGGCTGCCTTGCCTGTAGTGTTGGAGGACAAGAAGTGAAGACTACTGCATCTGAAAACACCAAGTTAATCCATTTCCTTAAAGCCACTCAGATGCTAAAGAGCAAAAGCAGAATTCCCACTAGCGCTGTTGACATTTTCCGCCTCAGAACGATTCCCTTTCAATCAACGAAGTGAGTGCTTTACAGGCTCTGAGTTTGGCTTGAATAGCACAAGAAAGACCAAAATACCTCCCAGGAGTACCCTCCTGGTTGCAGACTGGCTTCCATCCACATGCTCAGTAGGTCTGAGGTCCTTCCCCACCCCTCTCGTCTGGTATAGCTACCCAGCTTTCTCTCCAGTGCTCGTCTGAGCTCCTGCCAACATCCAGTGATGAGACCAACATTCACTAGTGCTGCTGATTCATATGCTAAGCTTGCTGATCTGGGGTCAGGCGCTGCAGAGCACCTGAAAGGGCTCTGACCACGAGCACCTCTGCTTTCTAAAGAAACCTGTCAGGTGCAAGGGTGTGTAAAGACGCAGACTCTAGCTTTGCCAATCCGTCCTCCCATGGAGGGCAGACTGAAGGGGGACTGGGAAGAAGGAAGTGAGGTCGCCCGGAAGCATCATGCCTCTCTGACATTCCAGTTCTTCCTTCTCTTTTTACACCGATGTGGAAATGAGATTTGCTTCCAGTTTTGTCCAAGGACTATGTGAACTCTTCTATCCTTTGTTTTAATACAGTCTGAAGAGATCTGGACTGTCTGGACTTCATGAATGAAACAATTCTGATTCTTTGCTAATGAGGTTTTAGACGCTGGGAGCCTCATGCCTTCAGATAAATTTGCTCACAAATATGGCAGAGAAGCTGCATGTGCTCACCAGACCTGTTGCCTTTTTCTCCTGGGCCCACAGCTAGGTGATAGTCCCCAGCTCCCTTTGACTAGATGGAGCCACGTGACAGTTGGGGCCAGTGAAAGGTGAGCAGAAATGACGTCATTACCTCTGAGGCAGGCCATCAGACATCCAGCGTGACCCTGTGTGCTGTGTCCACCCCATTTGTGGGCTCAGTGTTGACACTCAGGGTGAACTTGGGAACCATGCATTAAAGGCAGAGGCTGGATCCCCAGATGATGGCAAATAGTGGACCGTGAAGTGGGTGAAAATTAACCCTTTTGTGCTCAGGCATGGAGATTCTGGGGTAGTTATTACAGGAGCTAGACTTACCTACTCTGACTAATACGACCATCTCCTTTCACCATAGTCCCCAAACTGTGTGGCCGCTGCTCTAAATTTTTAAGGGAACCTTTTCACATTAAGCTCTAAGTTTACAACAAAGAGATCACAGTTCTAAATCTGCATGCCCCCAATAATACAGTTTCAAAATCTACAAGGTACAATTTTATAGTTTCCTGGATATTTTATAATAAAATTCTTCTTTGGCCACCTTTTACTTGCATCCTTTGGATCATTCCTCTACTAAGTCATTTTTTATTTTTGACCTCAAGAAAAGAATGACATAGCAGAAATTAGAGACAAGAGGAGAAACTAATTAGCCATGGGGAGGAAGGGTGTCAGAAGAAAGTTCCTAGGGCTTAGAGGCTGGTGGGTCCCTTAGAAACATCCCTGTGCCTTCTTCCGGGGGTTGAGCCTGGTGCAGGAGTGAGGAAGAGACAGATGCCCTCCTAACACAGCTTGGCTGGTTCTACCTAGAGAAGGAAGGGGCCTGCATTCAGGTTTCCAGGGGCATGCAAACACATGCTCAGTCATGTCTGATTCTGTGCAACCCTATAGACTGTAGCCCGCCAGGCTCCTCTGTCCATGGGGATTCTCCAGCAACAGTACTGGAGTGGGTTGCCATTTTCTCCTCCACTAAGTTCCACCAAAGCCCCCAAAAGTCCAGGAATCAATGTGATCCCAAAAGATAATACTATTCTCATGCCCCTACATAGATTCACATGAGTGGCAAAGAAATTTGGCAAGGTTTTGTACAGCCTCTTGAAGATTTCTGAGGCCCAGACTAGGGTGACAGAAACAGTTAACACCTACATGCCCAGGTGGTCCTGGAAGGAGCTGAGAGAGAGCTGGATGTGAAGAGTCCCAAGTTCAGGAATGAATCAGCAGCCCCCTGCTGCTCCAATAACTGCAGACCAGGTGGTGAGGTGGACACCTCGGGGGAGGCTGGCATGGATGGAGAGTGATCTGAGGACCAGATGTCCCCTCCCCATACGTGGCACAATGGAAGCCTCCAAAATTTAGATGCAACCCAGGGAGCATGGGGAGGGGAGAAGCCAAATTAATTGAAATTCAATTTCTGCAACCCCCAGAGGAATGTAGGCTTAGGAGGAAAAAAGGAAAGCAAAGAACTGCATCTCTGATACTCCTGTGGAATGAAACCGATTCCTGTTAGGTGTGATCCAAGAAACAGGAGTTTCTATTAACCTTCATGAAAAGGCTGAGGGATATTAACTAGATATTGTGACTTCAGAACAGTGAAAACCCCACTTTCCCTGACCTCGGTGAATTTCAACCATTGCCATTTATTCTGCCCTTGGATTTAAGATTTTCCTCTTAAAATACCCATACTATTGGGGGATGTTAACCTTGTTAATTGCTTACTCCTTAATGTGAATTCGTTTATCCGATGTGTTTCTGACAGCAGGGTGCAAGCAAGGAATGATCTCTAGAGAAGGAGGGAGCTAGAGGATGAAGGATGGAGAGAAAGGAGGAGCATGGAGAGGGGGCAGGAGAAAATGAATGAATTAAGGGAGAAATATGTGCAAAAAAACATGAAAGTAGTACCTCTGGGTGTGAATTTTGCCTGAGCCACAATTTGGGGGTAGGAGCAACTATGCGGTTGGAGATAATTCTGTAATTTAAAACTGCCCTGCTTCTCTTCAAGGTGGCTGCCCTTCTCAAGGTGGAGGATGGGGACTGTAGGGGGAGGAGGGGGATAGAGTGCTTTTTGTGATTCATCACTAAGTTCTGGGCAGGCTACAGCAGCAACATCCCTATCTAGTTACCAGACCCGATTCCCTCTGCGAGCCTCACAGAACCTTACAAACTGATGAATTCATTCAGCCCGATAGGACACCTGCGAGGCAGGTGCCTAATCAATCAATTAAGCACCGATAAACACTATTACAGTATAGAGATGGTGCTTAGAACAGGCAGAAAATATGATTCATGCAAGTCCCAGGGCTAGTAAAATAACAGGTTTCTGTTGAGGAGTTAAACCAGCCTTTTGTGCGATGAAGCTGCAGCAGGGCCAGAGCATGTAAAGCAGGTGTTGGCTGTGACATGAATCTGAAAAGTTAAGCCAGGGGAGAAACAGGTAAATAACAGCAAATATAAGGTCTAAATCCCACGGTAAGTCCAGTGGCAGCGAGAGAGTCACTGGGCAACCATGGAAACATACTATTAAAAAAGAAGAAAACAATGCGGGGCGTTTGGTGGACCAGGATAGTGAATTATGAGGGCTTTTCCTCATTGTGACCTTGTGATATTGAATAGCCTCCCTTCAGACAATCAGTGTTGACATCAGCTAGGCCCTCCGATCAATAGACATCTCATAGGATGTTGAGAAACTGTGTTCTCAGAGGCAAAGTTGGCACCCTGGGTACCTGGTCCACTGCTGCGTCACCTGCTTTCCCGGGAGATTAGGATGTGGAAATGGGTCAGCATCCTTGAGTGGCCTCTCTGCAAGAGAGGCTTTTCCACTGCACTTCAGGGATGAGCAGGTCTGCGGGTTATTTTCCACTCACCCAGGCACGTGGTCATTCATTAAATCCGGAAATAAATCATGCACAGGGCCTCAGGGGAGCTGTATTTGTTTTGCATGGTTCTAATTCAGCACATCCAGCGAGAGAAGACAGCCGCTAAACCCTTACCATTTCCAAGGAAATAAATTGTTGCTTAGTTTTCAGCCTTTCTGCCTTAAGAGACTGCCAATTGCTGGCTTAGGATTTCAAACCGGCATTTCTCAAGAAGAACAAGCTTGTTAAATCCCATTTTGGATTTGATCCTGGTGAATATCGGGGCCAGTGGGGGTTGTGAAGACATACCCACCCCCACCGTGATAAGCCTGCCACAGTCAGATACGGATTCATGCCTAGGCAGGTGGAAGTCCCCTGTTGGAGTCTATACAGTGTGCCCAGAGCAGTGAGTCTGGAATTTTCATTGTATAAGAATCACCCAAAGAACTTATGAAAATACATGCACATATTCCTGGGCCTGGATCCCAAAGATGCTGATTAAACAGGTCCATGACAGGGACCCAGGAACCTGCATCTTTGTAAGCTCCTCAGGTGATTTCCCTGTGGGTGGACTTGTGACCTGTCTGAGCCAAGCCCAGCCAGCAGGCAGGACAACTTAGAGGACAGGAGAGTGTCTTTTTCCATCTTGGGTATCACCTCCCCTCCCTGCTGTTCTTGCTGCCTCTCAGCCCTTGCCCTTGAGTCCCTTCCTGCTTGGCCTGATTCTGTTAACTCCATTGCCAGAGCACGCTTGGCCAGCCCAACTCTGACCACTGACTCCTGGAGAGTGAGCGTCTGTGTGACTTCAGCCCCAGCGTGGTTGTGAGTGGCAGATGTCATGTTTGCGTGGGGTTGTGGTTAGCGACAGTAGCTAGAGCTTTAGTGATTTTTTAATTTTCATGGTCCAGGCCACCAAGCTTATTGCTTTTTTAACTGTACTCTTCCTTTTTGTAATTTATTATCTATTCATTCTTTTTGGCTATGCTGGGTCTTCATGCTGTGCGTGAGCTTCTCTCTAGTTGCAGCGAGCTCGGGCGTCTCTCTAGTTGCGGCGCGCTGGCTTCTCACGGAGGCGGCGTCTCGTTGCAGAGCACGGGCCCTAGGCACGTGGGCTGCAGTAGTCACAGCACATGGGCTCCGTGGCTGGGGCCTGAAGCCTCTAGGTGCACAGGCTTCAGGAGTTGGTGCTCCTAGGCGCTAGAGCACAGGCCCAGTAGCTGTAGTGCGTGGGCTTCGTTACCCTGTGGCATGTAGAACCTTCTTGGATTAGGGATTGAACCCGTGTCCCCTGCCTTGGCAGGCAGATTCCCATCCGCTGTACCACCAAGGAAGTCCCCAAGGTTACCTTTTTCTAGTACTTTCCTCCTTACCTGCCAGTTAAAGGTACCAGACACAAGTTCCTACAAATTCCCACCCAGGGTAAATGTCAAAGGCAGGGATCCCCATCATTACATTATAAGCACTTTCTTCAAGAAGGAAGGAAATAGACTACTAAAATCTCCCAATTATCTGCACTAATGAAGAAAGCCATGGCACAGATAATCCAATTATTTTTTTACTTTGAAATTAATTGCATGGTTTCTTGAGAGCAGCTATGCCTCCTAACTCTGCCTTGTTTTTACTGGTGTATTTCCCAAGCCATATGCCAGCTGACTGCATGGTGAGGTGGGAGTATGTGGGGTGGCTGGCGGAAGTGCGTATGGAACGTGACTTCAGATTTATTAGGATCACTACACTTTTGCACAGTATGTAAGCTCTCAAGTCACAGGGCCCAGACCTTTGGACACAGAAAACCTTGGACAGAAAAGTTGTAAGATCCAGAACAGGGGCCAGGAGCTACTTTTAACTGTGTCCAGAGCAGCATAAAGGAAGGCAAATGTGACAGCAGAGTTGACATGGATGACATCACCAGGCTTGACAGTCTTGCCAACATTTTAGCTCATGAGGAGTTGGATGGAATGGTGTATATGGTCCTTGTATGGTCCTTTCTAACCTTGAAATTCCATGAACTTAGTGGTCAGATATGGTTCTAGAAATAAGAATGACTCTTGATAAAGTCTTTACTAGCCCAAGAAACAAACCTTAGCCACTACGATTTCCTGCTGTTAGAATTCAGACTCATTTCTTCCAAGTTTTTGAACAAGAGAGTTCAGTCAGTTGGTCAGCAAATTAACACGCACCCAGATGAACTCTCCAGGGTCCAAGTTCCTTCCTGGCAATGGACTGGGTAATTAGATATTAAGCATGCATTCACCAAGGGGCAGGAAACTTTTAAGCACACCCTGAACCAATAATATCTTAAATTGGGGATCACTTGGTCTTCATGTTGGCATCAAGTGCTTCCATGGGAGCAAAACTGAAAATTGTTTGATGGGTCAGTGCCCCTCCCCAATACCTTTCCTTGATATTGACATTGCCTTATTTTCCCATTCATAAATGGAGTCACTTGGAAGTTGGAAAGAGATGGGCATTCCAAGTGGAATGACCTGGCCTGACACACGTGGAGTGTGTGTCTGACATGGCCAGCCTCAGCCTTACTTGGTGCTTTGGAACCTGTGGTGGTTATCACACCTGCCAGTGTGGGTTTTAGGCTCTAGCTACAGGTATCTCTTGGCTCTTTAAGGGTCTTCTTTAGCTTCTTCCCAACTCAACCATAGTGGTAGATGGTTAAGACTAAATAAGAGAAATCTAAGTTACGAGTTGGTTTCTGGGGCTGTTGTTGTTCACTCACTAGTCATGTACGACTCTTTGTGGCCCCATGGACTGCAGCACGCCAGGCTTCTCTGGCCTCCACTGTCTCCCAGAGTTTGCTCAGATTCGTGTCCATTGAGTTGATGATGCTGTCTAACTATATCACCCTCTGCTGCCCTCTTCTCCTCTTCTCCTCACCTGAATTTTTCTACCACTTCCTTTCTGAGGAGCACCCAGAGGCTGGCTCCATCAATCCTGGGAGCAGGGCTGGTCTCCCACTATGGTGGCCATGGGTGTGCATCACTCAGATCTCTTTTTTAAGGGATCCCGCTACAGGGAGCAGAGCTGACTGACAGCCTCTAGCTGGTGTATCTTCGGATTCACTATGGATTTCTGGGCTGCTCCCAGTCAATGAGAGAGAACGGAGGGGTTTCTAGACTAGTCCATTATTCCTAACATGGAATTCTCTAACGAGCGACTTTGGCTCAGGGCCTTCCCCTCCACCAGGCCAAGGCTTAACTAGACCTGCGCTGTGGCCCGTGCCTCTTCCCACTCAGTCTTTCCTTCCCTCTCTTCTGTTATAAATGTCAGACCTGCACTGCAGTCTAAAGACGCTTTCTTCATACTCTTGCTCGTCTTTTACTCCTTAAGATTTAACATAATCGGAGATGTACTGGGTTTGATGAGGGAAAAAGAAGCTTACGTCATAAAGGGGCTATGAACATTAGCTATCACGAACCAGCAGGAGCCGTGGGAGTTCAGTTCAGTTCAGTCGCTCAGTCGTGTCCAACTCTTCGCGACCCCATGAATCGCAGCACGCCAGGCTTCCCTGTCCATCACCAACTCCCGGAGTTCACTCAGACTCACGTCCATCGACTCCGTGATGCCATCCAGCCATCGCATCCTCTCGTCCCCTTCTCCTCC
>SJYX01007905.1:0-24739 GCA_006410675.1 Oreotragus oreotragus | reverse complement strand
TAGAATGTCGATGTTCACCCTTGCCATCTCTTGTTTGACCACTTCCAATTTGCCTTGATTCATGGACCTGACATTCCAGGTTCCTATGCAATATTGCTCTTTACAGCATCGGACCTTGTTTCTATCACCAGTCACATCTACAGCTGGGTATTGTTTTTGCTTTGGCTCCATCCCTTCATTCTTTCTGGAGTTATTTCTCCACTAATCTCCAGGAGCATACTGGGCACCTACTGACCTGGGGAGTTCCTCTTTCAGTATCCTATCATTTTGCCTTTTCATACTGTTCATGGGGTTCTCAAGGCAAGAATACTGAAGTGGTTGCCATTTGCTTCTCCAGTGGACCACATTCTGTCAGACCTCTCCGCCATGACCCGCCCATCTTGGGTTTCCCCACAGGCATGGCTTGGTTTCATTGAGTTAGACAAGGCTGTGGTCCTAGTGTGATTAGATTGACTAGTTTTCTGTGAGTATGGTTTTAGTGTGTCTGCCTTCTAATGCCCTCTTGCAACACCTACCATCTTACTTGGGTTTCTCTTACCTTGGGCATGGGGTATCTCTTCATGGCTGCTCCAGCAAAGCACAGCTGCTACTCCTTAACTTGGATGAAGGTTATCTCCTCACCTCTGCCCTTCCTGACCTTCAACGTGGGATAGCCCCTCAGCCAGTGAGGCTGCTAATTAATACCTACAGACTGGAGAAGGCACGAACAGAGGAGCAGGAGCAGAGAGTGGTCACTCCAGGAAAAAGTCATCACCATTTGCTTTATTTTCTGGACCTGAGAAGGTTTTCAAATCTGGATCCCATTGACTAGAGGCAGTCAGATCCCCAGGCAGAATGACATTGCAACACCGTGGCAAGTACACACCACAGTGATTCCCCGATTCTTTCCCAAAGAGCCCTCATACACCGGGAAAGGAAAATACCCAGACATTTTAAGGCTGTCAGACACAGATCTGTTGATATTCATTGATACCAGGAGACCTGAAGTGTGGTCACAGCCCCTTTTAAAAATATCTTTTAATGTACTTTTTTCTGTTAATTTTTAAAAATTTATTTATTTTTAATTGAAAGGTAATTGCTTTAAAGCATTGTGTTGGTTTCTACCAAACACCAACATGAATCAGCTGTAGGTTTACCCATGTTCCCTCCCAGCTGAACATCCCTCCCACCTCCCTCCCCATCCCACCTCTCTAGGTTGTTACTGAGCCCTGGTTTGAGTTCCCTGAGTTACATAGCAAATCCCCATCACAGCCCCTTTTAGAGCTGGAGCTGGCTAAAGTCCTGGCTAAGCCCTGGCTGACTATGTGTCCTCCGGGTGGTCTGTAGATCCGCCCAGTAGTCATGTCTCCTATCTCAATATGAATTTATATTTTCCATCCATGAGGCCTCAGCCAGCACCACTCTCCAGGGGTTTACAGAATGTGTGACCCACTATCTCAGAAGCCCTAACACAGCATCCAACAGGGACCCACTTCACAGTGGGAGTAACCTCATGGGATCACTCGTCATGTCACATAACACACCATCCAAAGTCTGCCAGTCTCAGAATTCTGGGACCACCTCCTAAAAGCACCGCTGAAATAATCTGCAGATCAGATGCCATTCTTTAGGATGGTATGTGCATTAAGTCAGAAGTCCCTTTATGATGCTGTGTCCCCTAAATGGAAAATTTTATGGGTCCGGGAATTAGGGGACATGAGCAGTGGTGACCCCATCACATCACTCCCATTTCCTGTCCCCACAACTCTGCAAATTCAGTGCACTCATCCCTAGTGGGGCACCAGCAAGGCACATTCTGTGTGTGCTTGCTGTGTGTGGTGCTGGGATGTGTGTGAGGTTATGCATGTTTGTATGGTAGTGCATGTATGTGTTATGTGTGTGGACACGTGAGGAGTTTCAGCATATGCGTTGTACATGTGCTGTGTGTGGTCAGGGGTGTGGTGTGTGGCATGTGTATTTTGCATGGCATGTATGTCATGGGGCTGTGTATGTATGCATGTAGAGTGGAGGTGTTTGGATGTGCCAGTGTACATGTGTGCTGTGTGTGGGTAGATTATTACATATGTGTGCACATGTGGTGTGTGTGTGTGTGTGTGTGGTGTGTGGGTGAATTGGATGATGTATATGTGCTGTATGTGAATATGTGTGTGATGTATGTGGGGTGTGGGAGGATTTCTGTACATGTGTGAGGTACGTTTGTAAGACATATGCATGGCATATGTGTAGTGTGGGGGTGTATGTGTAGTGTGTGGGTGTATGTGTGGTGTGTGGAAGTGTGTTTTCATGTGAGTGGTGTTGAGCACATCTGTGCATTTTGTATGGTGTGTGTTTTGTGTATATAGGTCTGTACTGTGAGTGTGATGTGTATATTTGTGTGATACGAAGTATATTGCTGTTGTTGTTCAGCTGCTCAGTTGTGTCCAACTCTTTGTAACCCCATGGATTGTAGCCCTCCAGGCTCCTCTGTCCATGGAATTTTCCAGGTAAGAAAATTTTTTTTCCAGGTAAAAAAATACTGAAGTGAGTTGCCATTTCCTTCTCCAGTGGATCTTCCTGACCCAGGGATTAAACCCACATCTACTGCTTGGCAGGTGGATTCTTTACCACTGAGCCACCTGGGAAGCCCCATGAAGTATATATGCTTGTGTGTATGCGTGATAAGTATTGATGTAGTGTGTATGTCTACATGTATGTAGTATGTATGGAATTGCGGGAAGGAGCACAGGTGTGTATGCTGGGGGTATGATCAGGGGCCATTTGTGTGTATGTGTGGTATCAGTGTAGTATACATGCATGAGGACAGTGTGGGGTTGATGTGTGTATATGTGTGTGGCATATGTGGATATATGTGTGTGTTGCATAGGCTAGGCACGTGTGTGCTATGTGTAGTGTAGTGTGTGCGTGAATCTGGAGCATGTGGAATATGAACATGTGTGATGTGTGGTCCACATGGCACATATAAAGTGATACGTGTGTATTATATGTATCTGTGGCTTGCCTGTGGTAGGTATGTGTGCCATGCATGAACATGTTTGTGATATATGTAGAGGGTGCATGCATTAGGTATGTGTGGTGTGCATAGGTGTACATGGGTGTGGTCCATGTGGTGTGTGTACATGCATGTGATGCATGACGTGTGTTTATATGTGGTCTGCCTGTGGCATGCACGTGCATGGAGTGTGTGCAGAGTGCCTCTGTGTGTGTGTGTGTACCTGTGTGGTCTTCCAGCTGAGCAGCAAGCCCTTTGGGGGACCAGCTGCTCTCACCCCCAGAGCACTTCCACTTATTGAGCTCTCAAGAGCTTCCTTGGCTGGCTGGAGTCCATTTCCCAGGTAGCATGAGGGCTGCGCGACTCGGGTGGTCGTCCTTGACAACGGCCTCCCACATACATTACCCCGCCCAGCCCAGTCTGCGCTGGAACTAATCAGCCGTGATATTGGCAGTCACGCTCGTGTGCTCCAACCACCCACGTGCACGTGAGGGGCACAGCACACTCCACCCCAAGTGGGCCCCCAACAGTACTGCGTTCTTAACAAGCAGGCTAGGCTCATTAGAGAGAGATGCGGGCTGTAATTCTGTGTCACGTGGCGTTTGTCTTTGCAGACACCAGGTCTCACCCACTGCAAGCTCCACGTGGCTTGTTAAAAGGGCAGAGTTAGAGAGGGGAAGGAGTGGGGCTACCAGCCGGATGCCACGGTTCCCACCCTCCCTCTTTTTCTTTTTCCCGCCTTTAAGATGTCTCTCTCTGTTTCTTAGTTTAGCCTTCTCCCATCCACCCACTAAAAATTATGCACCTGTAATAACTACCATTTATCAAGTACCTATTCTGTGCCAGGTACAATCTTATGCCATCTCCGATCTTCATGACAACCCAGTAAGGTCAGCATTTTCAGCCCACTGTACTAAAAAGGAAATTGAGTCTGTGGGCTTAGGAGCCTGCCTGTGTGGAGGAGCGTGATTGGGAGGCTAGGCCTGTGTCACCCTTCCCACCCACAAGGGCCAGCATTGTCTGAGTCCACCCGAAAAGGGAAGAGGGTTCTTCCCTACCTCACCTTTGTTACAAGGGAAATGCTGCACTCTCATCTAAATGTCTCCAAAAATTTGGAAAAGCCCTAGTTCCATATTCTTTCTCTTGACACCCCCAGTCCACCAAAAGTTAAACTCTAGAGACACCTACAAATGCCCCAGCTTTTCATGACTCCAGCCAAGGGTGCAGTGACCAAGAGCTCCTTTCTGCCAGCCCTGTTCTCAGTCTGTGCCTTGGAAGGACTGGCCTCTGGCCCATTGCTGATCTGCTGGGCCAGTAAACCAGGCCCCGCAGCAAATAAGCCTACCCTCTCCGTTTATTCCGTTCAGCCACGTGGGGCCTTCAAAGACCTGTTTGTGACAGGGGTGTGTTCTGCCACAGTTTTCCTCCTATCATCTAAATTGGCTCTTCTCATCTTTGGCTCCTTAATAAAACCTGTTCCTGATTGCAAGGATGCATCTGTTGCATGTTGGCAGGAGAAGAAATATAATGTGATGGCTATGAACAGTGCTTTAGAGTTAGACCTCAGAGATTCAAATCCTGTTTACACTGCATATAAACTCTGAGATGTGGTTGGAACTCTGCTCAATGTTACGTGGCAGATGGGAGGGGAGTTTGGGGAAGAATAGATACATGTATATGTATGGCTGAGTCCCTTTGCTGTTCACCTGAACTATCACAACACTGTTAATCAGCTGTACTCCAATATAAAATAAAATAAATAAAATAAAAGCAATGGAGCAGGAGATCTGGACAGTGAAAAATAAACTTCAAAATGCAATATTATTTCAGCTCCCACAACTAAAACAACTCTTGTTAAGGTCCACTTATTGCTAAATTGGAGAAGGAAATGGCAACCCACTCCAGTGTTCTTGCTTGGAGGATCCCAGGGACGGGGGAGCCTGGTGGGCTGCCGTTGATGGGGTCTCACAGAGTCGGACATGACTGAAGCGACTTAGCAGCAACATTGCTAAATTCCTGTGGCCTACTTTATTTTTTTAATTATGTATTTACTTATTTATTTTTAATTTTAAATTGATTTTTTATTGAAGTATAGTTGATGTGTATCGTGCGTGCTAAGTTGCTTCAGTCTTGTCTAACTCATTCGACACTATGGACTGTAGCCCTCCAGGCTCCTTTGTCCATGGGATTCTCCAGGCAAGAATACTGGGGTGGGTCACCATGCCCTCCTCCAGGGGATCTTCCTGACCCAGGGATGGAACCCATGTCTCTATATCTCCTCCATTGGCAGGCAGAATTTTTACCCCTAATGCCCATAGTTCATTTACAGTATTATGTAAGTTACAGGTATACAGTATAGCAATTCACAAATTTTAAAGGTTATACTCCATTTACAGTTCTTGTAAAATATTGGCTGTATTCCTCATGTTGTACAATATATCCCTGTAGCTTATTTTATATTTAAAAGAAACTCTGAGATGTGTTAATTTGCTTCAGTCCTCTAAGCCTCAGTTTCCTCATCTGTGGTGTAAGGAGAATATAATACTCAAAGCTCTGAGCATGGTATCTGGCCCCCAGGAGAAGTTCAGGACGTTCACAGTTATCATTAGAGTTTTCAGTGGGAATGAAAAGAGACTAGGTGAAATTTGCATGATTGTACTTTTACAGTAAGCCTTTAATGATGCATCCATTTAGTTTTCGACTCTGAAAGAACATAGATTTGATTAATTACAACAGGAATTTAAAATATTTCCATTATTCAGAAATAACCTACAGAGAGTCCAAACTCATGCCTCCCTCCTTCCTCCCTTCTTTCCCTTTTTTTTTTGAGAGATAAAAAGCTGTCAGATTCATTGGCTTGTCCTTACCCTGGTAACAAGCTAAAGCTTTAACCTTGATTAAGCAACATCAAATCTGATGCAAGTTCTCCCCACGTTCAGCCCCACCCCTGCTTCCCAGGCCCAGCCTTGCCCTGGACTCTCCACCCGCGCTTAGCATCAGAACACTGCCAAGGCTAAGCACCTCAAATTTTTTCTTTGAAACAGTTGTCTGGCGACTTGAAGTTTGCATTTTATCTGTTCTGCAGGATGGTCCTGCCCCTCAGAAAATGCTTGAGCACGTTAAGTTGTTTGAAATGCTTCTGAAATGAAGCAGGGTCCAAACCACACCCCTCCCTGTATTTCTCAGCTGAGTTGCACTGGCATTCTCTCATGGCCCCAGAATGCCTTCCATTTACCCTTCCTATGAATGCAAGGCAGGAAAAATCTCTTGGCACCAGAAATTCAGAGCAATGGAGGGGGATTTGGCACTTACTGTGACTCAAGGCAAACCTATTTCTAGATGGTAAAGTATGAAAAGAGAGTGACTAGTTTAACATTGAGGAAAATTGAATGTTGATAAATGAATTGCTTTCACTCAGTCTTTCAGACTCTGTCCCTCACACCCACATCCTTAAAGGTACCTATTTCCTGTACATCATCCTTAGGTTACTCTCAATTCAAAAGGATTCATGGACAGCACTGAGTCAGTCATTCTTATTCACAAAGCTCTAGATTCCGCTAAAGTATTAAAATTGAACAATGGACTTCCAATCTGGGACCCAGACCTACTCACTGACAGAATGACCTCCTCGTTATGGGTGAAGATATATTTGACACTAAATTTGTTACTAATTTTAACAGTGTTCCACCTTGAGCCCATGAGTTACTGTATCCTACATGTGTTGGTACCTTACTTGGATTGAAAATGTGGCAAATCAGTGAGGGTCCTTTCACCCAAGGCCATGGCATTCCCTTTACATGAAGGTCATGTATGCACTCATTGGACAAAATATAAACAACCTTTCTTTCCACTTTCTGTTTTAGATCCTGACCTGTTTTGTTTCAAGAAGCCACAGGGAGCCCAACTCATGTCATCAGCTTGGCTTGATTTGCTGATGATCTCCTTAAATCACAGAGTGATATTGAATGCAGTTCCAAAATAAGGAATGTCAAGTTCCAAGGGACAGTTGTTTGAAAAGCCTATGATGTTATAGAAAAGGTGATGCGAACCTTGACTCCATTTGCTTTCCTGTGTCATAGAAACTTTGAGCACAGGAGAAAAATATAACTCTTGCTGGGAACACCTGTCATATCCTTCCTGGGAGAGCAGATACAGAAGAACTTGTATCATTTCGATCAGTTTAACAGCTGATTTTGTAACCAAAAGTGGGATCTGGCTGCTCTTTGCTCAAAAGCCATTAAAGAGGCCAAGCTGGTGGAAAAGAAAGCTTGCTTTATCTTGATGCCGGCTACCAGTGGGAGGAGGGGAAATGGACGCCTGCCCAGAGGCTGACTCCCCACCACCCCCAAGCCTGACAGTCAGCGAGCAAGAGCTTTTGTAGGCTGAGGGAAGGGGCTACGTGAAGACCCAGCACAGTCAGTTCTGACAGTCATCTTGAAACTGGTCATCAGTGGTCTGCCCAGCATTGTCTTGGGTACAGTAATCTTCAGTTCCAGGGTCGGTTGTTTCCACTTCTTGAGGCCAGTTCTCGGAACTGTACAGCTTCAATCATGCCTCCAGTCTGCTCATCACGTAGCTAACTTCTCCTGCCTGGTGGGGGCTTTAGTATCTATGGGGCAGCTCACAGGATATGACCCAGAATATTATCTATGGCCCTTGAGACACCAAAGGTCCCTGACTTCTTTAGTGACGGCATTATTATTGTTTGGTCTCCTTTGACTGTTTTCCTTTGTTTCTGCATTTTCTCACTTCTCTGATTAAACTTATTCTTTGGTTTTTCCACAGACAAAAGGCAGGCGGAGGACACAGAGGGGTAAGGGCCATAGGGTCCTGCTCTGTTTCGCTTCTCCTTGCCATAGGATTCATTGATTTGGTCTCTAATTTCTATAAAGCTTAGAATTTTTGACCTTGAGTAAAGTGGGTGGACTCCATTTTAATTTTTCCTGTTAAATATTTATTTTGAAGATGTTAAGAAAAGTGTGCTGGCATAGTTTTCATTCCAAGATGCCCATTCTCTAAACTTAAAAATAAAATAGACATACTCACCGGAAAAAGAAATAGACCAGTCTGCTTCCTGAACACAGGGGGATCTGTCTCTTATACACATCTTAATGTGTATAAGAGACAGTGTATGTAGTATGTATGGAAGGTGGGAAGGAGCACAGGTGTGTATGCTGGGGGTATGATCAGGGGCCATTTGTGTGTATGTGTGGTATCAGTGTAGTATACATGCATGAGGACAGTGTGGGGTTGATGTGTGTATATGTGTGTGGCATATGTGGATATATGTGTGTGTTGCATAGGCTAGGCACGTGTGTGCTATGTGTAGTGTAGTGTGTGCGTGAATCTGGAGCATGTGGAATATGAACATGTGTGATGTGTGGTCCACATGGCACATATAAAGTGATACGTGTGTATTATATGTATCTGTGGCTTGCCTGTGGTAGGTATGTGTGCCATGCATGAACATGTTTGTGATATATGTAGAGGGTGCATGCATTAGGTATGTGTGGTGTGCATATGTGTACATGGGTGTGGTCCATGTGGTGTGTGTACATGCATGTGATGCATGACGTGTGTTTATATGTGGTCTGCCTGTGGCATGCACGTGCATGGAGTGTGTGCAGAGTGCCTCTGTGTGTGTGTGTGTACCTGTGTGGTCTTCCAGCTGAGCAGCAAGCCCTTTGGGGGACCAGCTGCTCTCACCCCCAGAGCACTTCCACTTATTGAGCTCTCAAGAGCTTCCTTGGCTGGCTGGAGTCCATTTCCCAGGTAGCATGAGGGCTGCGCGACTCGGGTGGTCGTCCTTGACAACGGCCTCCCACATACATTACCCCGCCCAGCCCAGTCTGCGCTGGAACTAATCAGCCGTGATATTGGCAGTCACGCTCGTGTGCTCCAACCACCCACGTGCACGTGAGGGGCACAGCACACTCCACCCCAAGTGGGCCCCCAACAGTACTGCGTTCTTAACAAGCAGGCTAGGCTCATTAGAGAGAGATGCGGGCTGTAATTCTGTGTCACGTGGCGTTTGTCTTTGCAGACACCAGGTCTCACCCACTGCAAGCTCCACGTGGCTTGTTAAAAGGGCAGAGTTAGAGAGGGGAAGGAGTGGGGCTACCAGCCGGATGCCACGGTTCCCACCCTCCCTCTTTTTCTTTTTCCCGCCTTTAAGATGTCTCTCTCTGTTTCTTAGTTTAGCCTTCTCCCATCCACCCACTAAAAATTATGCACCTGTAATAACTACCATTTATCAAGTACCTATTCTGTGCCAGGTACAATCTTATGCCATCTCCGATCTTCATGACAACCCAGTAAGGTCAGCATTTTCAGCCCACTGTACTAAAAAGGAAATTGAGTCTGTGGGCTTAGGAGCCTGCCTGTGTGGAGGAGCGTGATTGGGAGGCTAGGCCTGTGTCACCCTTCCCACCCACAAGGGCCAGCATTGTCTGAGTCCACCCGAAAAGGGAAGAGGGTTCTTCCCTACCTCACCTTTGTTACAAGGGAAATGCTGCACTCTCATCTAAATGTCTCCAAAAATTTGGAAAAGCCCTAGTTCCATATTCTTTCTCTTGACACCCCCAGTCCACCAAAAGTTAAACTCTAGAGACACCTACAAATGCCCCAGCTTTTCATGACTCCAGCCAAGGGTGCAGTGACCAAGAGCTCCTTTCTGCCAGCCCTGTTCTCAGTCTGTGCCTTGGAAGGACTGGCCTCTGGCCCATTGCTGATCTGCTGGGCCAGTAAACCAGGCCCCGCAGCAAATAAGCCTACCCTCTCCGTTTATTCCGTTCAGCCACGTGGGGCCTTCAAAGACCTGTTTGTGACAGGGGTGTGTTCTGCCACAGTTTTCCTCCTATCATCTAAATTGGCTCTTCTCATCTTTGGCTCCTTAATAAAACCTGTTCCTGATTGCAAGGATGCATCTGTTGCATGTTGGCAGGAGAAGAAATATAATGTGATGGCTATGAACAGTGCTTTAGAGTTAGACCTCAGAGATTCAAATCCTGTTTACACTGCATATAAACTCTGAGATGTGGTTGGAACTCTGCTCAATGTTACGTGGCAGATGGGAGGGGAGTTTGGGGAAGAATAGATACATGTATATGTATGGCTGAGTCCCTTTGCTGTTCACCTGAACTATCACAACACTGTTAATCAGCTGTACTCCAATATAAAATAAAATAAATAAAATAAAAGCAATGGAGCAGGAGNAAACACAGGTGCCCCCAAATAAGATTATCAGATAAAATCGGGATGCTCAGTTAAATATGAACTTCAGATAAACAACAAATAATTTTTTACTTGAAATTTTTTCCTAGTATTACATATTGCTTTTCCTTTGCTCAAGCTGGCCACCCTACCTCAAAAGCTTTTAAACAAATGCCCTGCAGCTGTCTTGGGCAGTCAGAGCTAAAGAGACTGATAATCCCTCAGAATCAAAAGCAGGGTGGTACCTAAATGTCACTAAATCAACCTTTCATTTTACAGATGATCAAACAGAGGTCAAAGAGATAAAAACCATTCTCTAAGAACATATAGCTCCTGCTCTTATCTCCCAGGGCAGTGCCGCACCCTCTAAGGAGCCTGCCTCCTCCCACTTCTCCGTGAGACTGGATTCTGACTTTAAAGTTAGCATGTGGGCACGTTCATCCGTGCCTCTGTGCCTCTGTCTACTACAGCAGTAAGAACATGGCACAAGTAAGTTCCATCACCTCCCAGAGAAGGGAAAAAGGACTGACTATCTTCTTGGGTAAGGAATGGGAAGTGGGGGGGTGGGTGGTGAGCAGAGGTAGGGGAGACAAATTACAGAGAACAAAGCACAGATTAGCATCTTAATAAATTATCCTGCCACCTTAGACTCACTGGAGCTAGGCTTTCTCAAAGTGGGGGCACGTTCACGTAGTAACTTGTGATTACTGTGGTTGGTTACAGAACCTTCCCCTGGAGACCTTTCCAAATCAGATGGAAAACCATTTGTCTTTGTTAGCCAAGTTGCAGTCCTGCCTAGAGACCCACAGGAGGATGAATCTAAATGACATCCCCAGAACTCTTCTGACCTTGGAATCTATGAAAATTTAAACAACTAATATTATAATGTTCAAATCTAAGACTAGAATAAATGCAAAAGTAGCTTGGTATTATTACAGAGCCTCAGTGTTGCTCAAGGCTTTACGGAATCAAGGAAAATCCCTCTAAAGGCCATGGGAACACCCGGGTCGCTTTCTTAAAGCTTTATGAGGAAAGTGTAGCATTGGTTGATGATGATTAAGGATGCTATTTATATGCATATAGGACACTCAATTTCCTTACCATTTGCAAGGGATACATTCTAGAGACTGCCTGAAACAGGAAAATGCATTGTTCAGCATTAAACTGGGATAACCAAGGTCAGAGACCAAGATGCCCAGACTCCCCATTTCCAAGACTCTCCAGTGACTCAAGGGGCTTCATTTCCAACTCTCCCAGTTCCCATATCTTCTACTTTGCCTATGTAAGCTGATTAGGGGGGCAGGGAGAGTGTTCAAAGGAAGCGCCCCACATTCCTTGTGTCTTTGTTGTTATTTAGTCGCTAAGTCATGTCTCTTTTTTGATCCCATGTACTACAGCCCCACCAGACGCCTCTGTCCATGGGATTACCCAAGGCAAAAATACTGGAGTGGGGTGCCATTTCCTACTCCAGGGGATCGTCCTGATCCAGGGATCAAGCCCTCATCTCCTTCAGAGGCAGGTGGATTCTCTACCACTGTGCTACCTAGGAAGCCCCTCTGTGTCTAGAATGGTCCTATACTGGAGATACAGAGAGGCCACCTGCTCCCCAGCCCTGAATGGACTGGATAAAGCACCTGCAAGGCGGAGTCAAGTTCTCTGAGACCCGAGTGACAAAGACTGGGGCTAAAAAGCAGGAAATATAACACCGTCTCTGAAAGCTTCCCACATAACCCAATTCACCCAAAATTTAAGCCATGAATATTATAGTTGGAATTGTTTCACACATTTAGGGGCTGGGAAAGGCTTTGAAGCCTACATAGGCTCAGCTGTTCATTGAACCAGTGAAGAGAGAGAGACTTATGACCAGAAATATTTTTTCAACCTTTGTTGTTAGGGGAGAATCCTTCTTCCCAGCACCCATGGAAACAGACTCCTTAGCATGAAACCCGTGCTGTTCCCCCACTCGTTACCCCAGGGAAGAAAGAGTGACTTAATATGCTGGGGAGTTTTGGAAGAAGAGGGCTTTCCTGGTGGCTCAGACAGTAAAGAATCTGCCAGCAATGCCAGAGACCCAGCTTTGATCCCTGGGTCAGGAAGATCCCCTGGAGGAGGGAATGGCAACCCACTCCAGTTTTCTTGCCTGGAGAATCCCATGGACAGAGGAGCCTGGCCGGCGACAGTCCACGGGTTTGTAAAGAGTCAGACATGACTGAGCTGCTAACACCTGCTACTTGTTTGGAAGAAGAGATTGTTCCCCTGGCCTCTTCCTCCTCTGTCTTTCCTGGGAATGAGTTGTCCCCTAGAAGCCTTTTCTGCTTGCCTCTTTCAGGGAAGGTGCTCACCTGATAGGGAGGGGACAAGATGATCCGCTCAGGTACAAGGCTGTAGAATAAGTCTGATTAAATCTACTGTTCAGCATTTGGAAGACCACTTTAGACGTATATGTCACATTCTTTTTTTAAAATTGAAATCAAGTTGATTCATATTGCTGTGCTAGGTGCTAGTTTGAGGCACAGTAAATTAATTACATATATATTTTTTTTTTCAGATTCTTTTCCATTGTAGGTTATTATAAGATATTGAATATAGTTCCCTGTGCTATTCAGTAGGACCTTTTTGTTTACCTCTTTTATATATAGTAGTGTGTATTAATCCCAAACTCCTAATTCATCCTTCCTTCCCTTTCCAGTTCCCCTTTGGTAATGATAATTTTTTTTTATGTCTATGAATCTGTTTCTGTTTTGTAAATAAGTTCAGTTATATCATTTTTTTAGGTTTCAGATATAAGTGATATCATAGGGTATCATATGTCGTATGATAGCATTTGCCTTTGTCTGACTCACTTCACTACTTCACTTAGTGTGATAATCTCTAGGCCCATCCATGCTGCTGCAAATGGCATTGGCCATGTTTTATGGCCAAGTAATATTCTATCATGTGTGTGTGTGCGTGTGTGTGTGTATCTCACATCTTCTTTATCCTTTCATCTGTTGATGGACATTTAGGTTTTTTCCATACCTTGACTATTGTAAATAATTGTACCACACTCTTGAATACCAACTTTTATAGTAATATAGGTAAAAAAAAGAAAATTAGCCTCCATCTGCCTTAGTCTTTTGCCTTATTTCTCAATTTGTTCTGAATTCCAGCGGAGGTACTGGGACCCCTACCTGGCCGGCGACAGTCCACGGGTTTGTAAAGAGTCAGACATGACTGAGCTGCTAACACCTGCTACTTGTTTGGAAGAAGAGATTGTTCCCCTGGCCTCTTCCTCCTCTGTCTTTCCTGGGAATGAGTTGTCCCCTAGAAGCCTTTTCTGCTTGCCTCTTTCAGGGAAGGTGCTCACCTGATAGGGAGGGGACAAGATGATCCGCTCAGGTACAAGGCTGTAGAATAAGTCTGATTAAATCTACTGTTCAGCATTTGGAAGACCACTTTAGACGTATATGTCACATTCTTTTTTTAAAATTGAAATCAAGTTGATTCATATTGCTGTGCTAGGTGCTAGTTTGAGGCACAGTAAATTAATTACATATATATTTTTTTTTTCAGATTCTTTTCCATTGTAGGTTATTATAAGATATTGAATATAGTTCCCTGTGCTATTCAGTAGGACCTTTTTGTTTACCTCTTTTATATATAGTAGTGTGTATTAATCCCAAACTCCTAATTCATCCTTCCTTCCCTTTCCAGTTCCCCTTTGGTAATGATAATTTTTTTTTATGTCTATGAATCTGTTTCTGTTTTGTAAATAAGTTCAGTTATATCATTTTTTTAGGTTTCAGATATAAGTGATATCATAGGGTATCATATGTCGTATGATAGCATTTGCCTTTGTCTGACTCACTTCACTACTTCACTTAGTGTGATAATCTCTAGGCCCATCCATGCTGCTGCAAATGGCATTGGCCATGTTTTATGGCCAAGTAATATTCTATCATGTGTGTGTGTGCGTGTGTGTGTGTATCTCACATCTTCTTTATCCTTTCATCTGTTGATGGACATTTAGGTTTTTTCCATACCTTGACTATTGTAAATAATTGTACCACACTCTTGAATACCAACTTTTATAGTAATATAGGTAAAAAAAAGAAAATTAGCCTCCATCTGCCTTAGTCTTTTGCCTTATTTCTCAATTTGTTCTGAATTCCAGCGGAGGTACTGGGACCCCTCAAGTCCCATATTCACACCAGGGGCTCTCAAACATTCTCCAGTTACATCCAGCTTTAAAAAATCTCATGTAGACTCTCTCCCCAGAAAAATGAGTTCTCTGAAGCCAATATATGGGCTTAAACATCACTTGAAACACCCCTAGTTAATTTTCATGATGAATTATAAAAGTTGATGTATAGAGCAAGCCAGAAAGATTGATTAAACTTCTTCTAGGAGTTTATAAAAGCACTGGCATTTGACAAACATCTGCCTACCAACATTCAGCTATTCTGAACCCACATCAAGTTTGACTTATTTCACTAATTAAATAAGCAGTTACTGAGGGACTGTTACATGGCAGACTCTCATTTAGGCACTAAGGAGGGACACAAAGAAGAACAAGATAATATTCATGGTCTCAAAAAACCCAAAGTCTAACGGAAAATGCACAATAGCAAAATTTCACAATACAATGTACCTTGCATTTGGTGTGGCCATATCATTCAGCTGTTGTCAAGGGAGTGAAATTGGAAGTGGTATGTATAGCCTTCAGTTCATGTCCCTACAAGGAAGAAACAAAACCTCCCCTTCCATTTTCTCCTTTTCCAATAGCTAGAATGTGGCTGTAATGGGGAAAGCTGGAACATCCATCCTCTACCTCAGGATGAAAGCTACAGAGTGAGATGACAGAGCAAGAAGATGTTAAGAAACCTGGAAGAGGGTGGAGAGGAACTCTCTGGTGGTCCAGTGTTTAGGGCTCAACACTGTCGCTGCTGTGGCCTGGGTTCAGCCCCTGGTCAGAGAATTAAGACCCCACAAGCCATGCATGTATATCTGCATGCTCAGTTGCTAAGTCATGCCTGACTCTTTGAGACCCCATGTACTATAGCCCACCAGGCTCCTCCAACTATGGGATTTCCCAGAAGATAATACTGGAAAGGGTCGCCATTTTCTTCTCCAGGAGCTCTTCCCAATCCAGGAATCAAACCCACATCTCCTGTATCTCCAGCATCACAGGCAGATTCTTTACCAACTGAACCACCTGGGAAGCCTCAAGCCATGCATGGTGCTGCCAGAAATAAAAGAAGAAGCCTGGTGGCTGACACTGTTGTGCAAACACACCAGCCCTGGAATGCTTACCTGGGTTTTCCTATGGGAGAGAAATAGGATTCCATCTCGTTCAAGCACTCTAATTTTAGGACTCTTTGTTACAGCAGCAAAACTAGCATCTAAAGTTTGAGTTAATACAATCTGCAGAGATTTTGACTCTTTGGAGAATGGTGCATTTGATATGATGAGCCCAGGGGCAGCAGGGATTTCTGTTCCGGTGTTAGAGACATGAAACCAAGGCAAATCAATTATATCTTCTAGCAAGCCAGACGGAGAAGGCAATGGCACCCCACTCCAGTACTCTTGCCTGGAAACTCCCATGGATGGAGGAGCCTGGTGGGCTGCAGTCCATGGGATCGCTAGGAGTCAGACACAACTGAGCGACTTCACTTTCACTTTTCACTTTCATGCATTGGAGAAGGAAATGGCAACCCACTCCAGTGTTCTTGCCTGGAGAATCCCAGGGACGGGGGAGCCTGGTGGGCTGCCGTCTGTGGGGTCGCACAGAGTCGGACACGACTGAAGCGACTTAGTAGCAGCCGCAGCAAGTCAGAAAAATAGAATCAGAGCTAGAATTTTCCTCAGATGTTTCTAATACTTGCTTTACTTAGTGTATCTCATATACAAGGATAGCCCCTAAGGCAAATTCTTCCAAGAAAGTCTAAGCAGTTAACCAGAGGCTACTATGTGCCACTTTGTTGTGCAGTGAGGATGGAAAATCAAGCAAAAACAAGGGTCTTACTTTCATGCCCATAAATTGGTCTTTGGCTTCCCAGGTGGTGCTAGTAGTAAAGAATCCACCTGCCAGTGCAGGAGACACAAGAGACACAGGTTCAATCCCTGGGTAGGGAAGATCACCTGGAGTAGGAAACGGCAGCCCACTCCAGAATTCTTGCCTGGAAAATCCCGTGGACAGAGGAGCCTGGCAGGCTATATAGTTCATGGGGCTGCAGAGTTGGACATGACTGAGCAGTCACTCATAGTTGGTGATAGGGGTTACTTTATCACAAAAATGAGTGAGTAATTATGTACTCACACTAGTTTGCTTAAAGGGAAGGAACATGGACTTAAGGGAACATACTAAAAAAAAAAAAAGTGACCTAAATAAGTGTCCCTGGGAAGGCTTTCTTAAGGACATGTGCTTGAGCTGCACTCTGAAGAACGGAAGCATTTAACCAAGTGGAAAATGGGAGAGATGGAATGTTCCAGATAGAAGCAACAGCATGTGCAAAAGCCCTGTGGTGAGAGGAAGCTTGGCAGGTGCAAGGAATTGAATGAAAGTCTGAGAGACAGGAAGACAGTGGTACCTAATGATACAGAAAGACAGTGGAGCCAAGTCATAAAGAGTCTTGAGTACCATGTTAAAGACCTTGGTCTCCAACCTCACAGTATTTCATACCCAAGGAAGGATTTAAGCAGAAGATGAGGAGAGAGGGAAGGATGACATGCTCATATATGCAAACTAAACACTGCCTCTATTGTGGTGAATAGATGGGGCAGGGCGCAGAATGGATGCAGGGAAAATATTGCAGCTGCAATGGCACCCCACCCCAGTACTCTTGCCTGGAAAATCCAATGGACGGAGTAGCCTGGTGGGCTGCAGTCCATGGGGTCGCTAACAGTCGGACAGACTGAGCGAGTTCACTTTCACTTTTCTCTTTCATGCATTGGAGAGGGAAATGGCAACCCACTCCAGTATTCTTGCCTGGAGAGTCCCAGGGATGGGGGAGCCTGGTGGGCTGCCGTCTATGGGGTCACACAGAGTCGGACACGACTGAAGTGACAGCAGCAGCAGATAAGAAGTGAGTACCATTAGGACCAGAGTTATGTCAGGGAGTGGAGGTGATTATTAGCTGAATGTTAATTTCCTGGCATAAAAGGGAATCATAGCCTGGCCAATCAGGTGTAGTTCACATAGAGATCTCAAAAGAGGCAAAATTGAAACCACAAAATTATATAAATGGTGTGAATTGCAAATGTACCAAAGTTCCAGAATCCACTATAGTAAAAATTTGCTTTTGCTAGAAGTTTTGTCACCTTTGACAAAATAAAAATTGGGGGCTTAATTTTTGTATTGGTTTCACTGTCTTCCTCTTCTTAGGGGAGCAACAAATCTAATCATGTGAGTTACATACAGGATAATAATTTTGAGCCTTTCACTAGAAACAAGTACACATTCACGTTTGTTAAGTGACTAATACAGAAATCAATGACCATCACATTCTCTGGATATGTCTCTACTGTTTTCTGTTGTTTCATCCCATTTGTTTTTATGCTGCTTTTCTATTAAAACGGGAAACTAATAATCTCTTTGTCTAAAAATATCTGTTTGTAAATATTCCTCAAAAGCTCGTAGGCTCCTTGAGTGAAACTACTTCCCTCCCTTTTCTGCCAAAAGTGCAAAGATAAGTTATTTCTTGATGAAATGATTGACTGTACCTCCCATAAGAGTCCCTTCAATAGCGAGTAAATATTCCCTCAATAACAATGGATGTGGCATGGAATAAAAATGGAAGAGTGTGGAGAATATGAAAATTCTTAGATTTAATAAAAGATTTCCAAAGGGATCCAAGGAGGCTGGTCTTAAACAGAAGGGACTTCGCAACTCAGAGTAGGCACCTCCCCTCAGTGGGAGGGGCTTGCAGCCTAGAGGGTTGTGGCCTCCACCGGAAGGTGAAGGAACGTCAGTTACTGCTGGAGTCTGTTGAGCTGGATAATAACAATACATTTTAAAAATTTAATTCTGAAGAGCCTGGATTTTAGGCTTTTTTCCTTGAAATAAGGTTTTCCAAGAAACCTTTTCAAAATCACTTTCTGAAATACAGAAACTCAAATGAAGATTGCAAGTGTGGTCCTTAAAAACCCTTAACCAGGAGGGAGAAAAATAATAGCGTTTATGTTGTTGGTAGGTACATGAGAGCTCTATGCAGACCAGCCATCTTGGTTTGCCTGGGACCCAGGGTGGCTCCACAGCTTTCCAGGGGGTGCTAATGGTAATGAATCCACCTGCCAATGCGGGAGACCTTAGGAGACAAGGGTTGGATCCCTGAGTCAGGAATATACCTTGGAAGAGGGCATGGCATCCCACTCCAGTATTCTTTCCTAGAGAGTCCCAGGGACAGCGGAGCCTGACAGGGTACAGTCCATCGGATCATAAAGAGTCAAACACGACTGAAGTGACTTAGCATACACACAGTACAGTGAGTTCTCCTGGACACAGAACTCTTTGTTTTAAAACTGGGACGGTTTAGAGAAAACGGATAGAAGTTGGTCACCCTCCCTAATATATATAGTTTCTTCATCTTCTGAAAACGTTTAAGCATCAGTCAGTCAGTATATATTTATTGAGTACTGCTCAGTACTTTGCTAGGCACTGTGAGAAAATAAGTCATGGGTTTATCTCTTGCCTGAAATTTTGTAGCCCCTTCCCTGCTTCCCAGCAGTTTATAATCTAATTTCCCTAAAACACTCAATGTGGGCTAAGTTGCTTCAGTCATGTCCAACTCTGTGCAGCCCTATGGACTGCAGCCTGCCAGGCTCCTCTGTCCATGGGTTCTCCAGGCAAGTATACTGGGGTGGGTTGCCGTGCCCTCCCCCCGGGGATCTTCCTGACCTAGGGATCAAACCAGCCTCTCTTACATCTATCTGCGTTGGCAAGCAGGTTCTTTACCACTAGCGCCACCTGGGAAGCTAAAAAAAACTCAGTGATTGTTTGCCAAACATTATTTGTCAAGAGCTGTGGTTGGCCCTTGGAATACAAAGATGAATGAGAAACTGAGTCTGGCCACGAGGCACTTACTCTTTTTTGAGGAACACAAAACATGGTAAGATACAACACAGTTTGGTAAGGGCGGTTGTAGAGCTGGAACAAAGGCCCAGGCATGCCCTCCATAGCAGGACTAGCTGCCTATGGCTGCGGCTGTGTGCACATACAACCATGGCTCTGAGCAGCAAGAGTTATGTTTCATGCAGGCAGCGGTCTGGACTCAAGCTAATACTGTAATAATTCAAAGGAGAGAAAGAGCCCTCTCTAAGAGGGCTCTTAGTGGGGTCATCACGCCTACGTGTACAGACAAAGAGCTTATTGAAAAGACAGGATTGAAGGTAGACTTGGGTCAAATTTTAATATGTACTTCTATGTATTGTAGTATGTACAATTGTAGTATGTACAATTCCTCATATTCATGTAAGTATGAATAAATATAAAAGAGGCTCTCAAATGGACCAATCACGCTGCTGCTGCTGCTGCTGCTGCTAAGTCACTTCAGTCGTGTCTGACTCTGTGTGACCCCATATACAGCAGCCTACNCAGCCTACCAGGCTCCCCCGTCCCTGGGATTCTCCAGGCAAGAACACTGGAGTGGGTTGCCATTTCCTTCTCCAATGCATGAAAGTGAAAGTGATGTCACTCAGACGTGTCTAACTCTTAGCGACCCATAGACAGCAGCCTACCAGGCTCCCCCGTCCCTGGGATTCTCCAGGCAAGAACACTGGAGTGAGTTGCCATTTCCTTCTCCAATGCATGAAAGTGAAAGTGATGTCACTCAGACGTGTCTAACTCTTAGCGACCCATAGACAGCAGCCCACCAGGCTCCCCCATCCCTGGGATTCTCCAGGCAAGAACACTGGAGTGGGTTGCCATTTCCTTCTCCAATGCATGAAAGTGAAAAGTGAAAGTGAAGTCACTCAGTCCTGTCTGACTCCTAGTGACCCCATGGACTGCAGCCCACCAGGATCCTCTGTCCATGGGATTTTCCAGGCAAGAGTAGGGGAATGGGGTGCCATTGCCTTCTTACCAATCATGCTAGTGTGTTATAAAAGAAGATTGTGACTTATCCAGTTTTGTGCACCTGAGGTGCTAAAACTAAGCAACAACCAGGAAGAAAAGATTAACAGGCAGAGATGACGTAGAGAAAATCCTAGGCAAGTGTAATGGTATCACTAAAGATTTAGACTAGAGGAAAGAAAGATTAATATCCCTTGGTGGTAAACAGATTTAACAAAGGAGGTGAGTTTGTTGGGGATCCTCAATATTTTTGGCACCAGGGACCAGTTTTGTTGAGGACGATTTTTCCGTGGACCAGGGTGGGAAATGGTTTGGGGATAACTCAAGTGCATTACATTTAGGGTTTGTGTTCCTATGAGAATCTAATGCTGCTGCTGCTGCTGCTGATGATGATGATCTAACAGGAGATGGAGCTCAGTGGTAATGAGAACAATGAGTACTGGCTGTAAACACAGATGATGCTTCACTCACTTGCCCACCACTCACTTCCTACTGTGCGGCCTGGTTCCTAACAGGCCATGGACCAGTTCCAGTCTGTGGCCTGGGGGCTGGGGACCCCTGATGTGGAAGACAAGGATTAAGAAAACTAGGCTAGAAGACATGGAAACAGTGCAAGCGTCCATCAACAGATGTATGAAAGGGAAGTGGCAGATAGATACACACATACATACATACGTATATATGCAGTGGAATGCTATTCTGCCATAAAAAAGGACGAAGTTTTCTGCTATAAAAAAGGATTAAGTTTTGGCATTTGCAGCAACATGGATGGACTTGGAGGGTGTTAGGCTAAGTGAAATAAGTCAGTCAGAAAAAGATAAATAGTGATATTGCTTACATGTGGAATCTAAAAAATACAAGAAACTAGTGAATATAACATTTAAGAAGCAGACTCAGAGATAGAGAACAAACTAGTGCTTACCAGCGGCAGGGGGAAATATAGGGACAGGAGAGTGGCAGTTACAAACTAGGTATAAGTAAGGCTCAAAGATTTATTGTATAACATGGGAAATATAACCAATATTTTGTAATAACTATAAATGGAAAGTAACCTTTAAAACAGTATTAAAAAGTCTTTTAAAAAACTAGATTAGGGTCAGATGATGAAAGATCATGAATTTCTGAGAAGTTTGGAATACCTTCTGTAGATGCTGGAAAGCCATGAAGGCTTTTGGAAAAGAAAGTGCTTGGTGAATGTTACATTTTTAGAAGCTTAATCTGGCAAAAGTAATAACTCAGGTCTTGCATGAATTAAAAAAGACTCTGAGTTAATGAATTAAAACCAAGGAAGTTTTTTATAACAGGCATTATGGAGAACAGTATGGAGGTTCCTTCGGAAACTACACATCAGTTCAGTGCAGTCACTCAGTCGTGTCTGACTCTTTGTGACCCCATGGACTGCAGCAGGCCAGGCCTCCCTGTCCGTCACCCACTCCCGGAGCTTGCTCAAACTCATGTCCATCGAGTCAGGGATGCTGTTCAACTGTCTCATCCTCTGTCGTCCCCTTCTCCTCCCACCTTCAATCTTTCCCAGCATCAGGGTCTTTTCAAATAAGTCAGTTCTTCACATCAGGTGGCCAAAGTGTTAGAGTTTCAGCTTCAGCATTAGTCCTTCCAATGAATATTCAGGACTGATTTCCTTTAGGATGGACTGGTTGGATCTAGTCCAAGGGACTAAATTGGATTGCAGTCCAAGGGACTCTCAAGAATCTCCCCCAACACCACAGTTCAAAAGCATCAATTCTTCGGCGCTCAGCTTTCTTTATAGTCCAACTCTCACATCCATACATGACTATTGGAAAAACCATAGCTTTGACTAGACAGACCTTTGTTGGCAAGGTAATGTCTCTGCTTTTTAATACGCTGTCTAGGTTGGTTATAACTTTTCTTCCAAGGAGCAAGTGTCTTTCAATTTCATGGCTGCAGTCACCATCTGCAGTGATTTTGGAGCCCAAGAAAATAAAGTCTGTTTCTATTTCCACTGTTTCCCCATCTATTTGCCATGAAGTGATGGGCCATCCTAAAGGAGATCAGTCCTGGGTGTTCACTGGAAGGACTGATGTTGAAGCAGAAACTCCAATACTTTGGCCACCTGATGCAAAGAGCTGACTCATTTGAAAAGACCCTGATGCTGGGAAAGACTGAGGGCAGGAGAAGAAGGGGACAGCAGAGGATGAGATGGTTGGATGGCATCACTGACTCAATGGAAGTGAGTTTGGGTAGGCTCCAGGAGTTGGTAATGGACAAGGAGCCCTGGCATGCTGTGGTTCATGGGGTTGCAGAGTCGGACATGACTGAGCAACTGAACTGAACTGAACTGAACTGATGGGACAGGATGCCAAGATCTTAGTTTTCTGAATGTTGAGTTTTAAGCCAACTTTTTCACTCTTCTCTTTTACTATCATTAAGAGTCTCTTTAGTTCTTCTTCACTTTCTGCCACAGTGTGGTGTCTGAGGTTATTGATATTTCTCCTGACAATCTTGATTCCAGCTTGTACTTCATCCAGCCCAGCATTTCTCATGATGTACTCTGCATATAAGTTAAATAAGCAGGGTGACAATATACAGCCTTGACATACTCCTTTCCCAAGTTGGAACTAGTCTGTTTTTCCATGTCCTGTTCTAACTTGCTTCCTGACCTGCATACATTCCTTAAAAGACTACATACACATTGCCATATAATCCGGCAATCCCACTCCTGGGAGTATATTCACAGAAAACCATAATTCGTAAAAACACATGCACCCCAACATTCGTTGTAGTGCTATTTACAAGAACTAAGACATGGAAGCAACCAAAATGTCAATCAACAGATGAATGGATACAGAAGATGTGGTGCACATACACAGTGAACTGTTACTCTCCAAAAAGAATGAAATGATGCCATTTGCAGCAACATAGATGGAGCTAGAGCTGATTATACCAGCTAAGTGAATCAGACAGAGAAAGAGAAATGCCGTACGATGCCACTTCCAGGTGGAGCCTGAAACCTGGCACAAGTAAACTTGGCACAAGCAAACTGATTTACAAAACAGAGACTCACAGACTTAGGAAACAAGCTTAGAGTAACCAAAGGGGAAATGAAGGGAGGGATAAGGTAGCAGGTGGGGATTAATATATACACACTACTATGTGTGCATATGGAGAAGGCAATGGCACCCCACTCCAGTACTCTTGCCTGGAAACTCCCATGGACGGAGGAGCCTGGTGGGCTGCAGTCCATGGGGTCGCTGAGTCAGACACGACTGAGCGACTTCACTTTCACTTTTCACTTTCATGCATTGGAGAAGGAAATGGCAACCCACTCCAGTGTTCTTGCCTGGAGAATCCCAGGGATGGCGGAGCCCTATGGGCTGCCGTCTGTGGGGTCACACAGAGTCAGACACAACTGAAGCGATGCAGCAGCAATATGTGTGCATATAAAATAGATAATCAATAAGGACCTACTGAATAGCACAGGGAACTATTCAAAACAGTCTGTAATAACATATATGGGAGCAGAATCTGAAAGAGAATATATATATATATATATGTATGTGTGAATGAGTCAAGTTGCAGTACACCTAAAATAAACAGAACATTGTAAATCAACTATACTCCAATATAAAATAACAATCAATTTTTAAAAAACCAAGGGAGTTATACTGTGCATGGAAAGGAAAGTTTTTAAGAGTTCTCCATTTTTGCTATAGAATGCAGCTGCTGGCTGGAGGGAGGGAGTGGTACTTAGCATCTTCTTAAGAGGGTTGGGATGTTGATGCAACTACAGAGAGAGATTAACTGATTCTCCTGTACAGATAGAATCATGGCCACCAGGAATGAGCTCTTCTTCCACTAACAGTAATCTCACAAGTAGAGATGGTCACCTACAGGGAGAAATCAAGAGCAGAGAATCTTCCAGCTCCAATTTCAAAATAAAAACCAACCAGAAAAATGGTTACACCTATGTCTGTCTAGACTGAATTAAGCCAAAGTAAAGGGAAAGAGCCTCTGTATCATTTTCTAACATAGACTCCTTCAAATTCCTTTCTCACAGTCTATTTCCATTTCTAATTCTACCTGTACAAAATATAATCATGCTGCTTTTAATTACTTATGCATACATGAATACTAGTAAGTTAAACTTGTTCTTCTATTTACAAAGACAGAGTGATACAGAGTAGCTTAGGAATTGCTTCTTTTCCCAATGATTTTAAATGTGCAGCGAGTTTCTTTCTAAAACACATATTTGCAGATGTCACTTTAAACACTATTTTCTGAGATTATATTTTCCATAGAAAACAGATGTCTGCAATTATCCCTTTTTTGACCTCTGAGACTTATCAAAGTCAAATAGGTAATCATCCAATCAGACGGGCTATCATTATCAGAAGAAAAGTAATTATAATCTGAATATGTTTGAACATGATTATTATAAGCTTTAAACTGTTACACTTTTGATTGGGGCAGAATTGGAAGACATTATCACTTCATAATTCAAATGATGTAAC
>SJYX01007904.1:444613-457065 GCA_006410675.1 Oreotragus oreotragus | reverse complement strand
ATATAATATTAATAATATATCATATTATTAATAGAATAATATATAATATAATATATATTATATTATGTAATGTTTTATGTGTATTATATAATATATATTATATACTAATATATAAATATAATATATTAGTATATAATATATATAGTATAATAACATATAATGTATTATATTATTAATATAACACTATATTATATTATGTAATGTTTTCCAAGTTTCAAGGATAAATCTTTCCTAAAAGTTGCCCTGACTTGCTGTTTACATTGCTGTAAAGAACAGAGAGAGACCCAACCATGAACCCATCTCAAATGAAGTTCAGACTTAAGGTTGGATACCTTTGCTGCCAATCAGTTCTGCCCCCAAGAAAATTATAAAAAGATCCAGGACACCTGTCTCCTTTGAATTGGATGTCCAGTTCTGTGAATATCCCCACCTCCAAAGCTGAGATACCCAGATCTGCTATACTNAATGAAGTTCAGACTTAAGGTTGGATACCTTTGCTGCCAATCAGTTCTGCCCCCAAGAAAATTATAAAAAGATCCAGGACACCTGTCTCCTTTGAATTGGATGTCCAGTTCTGTGAATATCCCCACCTCCAAAGCTGAGATACCCAGATCTGCTATACTTATAAAAAAGGTAAAAAAAATTTCCCAGAGCATTGAAAACTACGTGGCAGTCTATTTTGTGCAATAAATCTTTGATACACAAAAAAATGGGCCACATCATATCAACTTGACTGGTTTCTAAATCTCTTGATGTCTGGAGATTTCTGCTTTATATCTTATTTTAGAAGAAATAAAAACTGGGCCGAAGCTGGAGAAAGGAGCTAATTCTGAGTTTGGCAAGTGTCCAATATAGATGTGCAGTAAATAGGTGATCAAACAGAACACAACTCCAAGATTCAAGCCCTTAATCAGAGCTAATGATTTCTTTCTAATGGAAAAATTCACCTACCAGTTTCAGAGGACAGCCTGTGTTCGGGACCTATTTTACCAGACTTGAGTGGATAGCATCACAAGAGTGCAGTTAACCAGGGGCAAAGGAGAGGATTGGATGAAATTCCGAAAGCAACATTTCCATATATTCACTACCTTTGTATAAAATAATAGCTAGCAGGAAGCTGCTGTATAACGTAGGGAGCTTAGTCCAGCACTCTGTGACTACCTAGAGGTGTAGCATGGCAGGGGTGGGAAGGAGGCTCCAGAGGGAGGGGATATATACTTTCAACTGTTTGCACTGTTGTATGGCAGAAACCAACACAACTTTGTTGGAAAGGCTTTTAAAAGAAAACCGGCCAAGCACAAAAAGAAAGAGAAGGCAAAATAGAACTATCTCAGGAGAGGAAAGGTACAAAGAGCTATCAGAGGAATCTGTTTCCAAACCAGGTACAACTTACCCTTGAAATTAGAAAAAACTATCCAAACTATCCTCTTGTACCTTTGATGATGGCGCAAAGCCATGAGAGACATTTTTCCAGTGAGAGTCAAACGTGAATTATGACTAGTTTAGAAGAAAATGCCTTTCACCGGAAGTCTTTGGCAGCTGTGGAAGCTGGATTTAGAAAGGAGTTAATTTAAGTGCACAAATAAATGGAATCTATATACATGGGTATTAGGAATGTCATTTTTGACATTTAAAAAGAATAGATCTTGACCTCAGTTGGAATATATATGTGATGTGTCTCCCATCTCATTCTTAACATCACTAACTGGTGCATTACAACTTGGAAAGTAAATGAAGAGAAATGGCATTCCGTCACTGGATCAACATGTTATTTTAGAAATCCCAGTTTTAACACAAGGAATATGTTGACAATGGATGGAGCATGCACTCTCTGAAAACCTCACACAGTGCAGCTGGTAAATCACCCAGAAAGCCAATTCTATATAAATGCTTATGGAACCTCTAAGGGGAAATCCAAAACTTTTTTTTTTTTTTTAATCACATCAAAAGTGAAACACAGTCTTCCAGCAGCAACAAACTGGGAAAGTGAATGGCAAAGCTCGGGTTCCTTCTTCCACCTGGGAAACCAATCTTTTCTTCCTTTAAGTTATTTATTTTAATGGGAGGCAACGAGGGCTTGTGTTTGTATCCAGGTTGATTCTAAAACATTGAGTGGATTTATACAACAAATCCTCAGGAGGTAAAAGATCCTGATGAGAAACTCATCTTGTCTAACTTGTAAACACAGTATCTAATTCAGATGACCTCCTGGTAATTCCAAGAGCTTTCCTCTCTAATTCCAGTCCAACTTGGCTGTTGGGTCTCAATTTTCATCAAGCTTTTATTCAGGGCTCAGCCACACACACAGTAAATATGCACACCAACCATGAAGAGATTTAATATTTTTGTTGGCTTTGAATTCAATGAGCTGAATTTGAAACAGTTAGCAAATAATCACTTTCCAAGAGGTGATTTTTTTTCATCTTGAAATGATCATTGTTTTCTTTAGTGCTATGTCTAAGATCAGAGACTGGCCAACTTTTTCTATAAAAGGCCAGATAGTAAAAAGTTTATGTTACAACTCCTCAATTTTGCCACCATAATACAAAAGCAGTCATAAACAGTACATCAACAAGTAGGGCTGTGTTTCAATAAAACTTTATTTAGACATGTATTTGAATTTCATATAATCTTCACGTGTTAAACAATATTATTTTTCTTTGGCTTTTTTTCCAATCATGTAAAAATATAACAGGAATTTTTAACTTGCAGACCGTGCAAAAACATGACACATTTGGTCCAAGACCCAAACCTTGCTGACCCCTGTCTGAGAAACTCAGAAGGGAAGAGAGTGCCAAAGGACACTTCCAGGAATTATTAAAAGATGCAACCCCTTCCTCAAAGATTAAGGTCAACTAGGTATGATAGTCAGTATTGTCCATGAACTATTCCCTGATTTGTACCTGGGCACAAAGATGAAAACATCATCCTTTCCCACACCTCTGTAGTCAGTGTGGTCACGTGGCTTAATCTGGCCAAGAGGCTGTGACAGCAAGCGACAGGTGCCCCCCAGGTGAAAAATAAAAGAGCAAATACATGACTTACCAGATTCCCTTATCAAGTTTAAAGCAGTTATAAATGGCAAAGTACCAACTACTGACCTTTAGAACAAGAAGTAAAGTTCTGTCATATTACGCCACTGAGATTTGATGGTGATTTGTTATCATGGTTTAGCCCAGCCTGTACTAAATGAAATCAGCTTGTTGTACATTATGATCAGAGAACACCTATGGCTTCTTAAAATGAAACATTTAAGCCCATTTCAGCAGGAGCCAGTCACTCTGCCAGCTAAAAATCAGCTACCAAATACATCATGAATTTATTATCCTTGAGTCTTTTTGACTGCAGAGAAAACCATAAGTATAGATAATTTTAAGTGATACTGTTCACTGTAGATGAAAGTGTTAGATAAGTCATTTCATAATCTGCTGCTTGGAAACTAAACTTCTGGAACCTTTCTGGAAAGCCACTTTCCTATACATCAAGATCTTTTACAATTTTTCAAACTTTTTGGTCTCCAGGCAAGACAGAGGAGCCTGGCAGGCTACAGTCCATAGGGCTGTAAAGAGTTGGACATGACTGAGCGGCTGAGCATGCATGTACACTGTAACAACAAAGCTCAGTGGCTTAATGTATTTCCTGCTCACTTTACAGTCAGATCAAGTATTTGGGGGCAGCCTCTGTCTGATAATGCCAGCATCCACTTTCTGCCATTTCATGGGACCACCATCTTCCAGGGCTTCCATGGTGGATCCACTGCATTCAGCTAACCATAAAGCAAAGAGAGCTAGTTAGGAGGAAATGGCACACACCCTACCTTCATTTCACTGTCAGAGGACAATCGCGTAACCCCATGTGACCACAGGCGAGGCTGGGAATGTAGTCTCCTCGTGTGTTCAGGAAGAGGGAAAGAGGTTGGGAAACATCTAGGCTGTTTCTGCCATGTTCACTGCAGGCAACTGCGAGGAACTGTCTGCTCTCAGTTCTCGATAATACATACTCTGCTTCAGCTCCAGTTCTTTACTAAAAGGACTCCACACAGTCAAGCTTTTCCTGCCAGATTCCAAATTGGTTTTGAATCTGACCTCTGAGGAGCTTTTCTAAATTGCTCCAATCAGAGTGAACTTGTCCCTTTCTCCATGGTTCTGTTGCATGAATTTCTACTACAACTCTTCTCAGAGACTGACTTGTTTTAGAGGAAATCATGTTATGTTTCTCCATCAGAGAGAAGGTGCTCTGGTGTTTTCACACAATGGGCTCAGCAAACGTTAACTCCCTTCCTTTGCCTTTCAATCAACGTCTGTGAAAGCTAATGGAACAAAAATGCACTTCACATTAATGCTGCGGGTTTTAGCTCTCCCTCTTAGCAGATATTATATGAAGAACATTTATAGGAAGGTCCAGAAGAACCATCCAAGAAGCACATGGGCTTTAAACCCTCGTTGGGGATTGATTTAAGAACCAAAGGATCTAGCATAAGATTTCTTATTCCTCTGATAATCCTGTCGTATTTTGCAGATTTTAAAACCCTCTGTGGATTTTTCCTTTTCCTGGAAAATCCAAATTCTTCTGTAAATCAACTTTTCAGCTCAGAGGGTATAAAAACAGCCTGTGTAGTGAATGGGCTTCAGCTTTGCTGAGTTTGCAGGCTAACAGAAAGAAAAGCAAAGAAATAAAATAAAAGTGAGAGGTGTGAACCTTCCCCATCCATCTTAATGGAGTGCTAACCTTCCTGCCTCAAGGTGACCATTTGAATTCTAGAACTATTAAACAATGAGCTGAAATCCAAACACTCAGTCTGGGAGTGAAATCTCCTTGAGAAAGGACAGCTGTGTCCAGTTTTGACTCCGGTTCAGGCTTAAGAAAACAAACACACACCAAACGAAACTGATCTTGGCTGTCCTCTGTCAGCTTCAGGCTCTAGAATCTCCCCTCTTTGCTCTGCCCTGAAAAATTAACCCTCTTAAAAAGGTGGTTGGAATGCCAAGCACAGTCTTGCTGTTCGAGATGGCACCTGAGTTGGGGAAACTTAAATCAGAGACAAGTTTTCATCAAGGAATGTGCCTATTAGAATTTAGAATCTCAGCAATGGTTGGTGTCCACCATTTGGAGTGATTGGTATGATGCCAAGTATTATACTTGGCCCTGCTCATTTGAATCAGGGCTCGAAAAACACACATGGATGATATGGTAGAAAGGGGCCAAAAGAGAACAAAGACTAGCCAAAAGAGCTTAACAGGAACCCAGAAAGAGCGAACCAGAGTACTCGTTTCTAGAGCGTTCTGCTTGATAGCCTCCTCCTTTACAAAATAAAAGAATTGGGACCAAGCAACAAACAACTGCCTGCTGCTTCTGATGTTTGGTGCTGCTGCTGCTAAGTCGCTTCAGTCGTGTCCGACTCTGCGCGACCCCATAGACGGCAGCCCACCAGGCTCCCCCGTCCCTGGGATTCTCCAGGCAAGAACACTGGAGTGGGTTGCCATTTCCCTCTCCAATGCATGAAAGTGAAAATGGAAAGTGAAGTCGCTCAGTCGTGTCCAACTCTTAGCAACCCCATGGACTGCAGCCTGCCAGGCTCCTCTGTCCATGGGTAGCGGGGTAAAAAAAGAACACCCGCCTGGAAGTCAAGTCAGACACGCGCTTCAATCCCAGCTTTAGGACCTAGCAAGCTGCTTTACCTCAGGCAAACGCCTTAATTTCCCTGACCTAGGCACCTCAGCTATAAATTATGAACTATAACACTGCTTCACGATTTTGTTAAATTTTGAGAACTAAAGGCTATCTCGGATATAATCAGCAATCAAAATTGTGCTTACTCATCTGTGATGAATAGGGACTCAGGAGAAATTTTCAGGGAGTCTTTCCTAATAACAGACATCCCTTCAGATTCTCCTACCACCTTCATTTTGCCTGGCCAATGGCTGCAAACAAACCAACAAACAAAATCCCACTGGAATCTATATGAAGAAAAAAAATTATTGGAAAGCAAAACACCAAAAGGTGAACATCATTTTGGACTGTAGGGACCTGACTACTTTTTGGGTTTTCCTCTTTGTCTACAGTTTCCAAATTTCCTATGTAAGCATATATTAAACACTTTAATAAATATTTTTGACCAGAAAGGAAAGCGTGAAGAATCAACAAACAGAGTGATCAGTAGACTAGTTTATTAAGGAGCCACTTGCAGGTTGTTAGACATAAATCATGCAAACCTACTCTCCAGGTTTTATGGGAGAGTTCTAAGTGTGGCTCTTCCATTCCACATGCTTGATTTGCTCCAGGGTATATGGTTACTCTATATACCAAATGCTGCAACACATTAGGGGAAACACACACAATTCCACCTATCTGAAAATTTAGATCCTCAAAAAGTTCTGTGTGCATATTAAAATGAGGAAATCAAACTACGTGATGCCTAAGCAGAAAGTGAGCACATTGGAAAGTGGTAAGTGAGGCAGGTATACTAAATACAGACAGCACAGTGTGTTTTTAGACAGAGAACCCCAGTTCCCATGGAGTACTTCATGTTGGCGGAAGAGACGGCAAAGGAGTAGAGAATCTAGGGTAGGTGAAAAACAAACTAGAAATGATTAAAGACTTTACACTGAGGATGAAAGGAATGCAGCAGAGAAGGGGTATTGGGAACAGGATCCTGGAATTACGATGATTGTAGAGAAATTCACACGTCTTCAGCCCAAAACAAAAGAGACGTGATCCTATCGTTCTATAGATCTATCTAAACTATAGATCCTATAGTTTAGATAACAGTTACCTATGATGCAGCTAAAATCATGTTAACTTTTTTTGCCAAGTTAGTGTTGTTTAATGTGAAAAACTGGATATCCTACTTAATCAAAATGTGTTTGGGTGTATATAATAGAATGTGTCACTAAAAGTGATTTGAATAATAGAGGCTTAGTGGTAAAGTGGTCTCAAGGTTAATGACTCAGTAACATCAAAGATCCAGACTCTTACAGGTAGGTTTCTCTCTGTACCTCCTGAGTGCCACGACTCCCTGCATAGCTGCAATATGACTGTGACCATTCCAAATATCATATCCCTATATGATCTCTGACTCTTTGCAGGCCCCATGGACTATAGCCCACCAGGCTCCTCTGTTCATGGAATTCTCCAGGTGAGAATACTGGAGTGGGTAGCCACTCCCTTCTTCAGGGGGTTTTTCTGACCCAGGGATTGAACCCAGGTCTCCTGCACTGCAGGCAGATTCTTTCCCATCTGAGCCACCAGGGANAATTCTCCAGGTGAGAATACTGGAGTGGGTAGCCACTCCCTTCTTCAGGGGGTTTTTCTGACCCAGGGATTGAACCCAGGTCTCCTGCACTGCAGGCAGATTCTTTCCCATCTGAGCCACCAGGGAAGCCCTGTACAGCCTCCTAGAGAGTAGGAAAGAGTCATAATGGACGTGGGCAAGGAAAGCCAGGGTAGCAAAGGATTTCTCCGCATATGTCTCTCCATCTTTATCAGAGAGAAAGGTATTTCACAGAAGTTCCCCTAACAAACTCCTCTGTATGTTCAATGGTCACCACTGGGTAAATGGCCACCTCCATCAAGGAAGGTAGAAGAGCAAGTATCTGCATTTTCCATTTCTGATGTGGGCTGTGGTCTCTGCCTGCATGAAGAAAACAGGGTAGCAGTAAGCTGTTGTGTAGAGAATCAACAGTAGGCATGTTGATTTTTATTTTACTGTTTGTAAAATAAAACACGTTCCTTCTGTTAATTTACTTTCAAATTCCCTATTCCTGCAGAAGATTCGCTATTTCAGCAAGTGATTCAATGGGGTTACTTTAGCAGATATTTCTTAAAATAAAAGTACTTGGGCTCCATACTACGCCCCCAACACATACACACATGTGTGCACACACACACACACAGAGCAAACACTCCTAATACTCGCCTCTGTTTTATTTTATTTTTCTCCTTGCTCTTTCCAAAATATTTGTTCCTTGGCTGAAATTACAGAATAAGATAATCTTACAATTACAAAAGAGTGTTTGTTTCTTGTCCTTTGGATTTTTGTGGACTTTCCTTTTTGGTTTCAGATGCTATTACAGGAATTGTGATAACAACAACAAAACCCCCAGAAGCCAAGAATATGTGGTTTCTATGACTGTTTACCATTTTTTCTGCAAGGTCTGAAAGCAATATTTCACAAACACTTTTGAAATCCCACAATAAATGATGAACATTTATTCATCAAGCACTGAAAGAAAACTAAGCAAAAATAGAAGTTAGGCAAAAATATAGTGCATATTAAAGTACCTTCTATTAACTTACTCAGATGCCATGAACATAATTTCAAACACCAAAGGTGAATATACATTCACAACAGTTTAATTTTTAAACAAATAAAAATCATTTCTGAATATTATTTGAAATCAAAAGCTGTCTGTCCAGAAGAGGTTAAGAATAATTAAACAGTGAAACTAAAAATAGGCAACAAATTTTTATCTGTTTTGTTTTACTTTAAAATAAAAACTAAATGCAACACAAAATAAGAAGAGCAATTTAAAATTGTCATGCATTATAATAATTGCTTTGTAATTAGAGCACTTCATCTTTTATAAGAGCTTATTACCTGTATAGTGCATTCATCTGCACAAATATTCCTGAATTCCCTAAGGTAATTAGCTTCATAAAATACTGCTGCATGGCACATCCTCCCTCTTCATTACTCCTGAGATTTTATAAAATACAAGAACTCTTACCACAGTGTTATGTTGTGAAATGTAATTAACAGAAAATATTGTATGATATCCATGTCAAACTTTACTTGGGCAAAATGCAGAGACCCCAAGTATTCCTAGATGACCTAATTAACCAAAACAAATTTATCTCACAAACCTTGACACAATAAACCTTCACCAGAGAAGACACAAAAAGCCTTGGAAAGCATCTGATTCTGTTAAGCATCTCTTAACCACACAGCTTCCCAAGACTCCATATCACACAATGAATCTATGAAATGACCCAGGAGAATTCCCTCTGGCTCCTTTTCGGTGAAGTCCTTATCTCTCTAATCCACTAGAGCCAATCCCACTTCCCTACTGGCTCCTCTTTATGATGTCTCTATTACTGTCTTCTTGGAAGCCATAGACCATAAGAGATCTTTCACTCATCAGTACTCCACTCAAGGCACATATGTTGCTGAATTCTCTCCAGTAATTTAGAAGAAAGGAAACTTCCTTTTGCTAGATTGTGACATCATATCGTTTTCGTTCCCTTTCCTGTTCATATTGAATCCTGCCTTTGCTCTTCTATCTACTAATTGCTCCACCAATGTCCAGTGTTTACCTTGTGTTAAAGTCTTGCACCCTTGTACTATTCTCTTAGTACTCAAAACAAGAAAATTATTTCTTTTTAAAGGTAACTATTGTTCAGCATTGCAGCTTATCAACCAACAGTTCCTGAAGTCAATAACACAAAGATCCAAGACCAAGATAAAGGAGGGAAACATTTTGATTCATCAAAATCAAAATTGCAATTGCTTTTCCAATTAAGAGCAGCTGTCATGAGAAGTGATTGGTTCTGATACTAGGGTGTCTGCTAAAGCCACTATCACTTGTATCCAAAGCAATAAGACAATAAAAATGATTTTTAGACATTATTATAATTTTCTTAGATCAATTCATTTGTTGGGCATCAACTAAGTCCTCATTATTTTGATAAAAAACTAGGGTCAAGACCTAGGAAAAATAGAAAACACAGTAACTTTGTTAAACTGAAAATATTTTCTATTCAGGAGAATTATTACCAATAGAATCAAATCTCCATACAAAACTATAAGATCAACAAGACAGAATAAATAAAACTTCACATAATCTACATTTATTATTATCTGAAAATGCTAGACACTTCAAATTACCCATAATAAATAATACCAATTTTCAAAGTTTCTGGGAGCTCCACTTTTACTACTTATTTATGAATGCAGAGAATAGAATGGCTTGAGAGACTCCACAAGAAGGGGTGAAGAGAGTAGAGTACCTGAGATGAGACACAGAAAAACAATCACTCTCAAAAAGATAAAATTATCATTAATTGCTAAAAGATGCGTCTTGATATTTCACAACTACATGAAAGGGACTTGAAAGTAAAAGATGTTGGGGAGGGCAACTTCAGAGAAGCATTGCTTCGAAGGGAGAATCAGATAAATACAGAAAATAAGGTGACCTTTGGAGATGTAACAATGAAGAGAAAGAAATAGAAAGGAGAAATAAAAATTAATATTCTACAGAAATTAGATAAATAAGATACTGTAATCATTTTTCCTACCCTTACCATCATCAGCATCATACATTACAGAAATTTCACTACATGATACTAAGGAGGGCACTTTTGGAACTAGAAAACATGACCACAAAATACCTAGAAATGAAATCTAAAAAGCAAACCAGATTAATGCAAAGATCCTCCAGGATAACATAAGAAAACAAAAACTGATTCTCAATTGAAAATTCTGTCCCATGAAACATAGGAAGAAAAAACAATAACCCTCAAAGTAAATGAAAAATCCTTGAGCAGTCATGTAGGGAGGTGTTTTAATGCCTAGAATCAGAAATTTAAAAACTAAAAATAGTGAATTGCTGGAACTCAGGAAAGAAATTTAAGAAAAAAATAATTATGAAACACTGAATAAATTACTAGTTGCACAAGGGAGACTAGATTTAAATGAAAATTTAATAAAAGGTATTGGTGAAAGTTACGGAAACAAGAGAATGAAAATGAGGAAAGAAGGAACAATGACAAGAGTAAAGAAGGCAAAAAAAGTCCAACATATATGTAACTGGAAAACAAAATTATGGCACGTTTGTACACGGTTAGCGGGAATGTAAACTGGTGCAGCCACTGTGGAAAATACCATGGAGGTTTCTCCAAAACTTAAAATAGAACTACCCTATGAGCCAGCAATTCTACTCCTGGAGTTACTTCTGATAAAATCAAGAACATTATCTCAAAGAGACACATGCACCCCAATGTTCTTAGCAGCATTACTTACAATTGCCAAGTTATGAAAGCAACTCGTGTCCATCAACAGATTAATGGATAAAATGTGAATACACACACACAACACACACACAATGGGATACCGCTGCTGCTGCTGCTGCTGCTGCTGCTGCTAAGTCGTTTCAGTCGTGTCCAACTCTGTGTGACCCCATAGACGGCAGCCCACCAGGCTCCCCCATCCCTGGGATTCTCCAGGCAAGAACACTGGAGTGGGTTGCCATTGCCTTCTCCAATGCATGAAAGAGAAAAGTGAAAGTGAAGTCGCTACTCAGACATAAAAAAGAATGAAACTTTGTCATTTGCAGCTGGGTGGTCTGGGAGGGTATTATGTCCTCCAAGTGAAATGAGTCAGACAGAGAAAGACAAATACTGTATGATATTGCTTGTTTGTGAAATTTTAAAAATACAAAAAAACCCTAGTGAATATAACAAAACAAGCAGATTCACAGATATGGAGAACAAACTAGTGGTCACCAGTGGGGAGATGGCAGATTGAATGGGGAGGGGCAATATAGGGGCAGAGGATTAATATATACTGTAAAATACAAGGAGAATAGTCAATATTTTGTCATAATTATAAATGGAGTATAACCTTTAAAATTGTAAGTCAATATATTGTACAACTGTAACATATAATATACATCAAGTATACTTTAAGGAAAAACACTGGAAAAAATGCTGTATCATGGAAGTGAATATTTAAACTATAACCAAGTAAAATGTTCCAGAAATAAAAGAGCATTTGACTCTATATGTTGAAAAGGCCTACCTTATGTCGGGAAAAAATGAGATAGAACTATTCTGACCAACCACTAAACCTAACCTATTAAACTATTACCTTTAAAAAACAAAGAAAAAAATCACCAGGAACTTCAGACAAATGAACAAATTACTTATAAGGACCAAAAGCCTTTAATCTGATAGCAGAGTTTACAAGATCTATTTTAAAAATACATCCATAGTGAAGTTGAATTTTCAAGAAATTCTGAGGAGGAAGTGCAAGTCAAGAATTTTATGCCTATCCAAGGTTTGCTTCAAGTAAAAATTATAGAAAAAAATTTTGAACATCAGTAACTCAGGAAATATACACATGAGTCATTTCTAAAGAATCTACTAAAGCAATGTTTTTTAACTTTTTATTTTCCCATTATTGCCCCCTAAGGAGTCTTTTCAATGGCATCCCACCCCAGTACTCTTGCCTGGAAAATCCAATCGACGGAGTAGCCTGGTGGGCTGCAGTCCATGGGGTCGCTAACAGTCGGACAGACTGAGCAACTTCACTTTCACTTTTCTCTTTCATGCATTGGAGAAGGAAATGGCAACCCACTCCAGTATTCTTGCCTGGAGAATCCCAGGGATGGGGGAGCCTGGTGGGCTGCCGTCTATGGGGTCACACAGAGTCGGACACGACTGAAGTGACTTAGCAG